>CM068733.1:11727152-11896509 GCA_035136125.1 Quercus rubra | reverse complement strand
GACTCTGGAAACATGATGAGATAAGTAAAACTTTCTTGGACTCTTTGCCGTGAATCAAATCTCTCTGTGAAGAAAACAATCCGGAATGGCCAAGATGCCAATATCTATAAATCTATAAAAATATTATAATTGTTGAGGTAACATGTTTGGATGACCAACCAAAAAGCAAGGATACATGATAAAAATGACATCAATAATAAATCTATATAAATGTGATATTGCTTGAATTATAACTTTCTATCTTAACTATAGGCGGAGCTAGGGGGTGCCAAGGAGGGCCATGGTACCCCCTAGCTTTTGAAGTTTTATATTAATCTTCATTTACATTTGGTAATAATCTAAAAATTACACAAAAATGTATTCACCGGCTCCCCCTAAGAAAACTTCCTTTCTGTGCTACCAATCTTAACAAATGGTAAAAGAAATTGTGTCTCTAACTTAACATGATAAAAATGACATCAATAATAAATCTATACAAATGTGATATTGCTTAAATTATAACTTACTACCATAATAAATGGTAAAAGAAATTGTGTTTCTAACACTAATTATTATATGTCAAGAGCTTTATAATGCAGTTAGTATTTTCTAATGTTTTTAAAGAGAATATCCAAATCAAATCTCCTTCATCTTTCACCGTGGCCATTGAATTTTAAAATTAATAGAAAAAGACCATTAGATGGTTTGACCATGTCAGCATGCATCATTCCCAAGTCTCTATTGTTTTTTTGGTCTTTACTCTTTTGGATTGGGACTGTACCACATCACTAAACCAAAGTTCCCCCAATGTTACTTGCAATATAAATGTTCATGCTTGCATTGTTGACTGCAAACCAGCGAAATCAAACTCTTTGTTTAAAAAAAAAAACACTTTGTTTTCACAAACACACTTTTACGCACCTACTTGTAACAAGCGCGATTTTCCATGGGGCTTTCGCGCTCGAATTCAGCTCCACTATCCTATTCCTTTTGCATGCATGCTTTTTTTCTTCTTTGGTGCTGTGGCTTGTTGGTCACCTTCGTGTCTGGTGGGAATAATGAGACAGACCGGTTGGCGTTGCTTGAGTTTAAAGCCAAGATAACTAGTGACCCTTTCAGGGTTATGAGCTCTTGGAATGACAGCATCCATTTTTGTCAATGGCGAGGGATTACTTGTGGTCACTGACATCAGAGGGTCACAATGTTGGACTCGAAATCTCTAAAACTGGCAGGTTCCATATCAACGTATGTTGGACATTTAAGTTTTTTGAAGAATCTAACACTCCAAAACAACAGCTTTCATAATGAAATCCCTCTAGAAATTGGTCGTTTGCACTGATTGCAAGTCTTACGATTGCAAAATAACACAATCAATGGCAAAATTCCTATCATTTTAGCCAGTTGCACCAACCTCAATTTCCTTCAAGTCAGTTACAACTTTCTGACTGGAGAAATCCAATCAAATCTTGGCACTTTGTCAAATTTCCGATTCTTTGCTATTCCCCAAAATAATGTGACAGGAAGTATCCCAAATTCTTTCAGAAACATATCATCTCTTGTAGTGTTTTCTGCATTTTTTAATCAATTGGGTGGGAGTATCCCCGATTCTTTTGGCCAATTGACCAAAATTACAGTTTTTAATTTGGGTTCAAATAAGTTGTCTGGTACAATTCCTCCTTCATTCTTCAATCTTTCATCGATGATTGACTTTAATGTAGGAGGCAATCGAATCCAAGGTCATCTTCCACTAGATATAGGTATCACTCTACCAAATATCTATTTCTTTTCCATTATTGAAAACCAATTTACTGGATCTATCCCTGCTTCAATAACTAATGCCTCAAATCTATATCTTCTTCAATTGTCTAATAATAAACTACATGGAAATGTTCCTTCTTTGGAGAAGCTAAATAGAATGACTCATTTTCGCATTAGCAACAACAATCTTGGAAATGGGGGAGAAAATGACTTGGGTTTCCTTTGCTCCTTGACAAATGACACCTATCTAACTTCATTGCATATAAATGGAAATAAATTTGGTGAAGAGTTGCACAAATGCATTGGCAATTTCTCAACTACTCTCATCTCATTGTTTTTGGATGATAATATACTATCTGGAAAGATTCCTATTGAAATAGGAAATTTGATTAACTTGGAGGAACTCCATATGTGGCAGAACAATTTATCAAGTAATATTCCCTCTGAAATTGGAATGCTTCAAAAATTACAATTTTTGGCATTAAATAATAACAATTTCTATGGGAACATTCCCTCTGAAATTGGAAAGCTTCTGAAGTTACAACTTTTGGCATTAAATACAAACAATTTCTATGGGAACATTCCATCCTCTATTGGAAATTTAACATTCTTGACATACTTGTATTTATATGAGAATAATTTTCAAGGCAACATCTCTTCAAGTCTAAGCAAGTGCCAACATTTGTTTACTTTGAATCTAGCTCATAACAATCTCAGTGGTTCAATATCCCCACAAATCATTGGTCTCTTATTCTCACCAAGTTTTCTAAGTCTATCTGCCAACCAATTTACTGGTGTCCTTCCCATGGAATTAGGAAATTTGAAAAATCTAGAAGGATTTGATATTTCTAAAAACAAGTTGTTTGGAAAAATTCCAGATAGTCTTGGAAGCTACGTAAAGTTGGAATATCTATACATGGAAAGCAATCTCTTCCAAGGGACCATTCCTCCATCTTTTGAATCATTAAGAGGTCTTCAACTTCTAGATCTTTCAAATAATAATTTGATTGGCCAAATTCCTAAATTTTTGGAGGTCTTTGTCTAATTGGAATATCTGAATCTATCTTACAACAATTTTGAGGGAGAGGTGCCAACAGATGGAGTTTACAAGAACACAAGTGCAAATTTCTTTAAGGAAAATAGTCAGCTATGTGGGTGAATACTTGAGTTTCAACTTCCTAAATGCAACTTTGAAAAATTCAAGAAGTGGAAGTTGACCTTTACTATCAAGTTAATAATCTCTATATTTTTTTGCGCTTGTTGGAGTAACTTTTGTTTTGTCTCTTCTAATTCTTTGCTTTTTAAGGAAGAAAAGAAAAGATAACACCTTAAGTGATTCAGGGAATTTGCTTTTGAATCTATCTTACCAAAGTCTCCTAAATGCAACCAATGGGTTTTCTTCTACCAATTTAATTGGTGTGGGTAGCTTTGGATCTGTGTATAAAGGAATTCTTGATCAAGGTAGACAAACAGATATTGTGGCTATTAAGGTGCTCAACCTTTTGCACCATGGAGCTTCCAAAAGTTTCATTGCCGAGTGTGAGGCTCTATGAAACATTAGACATCGAAATCTTGTAAAGGTGCTTACACCATGTTCTGGCATTGACTATCAAGGTCACAATTTTAAAGCTTTGGTATATGGGTTCATGGAAAATGGAAACCTTGATGAATGGCTACATCCAACTTCAAGAATGGATGAGGCTGTTGAGGAACCAAAGAATTTGAGTATTCTTCAGAGATTGAATATTGCCATTGATGTTGCTAATGCATTAGATTATCTTCATCATTGCCAAACACCAATTGTTCATTGCAACCTCAAACCTAGCAATATTCTTATTGATGACGAAATGATTGGACACGTAGGTGACTTTGGCTTGGCAAAATTCCTTTTTGATGTCATTGAAGATTATTCTATTGATCCATTAAGCTCCGTTGGAGTTCGAGGAACTGTTGGTTATACTCATCCAGGTTAATCTCTCTCTCTCTCATAAATTGAATTTCCTTTTCCCTTTGTCATTTGTTAATAAGGATGTTCTTTAGGTTATATCTTATCACTTTAATTTGTATTTTTTGGTACAAAACTAATCTCATATTAGATATGTGCAATGTGTGATTTCAGAGTATGGCATGGGAAATGAGGTGTCAACATATGGTGATGTCTATAGTTATGGAATATTAATGATAGAGATTTTCATTGGACAAAGACTTGTTGCTAAGATGTTTCAAGATAGCTTAAATCTCTGTGATTTTGTTAAAGCAACTTTGCCAGAACAAATAATTGACATAATAGATCCTATTCTTCTTTTGGAAAGAGAAGAGGGAAGGCAAAGATGATTGACATTACTCACAATGAGGGTCAAAAAGGAGACTCAAAAATTCAAGAATGATTGATTGTGATGGGAATTGGTGTTGCTTGTTCTGCCAAATTCCCAAGAGAAAGGATGAATATGAGTGATGTTGTAATTGAGCTTCAATCCACTCGACAAAAACTTCTTGGAACAAAGGCTTCAAGCCACAGGTAAATTTTCTTGGTTTTCTTTGATGTTATAATTTGGTAGCACTCCACACTACGTGATCTAATTTGATAACGCCACTCCAAATGCTTTAGGGTAAGAAGGGGACATTTATATAGTGATTAATTAGAAGTCACATACCTTTATGTTAGTATTTTTTATTCAAGCAAAGTTAAAAAGATTGGTGCCACTTGATTTTTTTTTTTTTTTTTTTTAAATACTAAGTATTTTAACATGTACATGGGAAGAGGGAAGAAGGTCTTAAAGAAGCTAACAGTGTTATATATCCCAAAGGGTCTTGTGCCACTTGAAATTTGATAAGCTCATTATGATATATTTATTATGGAAATAAGTACAATTACTTTAGCTTAATACCTACTTCTCAAAAAAAAAAAAAAAAACAATGTAATATGCCACTGAAATCTATTTTCTATTTGGTATTTTTTTTATTGTAGTGGTTCACAAGAAATTGGCTTACATCTTATTACTCTAGATGTAGAGGTCTCTCTTAATGACAAGATTATTGTCAATTGTACTGAATTATTGACATAGACATTTGAAGGCTACAAAGTTAAAGTTAACCAATTTGTTTGAGAAGTTTATTTGTTTAAAATGGGTACCCATTCCAAATATACTTTTTTTGACTGAAGAAGGTAGATTCCAAATATATTGAATGAGTTGGGATCTGTAATTTTTGCAAATGGACATTCTTGCATCACAACTTTCTTACTATAAACACATAATTGAAGGTTTAATTTAAAAATTAAGTTATTGACAATGAATATCTTTAGAATTATTCTTACTTTAGGAAAAATTTCACTCAATGACATACTATCATCTATATATACATATAGAACCGAAACTTTTGAAGCTCCCACAATTTTCAATGTCAGCACAATATTAAAAAAAATATATAATAAAACTTTTCTAAAACCCGATCCCGATGCTTTGCCTTCTCTTTCTCCAAAATGCACGCCCTCAACATACATCTTCTTCCTCAGAACAGAGGTCGATCTCCTTCCTCAGACTGAGCAAATTGAAGCCATGGTAGGAAACATGAAGGTTCAGCAGAAACAGAGAATTGAAAGAGATGATGACAAAGATGAAGACGACATGATAAGCAGTCAACCTTCCAATACGAGATTGTTGGAAAAACTATTTCTCGCTATTTCTTCGCCCGATACTTTTTCTAAAAA
The DNA here is from genome assembly GCA_035136125.1 of Quercus rubra. Taxonomy (NCBI): domain Eukaryota; kingdom Viridiplantae; phylum Streptophyta; class Magnoliopsida; order Fagales; family Fagaceae; genus Quercus; species Quercus rubra. The sequence goes on along the minus strand of CM068733.1, from coordinate 11,891,063 downwards.
ACTCTCCACCAATCTCCTTCTCCTTTCCAAATAAAACCGATCAACTCTTTCTCTTCCTTTCATCCCCATCTCCCTCCATATTACAAGCCCATAAATCACCAAAACCAAAATAATCCCATCTCTCTCTTCATCATCTTCCTCTTCATCCCATAAATTTCTCCAAATATAGTACAGAACCAGCACAAACCAAACCCATAAATCACAAACACAAGCCAAATCCACAAATCACAACCACTACCATTACAACACCCTCCTTTGCGGTGAGAGGATGAAGAGAGAGATAGATGAGGTGAGAAGTCAATTTTTTATTTTACTGATTCCACCCATGATTAAGTAGAGGAAGAAGAATGCTTGAAATAATTAGATCTAAAGTCACAGCTCCACCATAGACTTCATTCTTCACGATTTTAGCTTCACTGTGGACTAGGTGATACTTTACCTTGTGATTTTGGTCAAAGATAGTGAGTTCTGCAGAACATGGGTCGTTTGTTTATGAGAAAGAGGTGAGGGTATGAATTTTTGGTTTTATCCCAACATGGTTACTGTACTGACCATTGGTCTTAAAAGCCACGGTCAAAATGGTTTACAGCTAAGCTATTTAGATTCTTTTTATTTTTTATTTATTTGTAGTCGTACTTGTCACTTGACAGTAATAAATAGATCAAATATTTTAATGGCATAAAGTCATCATATTCGATTTTAAAGAAATTTTTTTATTGACTATTGCACTAAAAAATATTTCAAATGGTAAATATTTTTTTAAAGAATATAATGAATTGCTAGAAATATCATTTTGTTTTTAAGCCGTTTTTTTTTTCTTTTTTTTAAGAGAGTTTTCAATCTATGATGTTCGTTTCTGATGATAACTCTTTATCATCAAACCAAAACATCAATTATTACCTTCTCAAAAAAAAAAAGATACCAATCAATTTTTTGTGTAGATGGGAATTGAACCCAGAGCTCTTATTCAATCATTAGAGACTTTATCAGTTAAGCTAATTGGAACCCATTTTTAAGCCTCCTTTATACTTGAATATCTTCAGATATTTTAAATTTTAAATCAAGATCATTAATTTATATATATATTTTATTTATTTCATATTAATTAATACTAAATTAATTATATATGACATTGCTACAGTTCGACCTCGGTCAAATCTAGGTCCAACCTTAAAAACCTCGAACCTTTTTCTTTACCAAGTCTGAAAACCAAGTCACATTTCATTTCAATCTTGAGACCCTCCATTCCACCATGTAATATGTATGTCATGTTTCTCTCTTCTTTTTTTGCCAACCTATTCTTCTTCTTTTTCATTATTTTTAGGTTCATATTATAATTGTAATATTCTAGAAAATGTAGTTATTATTATTATTAGGTAAAGATTTGGGTTTGATATTGATATATTAGTTAAAACATCTTAAAAAAATTATATGAATTTTGACCAATAATATATAAAAAATATATGTCTATATTAAATTGGACTATTTTAATTAATTTTTATATTTGTACTAATTTAATATATTTATTTATATTTTGAATTGGACTATTATTATTTTGAAACCTTTTAAATTGGACTATTTAAATTAATATTTATTTTTTATTTATACTAAATTAATATATTTTTTCACGTAAGGCTTTCTTTCTTTATGTACAAATTTCAAATCCATTCCATGGGTCCGTCTCAGATTTTTAAGGCTGTTTAACACTGTCAACAACATTGAATATATGATAACTTAAATTCTTCATTCATTGTTGGATTTTTTTTCATGATCAATAATTTTCCGTGCATGGGTTAGCGATTAGAATATTGAAATTCTAAGCTTATTTTTCTAATATATTGAAATTATCTTCCTTTTCCACAGGTGAACAAGGATGATGACTTATTATGAAGGTGGTCATCATGATTTTCTAAGTTTATGATATATAACATTAAAGCAAATAAATAATCTTGCAGCTTCCTTATAGAAATCATGTATTTTTTTTTCTCCTGATCAAGTATGTAATTTTTCTCACAAAAGTAGTATGTAAATTTTCATCATTAATTAACTTGTATTTTGACGGGAGAGAGCACTGGGAAAACTCTAATTGAATAATTAATATAACATATAAAAACTTTAATTAATCCAAAAAGATTAACCTTGGAATTTGGGCTCGACTACCAGACCACTATTTGGACCAACGAACAAATCCTACTAGGTTCTCCCGTTACCTATGAGCTTTTCCTTCACCAAGGCGTTATCCAGGGGCCTCTACTTTCATTTGCCGATCATAGACATGAACTTGAACAAATTCTTTCAGTTTTCATTCCACAAATGTTTTATAATTATGGGCTCCCATTGCTCTTTAAAAGCCCTTTGAACTATGACTGGGCTTACCATGATTATAAAACTTTTAAGTCACTTTCTTGGGCTTGTCTCACAACACACAAAATGGGCTTTGGTTGGGTTGGTGGAGCCACAAGGACCTTTTAATCGCTTGTCTTTTTTATTTCATCAAGTTTGCCCTGTTTTTCATGCTTTATTTGGCATTGTTGTCCAGGCCTCAAGACACTTAAAATTTTTTGTTTCTCCACTTTGTGTCCAGACAGTTGAGCATCCGTAGATTTATTTCTCGTGGTCTCGTGAAGGAAGTGCAATATTAAGATTAAGCTCCGATTCTTTACTTTCTTGTAGTATGTTAACTATTACATTATGAGATTGTCATATTTTTATATTAAATAACTTGTATTTATTAGTGTATCACTTCACAATGCTTCGAGAGTAACCCAAAATTTTCTGAGTGGCAATGTGGTAACCCCATATATTTGGTACAATTTGCAGTGGAGCTAGAAGAATAGGTTAAAAAGAGACAATTGGGTTTTGGGGAAATTAGGGGCCGATTTGGTAAGAGATTTCTAGTATCGTTGCTTAAGCATTGTCGAAATATTTGCGGATTAAAAAGTGTTATAGAAATACGTGTTGTAATGTTTAAACACTGAAAAATGTTATTTAAACAATAACATCCTTCTAGAAATTTGTGAATATAACTAGTCCTTCATAAAATGAGAGGCAGTTTTATGGTTTTTATCCTAAAAGGAAGATCCTAGTGTAGGTTACAATAAACCTCGAGGGGGATTAATTGGGACATGCTACATATAGTTGCAATGAAATATAACAAGTTCAAGCCAAAGGAAAATATGATAAATTATCAACTATCCCAAAAGTACACCCTAAACTCTCTTAATAAATAAGGTCCAATAAATGAATTATCAATTGTCTAAAAAATTTAAACTATTAAAAAATAGTGAATTTAATTATTTAATCAAAATTTTAAAATTAAAACACACTACAATACCAATTTAAAGTGATCTAGTAGCCATAGATTGCGGCGACGTCAAGAATAAAATTTCATTATGAAAATAAGGAGTTGTAACCATTCTCACAAAACTTACATTTGAAATATACCCAAATAGTTTTTAATTGTTAAAAAAAAAAAAAAAACGAATGCCGGCCATCCCCGATCAGTAAGTAAGACGAAGTCACATTTGATGTAGAAAAGATCTTGGATACATGACAAGAGAAGTTACACCTTTTGGACTCTTTGCCGTAAGTCAAAACTCTGTGAAGAAACAATCAGAAAAGGCCAAGATATCAATATCTATCAATCTAGAAACATATATTCAGGAAATAGAAACAATCAATCTATAAAAATTTAATAATATATATGCACAACACCGGTTACGTTCAGCCAAATTGTAACCAATCTAAGGTTTCTTAATGACATGTACATGATACAATAAGTTTAGAAATGCAAAAATCTTCATAATTATTATTTTTTTTAATAATTGTTGAGGTAGCTTAAAATGAGATATTCAAATCAAATTCCTGTCTTCTGTCTTTTATTTTCCATCGTAACTATCGAATTTTAAAAATTATAGAAAAAGACCATTACATGCTTTGACAATGTCAGCATGCAAAATTCCCAAGTCGCCATTGTCTTTTGTCTTTTGGGTTAGGTCCGTATCAAATCAATAAACCAAAATTCCCGCAATGTTTCTTACTTGCTGTATAAATGTTCATGCTTGCATTATTGACTTGTATTATTGGCTACAAAGCAGTGAAATCAAACTCTTAGTTTTCACAAACAAATATACCCACTTTGTACCAAGCGTGATTTTCCATGGGGCTCCGGCTTTCACGCTCGAATTCAGCTACACTATCATCATCCTTCTGTTACTGTATGCATGCTTTTTTTCTTCTTTCGTGCTGTGGCTTGTTGTTCACCTTCGTGGTTGGTGGGAATAATGAGACAGACCGGTTGGCATTGCTTGAGGTCAAAGCCAAGATAGCCAGTGACCCTTTCGGGGTTATGAACTCTTGGAATGACAGCATCCACTTTTGTCAATGGCAAGGGGTTACTTGTGGTCATCGACATCAAAGGGTCACGGTGTTGGACTTGTGGTTTTCAAAACTGGTAGGCTCTATATCACCACATGTTGGAAATTTAATTTTTTTGAAGATTTTATTTCTTGGAAACAACAGCTTTTTTAATGAAATCCCTCCTGAAATTGGTCGTTTGCATAGATTGCAATTCTTTCGTTTACCAAATAACACACTTAGTGGCCAAATTCCTAGCAGTTTATCCAATTGCTCCAATCTTATTGATATTTTTGTCAATTATAACCTTCTATCTGGAGAAATTCCTGCAAATCTTGGCACCTTGTCAAAACTCCAAAAAATTGGTATTCACAATAATAATCTGACAGGAAGTTTCCCAAATTCTTTTGGAAACCTATCATCTCTAGAAGTGATTTCTGCACCTTTTAATAACTTGGGTGGGAGTATTCCTGAATCTTTTGGCCATTTGACCAAACTTAGAATTTTTGGAGTGAGTTCAAACAGGTTGTCTGGTACAATTCCTCCTTCAATCTTCAATCTTTCCTCAATAATACAATTTGATGTAGGAAACAACCAAATCCAAGGGCATCTTCCATTAGACATAGGTATCACTTTACCAAATATTGAATTTTTTTCCATTAGTGGAAACCAATTTATTGGTAGTATACCAGATTCAATTTCCAATGCCACAAATCTTGATACACTTCAATTGAACATAAATAAACTAAATGGAAAAATTCCTTCTTTGGAGGAGCTAAATAAAATGGCACGTTTTCGCATTTCCGGCAACCTTCTTGGAAATGGAGGGGAAAATGACTTGGGTTTTCTATGTTCTTTGACAAATGCCACCTATCTGATTACATTGCAAATAAGTACCAATAACTTTGGGGGAGAGTTACCAAAGTGTATTGGCAATTTCTCATCTAATCTTACCCAATTGGCTCTAGATAATAATAAAATATTTGGAAAGATTCCTGTTGAAGTAGGAAATTTGATCAACTTGTTGAGGCTTGATATGTGGCAGAACAAATTATCAGGTAATATTCCCTATGAAATTGGAAATCTTCAGAAGTTACAAATTTTGGCATTAAATACAAATAATTTCTATGGGAACATTCCATCCTCTATTGGAAATTTAACCGTCTTGACAAACTTGTATTTATATGAGAATGATCTTCAAGGCAACATCCCTCTAAGTCTAAGCAAATGCCGAAATTTGTTTAATTTGAATCTTGCTAATAACAATCTTAGTGGTTCGATATCCACACAAGTCATTGGTCTCTCACCAATTTTTTTATTTCTTTCTGCCAACCAATTTACTGGTGTTCTTCCCATGGAAGTAGGCAATTTTGAGAATCTAGAAATTTTGGATATTTCAAAAAACATGTTGTTTGGCAAAATTCCAGCTAGTTTGGGAAGTTGCATAAAGTTGGAATATCTATACATGGGAAGAAACCACTTCCAAGGGATCATTCCTCCATCTTTTGTATCATTAAGAGGTCTTCAATATCTAGATCTGTCAAACAATAATTTGACTGGCCAAATTCCTAAATTTTTGGAGGTTTTTGTCTACTTGCAATTTCTAAATCTATCTAACAATCATTTTGAGGGAGATGTGCCAACAAACAGAGTTTTCAAGAATACAAGTGCAACTTTCCTTGAGGGAAATGTTCAGCTTTGTGGAGGAATATCTAAGTTTCAGCTTCCTAAATGCAAAAATGAAAAATTGAACAAGAGGAAGTTGACCTTTACCTTGAAGTTAATAATCTGTGTACTTTCTGGGGTTTTTGGAGTAATTTTGATGCTGTCCTTGCTAGTTATTTGTTCTTTAAGTAAAAAACAAAAAGAAAGCACTTCAAGTAATTCAAGAAAGTTTCTCTTGAATGTATCTTATCAAAGTCTCTTAAAAGCTACCGATGGGTTCTCCTCCACCAATTTAATTGTTGTGGGTGGCTTTGGATCTGTGTATAGAGGAATTCTTGATCAAGGTAGATATACAGTTGCAGTTAAGGTGCTAAATCTTTTACGTCATGGAGCTTCCAAGAGTTTCATTACTGAATGTGGGGCTTTGAGAAGTGTTAGACATCGGAATCTTGTAAAGATAGTCTCGGCTTGTTCAAGTGTTGACTTTCAAGGTCATGAATTTAAAGCTTTAGTATATGAGTTCATGTCTAATGGAAGTCTTGATGAGTGGTTGCATCGAGCTACAAGAACAAATAATGTTCCCGAGAAACCAAAGAATTTGAATCTTCTTCAAAGACTAAATATTGTCATTGATGTTGCTAATGCATTGGATTATCTACATCATCATTGTCATACACCAATCATTCATTGTGACCTCAAACCTAGCAATGTTCTTCTTGATGATGAAATGATCGGACATGTTAGTGACTTTGGTTTGGCAAGGTTCCTTTTTGAGGACACCCATGATTGTTTCACTAATCGATCAAGCTCCATCGTATTCAGAGGAACAATGGGTTATGCTCCGCCAGGTGAATACTTTCATTATTTCTTAATATTTCTTAATGTAGTCTCAAGCATGAACGGTTCAAATATTGTACAAAGTAGAGCGCATCCTAAACAATTTTTCCACTTCTCGTAATAATTATTTTCCTATTGCATGCCACCAAAAGATCATCTTAAAGTTTTTAAGATTAATTATATTTCCGTTCTTATTTGTACAAAATTAGAAATAACCATATAACAATAAATATTATGTGCAATTACAGAGTATGGCATGGGAAACGAAATGTCTATCCTTGGCGATGTCTATAGTTATGGCATATTATTATTAGAGATGTTTACAGGAAAACGGCCCACTAATGACATGTTCAAAGATGGCTTGAACCTTCATGATTTTGTTAAAACAGCTTTGCCTGACCAAGTGATTGACATTTTAGATCCTAATCTTCTTTGGGAAAGAGAAGATGAGATGACAAGGATGAATGATTCTCACAATCAAAATCAAATTAGAAGTCCCAAAATTCAAGAATGCTTTATTTTGATATTTGGAATTGGAGTTTCTTGTTCTAGGGAGTTTGCAGGAGAAAGGATGAACATGAGTGACGTTGTAAATGAATTGCATTCGATTAAAGAAAAGCTCCTTGGAACTAGAAAATGCCAAGAAATACATCTACTTACAGGTAAATTTTTTGTCACATAGTAGTAATGATATGGTAATGAATCCCCTAACACCAAGTGATGAATATCTTTTTAATTATTATATATTGAAATGATTTATCTTAGCTCAATAATTTAGAGACATAATTATCTTGCTTCATCATAGGTACACTATCTGGGATAGAAAGCTTAATTTCAGATGCAACAGCTAGAATTGAAGAAGAATCTGTAAAAGCTTAAAGGAAAAAAAGAAGAATTGCAGAGTTGTCTTTACAAAAGATTGATACTGAAATCGAGATCAAAGTGATTCAACTTCCTGCTCTAAATTATCCTAGTCTCATTGTTGGCAGCAAATGTAATTAGGTACCAGTCATTTGAAGTTGCCTTGAATTCCTAAATTGCTTCTTTTGAAGGTTTTGAGGCTAGAATAGAACATATTTGGCCTTCTCTAAGATGTGCTTTACCATGAACTCTTATTTTGTTATTTCTTTGCTAATATTAATTAATTACTAATGGCTACTTTAGTAGGGTGTTATTATTATTATTATTATTTTTTTGTGTGGATATTAGTATTGTTTATGTACAAAACTATTTTTGTTCATCAAATGTTTGTATGCTTTTGATATGCATTAATAGATAAACATTTCCTCCAACTCTCCAAGTGTTTTACAAATTAGCTAGTTATATATGGTCATTCCCATGTATTGGACCACTTCTCAAATAGTGGGTATTTTGATATTTTTACCAAATGGTAAAATTGATTCCATACTAAATAATCTCCTTCCATGAAGGTTTTAAAATTGTAAGCTCATTCCACTCTTTGTTATTATATAAGGTACGATCTCATTTAAACTATCTATATGTGCTTCATTTAGATATTCTAACTTATGGTATGAGATTCTTAAAAAAAAAAAAAAAAAAAAAAAAAAGTTCTTTATGTTATGTGATGACTCACAAAACATCATCACGTCCATATACTAATATACATGTATATAAACTGTTATTAAAATTTATTAGACCCGTTGTTTTAAAAAAAATTATACAAAAATAGTAGTATCATGTTATGTACTAATTAATAGAGCGAGGCTAGTGGTTAAACGGAAGGATTGGATTGATAAAATAAAAACCTTAGGAACCAAACTAACAACTCATCAAAATGTTGAGGGTCTAAATTGTTTTTAACCAAAAAAAAAAAAAAAAAAAAAAAAAAAAACATGTGGAGCATTGAAGACCAGTGGAAGTTGCATTCACAACCAAAATAAAAACATGTGGGCATTAGAGACCTGTGGAATTTTCTTTCACAACCAAAAAAGAAAAAGAAAAAGAAAAGATGTTATTTGTTAATTAGTTGTTAGCATATTATCAGGAATGGTCAAGATTCTCCATGGAAACATCTCTAATGCTACAAAAGCGTGTGATAGTTTAGTGAGGGACCTAGAAAGTAGAAAGAACCAATTTAAGAAGCTACAGGACTTATGGCATGTCCAACAAGACCTATCCTACTTCTCCCAAGTCTTTGTTTCACCCAGATTTACTGGAAAAGCTCTTTCTAGGTGGAAATTTTGGACACGTTTGTAGTTGCAGAAAACTTTTACTTTTTTTTTGTTTTTTTGTTTTGTTTTGGTAATATGGATAAACTTTTACATCTTTGCTATCATGCTTGGATATTCTGTTAAACAATATTAGTAATACACTTAGTAACAATAAATAACAACAAAAATAACATTTACACCGTTAATAAACACATGTTAAAATCATTACTAAGTCACACAGTCCTCACATACTCAAGACAACACATGCACAACACAGAAAAAGAAGACCTCAAGAGAGTACCGGTATGGTACTGGCTAAAGACCCATCGAAGGTTAAGTTAGAGAACTTGCTTCACACCTCTAGAGTGCCAGAGCTGGGGTAAGTTATGCATACCTTGATTTGTAAGGGATTTGGGGTTTTTATAGTAGTATAGAGCTGACATTTGTTTCTCGGCGGAGAAGATCTTTCCTTACAGGGAAGATCCTCATTAATGCATGTATTTTGCAGAATTCTTTCCTTGTGGGGATTCCTTTGGTTAGGGTTGATTGTGGGATACAAGGAATTTCCTTGCATAGATATCTGTAGGGTCAAGTTAAGTCAGGCTGGACCTGTCGGCCTCTTTAACCCCGTCGGCCTCTCCACATCCATCAGCCATCTGCTTTGTCCTATCGTTCCCGCGGTATATGGAGATGCCTATCGAGTCTTCTTGTGTGGTCATCCCGTGTGATGTCGTCGAGCTAACTCTACTGTGAGTTTCCGTGAAGTAAACGAGTATGTGGGCACCGATGACCTTTTCACACGATGTTTTGGGTATTAAATTTATGGCTAAAATATCCCTATTTCTCATTAATTATGGAAACCTTTTTGTGCCAATGAGCCACAAAGAGGACAAAGGACCACAAAGATTGAAGGCCAGTCCTTGTGAATGCTGCACTAAAGAATGTTAAAACCATTTTTGATTCAATTATATGGACTCTTCTTTCAAGAATTGTAATTGGGTATGGCGGGATGCATTTATAGATGGGGTCCATTAATTAAAAATTGGCCACGTAGTCTTTTCTCTTTTCTATTCCTTTTCCTTTTCAGACGTGTTCACACTTCTCTTTTTCTTAATCCTGTTATAGTATTAGTTTTGATTAAAAAGCCAATTATTATTTTTAGCACCATTAAATACAAATTTATAACTATATTGGTGGAGTCAAAACCAAATAATTTATAACACCATAAGTTGAAATTCTCTCTAAAAAAAAAAAAAAAAAAACCAAATAATTTGGCTCCGCAGCTATAGTACACAACCAAAAAGGCTATGCACCGTAGCTCATAGGTAAAAAAGAAAAGTAGAGTATTATTAAATTGTGTGTTCACATTGCTTATATTAAATATATTATTTTATTCATGTATTCACACTACTTTATAATGAATATATTATTTTATTGTATTGTTTATATTATTTTATTGTGTTGAAAGCTAAAATAAAACTACTAATGTTGGATGTTTTGTAAAGTGAGAATGTAAGATAAATAAAGTATTTTTTTATGGAACCATATTGCTAAATTTATAACATCACCAATGTGAATGCTCTTAGGGATCAAGATCAAGTCCTTTTCTGCGTGGGATGGACTTGATATTTAGGTGAAAGTCATCAAACCATGTATATTTATAACTCTCAATACCTATTTTTCAATGGGCAAAAAAAATTTTCATTTAATTTTTTGAAAATGATAAAACAAATCATGCAGACCCAGAAAATCCAAATTAAATCAAAATAGGAGACTGATTTAACTCTAATAAATCCCCACCTTGACTTAAATTCCATTTCGTAAGACTTCCACTTAATCCAAAAAGTGTCGAACTCAAATTTGAAAACCACCAAAGTTCATCAAATTTCTTCCCCATCCTGGTACAACTCAAGCTACCAAATACAAATTCTTAACAAATTTCAATTTTTCCGAGGCTTCTCTCAATCCACAAAGTGTCAAACAAAAATCACCTATTAAAATTAAAGTTGAGAGAATTGAAAATTGATGAAGAGGTGTAGAAGGAAGGAAAGTCTAAAGGAACATAGAAAATTACATTGTTAGGCTTGATGTATTGTATGCTCAAAAGTTGTTTACAATGAATCCTTAGCAAGGCATGTATAAAAACTAGGAAATATGGGTGGCCGTAATTAGGGTTTACAACATAATTAGGCCTCTTGGGTCATTTCACCTTGCAAACCATAAATAAAATATTCTTTAACACAAAAAAAATAAAAGTAAAAATACATATCTCCCCAAGTTACCTCCAAATGTGCTAAAAACGCCAAATACGCCCGAACATGATGTCAAAGTATTAGAATAATGAGCTTCAACATTCAGTCTAGTGCACCTGTGGTGAGGGAAGATAAATTTCAATGTATTAGAATACTTAGCTTCAAAATTCAAATTGTAATGATGTGGGGAGTGAGGTTTTCTCTATAGTAACAAGAATTTAAAAGATATTCTTTAACTCATTACCTACAATTATTTTTTTTAATTTTTTTATTTTGGAGAATCTCATCACCTACAAATTAGTTGTTAAATAAAGTATCAACTATCAAGTTTTGTTTTACCTTTGAGAAAATTCATGATGCAAGAAAGCTAATTTGTGTGGGATTATGAATACCCATCTCATTCAATATTTATGGAATTGACAATCCATTTTTTAGAAGATACTTAAAATTATAAACAAAAAATAATTTTACAACAAATTCAAACTTCAAAATTTCTGCAACAAATTAGTTAACTTTGTAGCCTTTACATGTCAATGTCAGCAAATTTTTTTAAAAAAAAATTTGGAACAAGCTATTTAAAAGAAAAAAGGCATTTTTAATTTTAGGTATTATAGAAGAATAATTGGGCTGATTCCGAATGCTATGTATAGCAAAATTAGAATATCAAATTTCAAGTTGCTCCAATCTTTCGGTTTTGTTAGATCACGCGCTGCGGAAGATACATTACCAAAGATCAAAAATTAAAAAAACAAAATAAATTAAAAAATTACTTGTAGCTTGAAGTCTTTATTAGGTTCTAAAAGGTTTTGTCGAATTAAATGCTACTAGGTTCTAAAACTTTAGGAACTAAATATATTAGAACTTCATTATGTATTATATTGGCAAACCATGATCAAAAAATAAAGTATAGGTTTAGGCTTGCTCAAAGTGTGTTTATTTGTAAAAGTTGGAATCGAGTGATTGCAGGATTTATTGGTTAAATTTGCAAGGCTCGATCGATCAAACCTTGTGCAGATTAATTTTCTGCAAAATTTTCTAACTCAGCCCAATCCCAGTTTGACGTGTAGGGTTTTATGTTTTACTCCGATTATAAAAAGAAAAACCTTAGCTATGTTTTAGAAGTCTTTGATGTGCTGTGTGTTGAATCTTTTGTGAGATCTAGAGATGTTTACCTTCATATACACTTAGGGTTATCAAGATCAAGATTCATGTCAAAAACTTGGTGATCGCTTCTGTTGCTGCATAAATAATTTCAAGAAGATCTGAAACTTTGAGTGGAGTCTCAAAGTTACAAGTGGGAGTACTTGTGGTTGCAATGGATCAAGGAAAGAAGTAGTTCGTGGACTCAGAGCTGTCACGTGGTCGTGATAGTAAGTTTTCTACTTGAGGTAGCAATAGGATGTTAGTGGTCTAAGTCTTGTTGTACAAACTTCTCAAAAAGCCCAAAGGGTGGATGGACTTAGGCCCAAAAAGCCCAATACAATGAATTTGTAGAGGGTGGTTTGAAAAACTGGGCTTTAATGAATCAGGCAACAAATAAAATGGATTCAGATGACAAGAAAATGAAGATCGACTGGTTTAATCTAAAGAAAAATCGTCATCGGCACAGTCCAAGGAGATCAGTTCTTATATATTTCTCTCAAGTTTGATTACAAGTTCAATTCTTGATTGCTACAGTGTTTTTCTCTTCATTTCTCGATCCCCTCCCCTCAGGGTCTCCTTTCTATTTTATACTATCTTCCTCCTTCATCTTTGCCCTTCACGTGTAGACTAGATTGCTGGTGTTGATCCTTGTCCCATCAGTACCTTCTTGAAGTCTTTAAGGAGTAGCTGTAAGGCTGAAAGATACTGTTCATGTGTCACTTCTTCATTAATGCAGCTAGAGAGTTAGCTGCAGAGTATTTAATGCGGTGGTAGAAACTTTCCCTTTAGATATTTCATGGCCTCCCTTTGTCTTGTTCCTTCTAGATACTTATCCTCATCAGTGGAACCATTCGGAATGTTGCTCTTGATGTCATACCACATTTTCTGACCTCGGCTTTGCTCAACTGAGGAAGCATTCATCCTTGGATTACTCCCTTGGAACATACTGCTTAAATCCCTTCCTTTATTTATCAATGCTGACCTCTATCCCATGTCTATCCATCCTTGGGCTTATGAGGTGTCCTCGGACTAGGCCCCTAGCCCAATACATTCTACTGGGCCCAATATCTCTATAACAGCCCCTCGAAATTCCCCTATTTTGCTTCTAGGGAAAAAAGGAGGATTTTGATATCACTACATCCATTCTACTCATCATAAATCACTCTTGATTGCATAGATGCCTTTTTAATTGCCCAAGGCCCGCTTCTGACGCTTTGGCATATGAGACGCGCCTTCATTAAATTTTTACAGCTCCATGTTCCCTACGTTCTACGGTGCGATGCAAATCCAATGGCTGAGGATTTTGCTGGAACCCGAGCGGGAATTTTCCCGCTCGTAGCTCTCTTTTGATATAAATACTGCCTGAATCAATCACTCACCTCACTTTAGCATTCATTTCACTTTAGAGCTCATACACTGAACCTATAAACTTACCTAACTCACTCGTGCATTCATACTTTCTAAGAGCCAATCCGAGGTGAGTTGTCTTCTCCGTGTAAGTCTTCATAAACATTTTCACTTATTTTTCCATTTACTTTTCTTTTCTCTATCTTTTTCTCCTCGGCTCTTCTTCCTTCTTTTGATCTTCTTAGCACCTCCAAATCCCTCTTAGGAATGGGTAGGTTTTCCAATTTGGTAGACTCCGAGAGAGAGCTTTAGAGCTCTGTATAGGATCCTGCCAGGAGTGTTTATTAGGTATTGTAAGGAGTGAGAATGGCATGAAAAAAGGCAAGAGGGAGACGTGGTAATCCCAATGATTGCCTGTATAGAGGGTGGGATGAGGATTCTCATGGGCACCGTTACTAAGGACTACCTTAGGGCTTATAGGTTAGCTCCCACCTAATGTGCCTCAAACATGTTTAGAATATTAGGGAGTATAGACGCCCTTGCCCTTAATGAGAAAATAGGGTTAGGGTTGACCCATCACGATGTCAATTGGATTTACAACCTCCACCACTTGAAGGGGCAGGGGTATTACCAAAAATCTAGGTACCCTGAAGTTAGGCTCATCCAATGCCTACCCAATTCCAACAAGGGCTTAAACAAGGACTTCCTGATCGAATAAGGGGAGTGGCACGATGGCCTCCCCTACTCGACTAGAGAGGGGACACCAGGTAAGGTCTTAGGTCTAGGTTAAATATTTGTATATGAGTTTTCCTTTGATTCATTCTATTTTTTGCTAATGATGTTTTTTTGTTTTTCCTTATGGTTTTGCAAATAAGAACGCTGCTGTGACTAACTTCAACCTTGTCAATCAACCAAGCCTAGACAAAATACTAAAGGCCGAGGTGTTCGTCCATAGTGACGGCCAGCTCAAAGTAGCACACGTTATCCTTGGCTACACCCCCATCTCCAAAATCTACCAGGTGCCGAAGTGCATCATCAAAGTGAATGACCCTCGTCTAAATCGAATAAGCATTGCCACTCCAGGTTTTCTCATCACCGGACTGATCCTAGAAGGTATGCTTACCACCGATCCCATACCTAAAGGCATACCAAAGGTAGCCCTGCCACCATAGCCTACAACTAGAGAGGCCACTTCTTCTCATCCTACCATCACAAAGGATTAAGTAGAAAAAAAAGCAGAAGTAGTTGAAGTGTCTGACTCTAAGGATGAGTTCGAAGTTTTTAATTAACCCTTGTCCCCAGAAGTCTCAATTAGTGACCTCAGCCATTCTTCCCCAACCTAATCCAACCAACACTGAGGAGTTATTTCCAAACCAGACGATATGGGAATCCAACGCAAGCCGAGGTCCACATTTCAAGAACTATTGAAGTCCTAACTGGGGGGAAATGCACCTGGGAAGGTAGCCTAAACTAGGCTTCCCACCCATCCACCGGCCTAGCCCCTTCGTCTTGAACCCGCTTACCTTAAAAGAAAAAGGGAGCAGAAGGGAAAAAAGGTGGTAGAAGGAGGAAAAAACCACCCCTCCCAAGAGGATAAGGCCCAAAAAGGGGCCAAACAAGCTAGGGTGGGGCAAAAGGGCGTTAACCAGAGGGGTGATTCTTAGGTTGCACCTTTGTCCTGTACCCCCACTCCAATGCTGGATGGGGCTCATCTGCCTGCAAATGCCTCCATTAGGGATTTTCGAGGGGGGAATGCTGGCTATGTGGTCGACGTGGTGTAGCAGGCACTGCTAATCCTTGAAGATATGGCTGACTTAGGGTCCCTAAGGAGGCACGAGGTCTTCCTTAGTTTGAAAAGGGACCTTGCGATGGTAAGTCTTTCAATTCACCCTCTTTTCTTCTTTTTTCTTTTTTTACAAGTTTCCCCCCTTTACTTCCTTTTACCATTTCCCTTTACTCACCTTTACCATGTTTCTTTCCTCGGCAGGCTGTTCAAGCCACGTTTCGGGCATAGGAGATAACCAATTTTTGCCATCGCCAGATGAAGGAAGAAGAAGGGAGGTGCAATGCTACCGTGGGGGCCTTCAATCTGGCCGAAAAAAGAATAAGTGAAATGAAATGCAAAATATATTTACCTGGAGGAGTATAATCGATTTTTCCTCTAACCCCAATTGAGCTTGATTGAATAGTTGAAGAATCTTGGATGATAGCATGAAGGAATTTTGCCAAGCCAAAGTTACTTACATGTCCAATCATTTTATCATCAAGAAAAACATTGCTAGGCTTGAGGTAACAGTGAACAATTGGTGTTTGGAAATGATGATGAAGATAATCCAATGCACTAGTAACAACAATGGCGATATTTAGTCTTTGAATAACTCTCAATTTCCTTGGATTCTCAAAAGACTCATTAGTTATTGGTATTGGATGTAACCACTCATCTAGGTTGCCATTTTCAAAGAACTCATTAGTCTATAGTCTCCAGATCTTCTGTAGAGACAAAATATAGGACTATGGTAGTGACAATATGTGAAATAACTTGGCTGCTAGCATTGTTGAAGGATCTTAAGGTCTATCATCCACAACCAGCATTACTTTTCTTTGATAATCAAGTAGCTATATACATAGGGGAGAATCCTGTGTTTCATGAAAGAACTAACCATATTGAGATTGATTGTCACTTGGTTAGAGACAAGGTGCAAGATAGAGTAATTAAGTTGTTTTACACTCCTACTCACACTCAATTAGCAGATTTACTTACAAAGTCACTTAATGCTCAACAATTAGCTTCTTTACTTGTCAAAATGAGAATCATCAATATTCATGGTTTTGGTGCTAACCTTGAGACATTAAGAGCAAGGTTAGTGTAGTGAAGTAGTGCAGTAGTGCAGTGAAGCAGTGAAATGAAGTGTATAAACGACATAGAGCTGTGCTAATTGTAGTTTAGGAATTTATTGGTTATTTATGTATACACGTGCCATAATTGCTTTGCGCATAAGTTGGAAGTCAGTTTTCTTCTTCAGTTAGTATATATATGAGATCTTTTGTACAGTTTTATTCAATTGAGTAATAACAGAAAATTTTCAGAAACTTCTCTCTGTTTTCACTCTCCAATCTTCTAAGCATTTGTTTCTTCTTGTTGTTCTCTGTTTCTTACACATATTATTAGGAATTGTCAAGATTCTCCATGGAAACATCTCTAATGCTACAAAAGCGTGTGATAGTTTAGTGAGGGACCTAGAAAGTAGAAAGAACCAAATTAAGAAGCTACAGGACTTATGGCATGACCAACAAGACCTATCCTATTACTCCCAAGTCTTTGTTTCACACACAGATTTACTGGAAAGGCTCTTTCTAGGTGGAAATTTTGGACACGTTTGTAGTTGCAAAAAACTTTTACATTTTTTTTTTTTTGGTAACATGGATAAACTTTTACATCTTTGCTATCATGCTTGGATATTCTGTTAAACAATATTAGTAACACACTTAGTAACAACTAGCTTCTGAGCACGCGCTCATGCACGTGCTCAGAGGCTCTTCTATTTTTTGAGTAAAGATTAATCATTTGCATTTATTATAATTTAGGATTTCTACTTTTTCTAATTACCCAAAAAAAAAAAAAAAAGAATACGTGGGGTGAATTTTGTAGATCGGAGGAGTTTTAAAACTAACAAAAGTGTGATCCTATTTTGTAGAGAGTTAGAGAGTAGAAGTATAAATTTAAATTAACGTAAAAATAGGAATTTATTAGAAATAAGAAGGCATTTCAACGTAAAAGTAGAGATTTATTATTTTTGTCAATTTACTATTTTAATCCACTTTTTAAGTTTTGAGTAGGGGTATTTTTTACAATAAAAAAAACAATAACTAACTTTCTTTTGTTAATTTACTATTTTAACTCCATTTTTAAGTTTTAGGTAGGGGTATTTTTGCCAGTAAAAAAAAATAACTAATTTTTTTTTGCCAATTTATTATTTTAACCCCATTTTTAAGTTATTGGTTAATTAATTTAGGGATATTTTTGACATAAAAAAAAGTAATAATTAACTTTTTGAATTCTCTTTATATATACAGATAAATAGTCGATTAGTATCTTAGTCTAATGATAAAGAACTACCATAAAAAATGAATGTCATAAATTGAAACTCTTAAAAAAAAAGAAGACAATAAATAACCATTGCACTAGTAATAAACACATGTTAAACTTTAGGTAAAACTCAAAACTACTCATTCTAGCCCAGGAGGCTGATTTTTACCAATCATCATTTTTTAACTAAAAAAATATTGTCAATATCTGCCCATTAGGTTATGAGCAATTTTAGTACTTAAAATTTAAAGTGATCATGTTTGGCTCCTAGTAAGCTCCATTGATCGATCTCTTACTCTATAAAAAACTTCAAATGATCAATTTCTGTACCTAACAAATTTAAACTGATAGCTTTTACGTGTCTGAACACATTATTTATGAAACTAAAAGTGGTCATTTTAAAAGGAGACTAAAATTATTTATTAGCTGAACTTTAAATTGCGACTGTGTATTTATTTATTTAAAGTGAGTAATTTCCGTCATTCATGCGTGGTGCCATGGTTTCCGTGCCCAGACTGCACTCTTACCTGTCCATCTCAACCAATCCTAGCTCCCAATTGTTGTAAGAATTTCTAGTCTTTGCTCATGAATTATGGAAACCTTTTCGTGTCAGACTTACTTTAGATTCAGTGTATCGAGTACACTGACCCAGTCAAATAATAACACGTATTTGAAAGTAAATACATATTATCACCAACCTTAGACAGGACCTTTTTGGGTCAATGACCCACAGAGAGGACAAAAGACCACAGAGTAAAACCATTTCTGATTCAATTATATGGACTTTGCTTTCAAGAATTGTAAGTGGGTACGGCAGGATGCATTTAAAGATGGGGTCCACTAATTAAAAATTGGTCGCGTAGTCTTTTCTCTTTTTCTTTTTCTTTTTCCACTTCCTTTTCAGACTTGTTCACACTTCCCTTTTTCTTAAACCTATTATAGGGATCAAGCTCAAGTCCTCTCCCGCGTGGGATGACCCTTAGACAAAAGCTATCAAGCCTTTTTTAGTACTGTATATTTATAAATTCAATACCTATTTTTCGGTGGACAAAAAGAACTTTTCTTTTATTTTTTTGGAAATGACAAAAAAAATCATGCTAGACCCAAAAAATCCAAATTAAATTCAAAATAGGAAACTGATTCAAACTCTAATAAATCCTCAACTTGACTTAAATTCCATTTCGTAAGAGTTCCACTTAATCCAAAAAGTGTTGAACTCAAATTTGAAAACCAAAGTTCATTAAATTTCTCCCCATCCTGGTATAAATCAGGCTACCAAATACAAATTCTTAATAAATTTTCATTTTGCTGAATCTTCTCTCAAGCCACGAAGTGTCAAACTATAAATACCTATTAATATTAAAATTGTGAGAATAGAAAATTGATGAACAGGAGCAGAAGGAAGGAAAGTATAAAAGAACACAGAAAATTAAATTGTTGGGCTTGATGTAATGTATGCTCAAAAGTTGTTTACAATGAATCCTAAACAAGATATATATAAAAACTAGGAAATAGGGTTAACCATATTTAGGATTTACAACATAATTGGGCCACTTGGGTCATTACACATAGCAAACCATAAATAATATATTCTTTAACACCAAAAAAAAAAAAAAATACATATCTCCCCAAGTTACCTCCAAATGTGCTAAAAATGCCAAATACACCCGAACATGATGTCCAAGTATTAGAATAATGAACTTCAACATTCAATCTAGTGCACCTGTGGTGAGGGAAGATAAATTTCAATGTATTAGAATACTTAGCTTCAAAATTCAAATCGTAACAATGTGTGGAGTGAGGTTTTCTCTACAGTAACAAGAATTTAAAAGATATTCTTTAACTCATTACCTACATTTTTTTTTGGAGAATCTCATCACCTACAAATTAGTTGGTAAATTAAGTATCAACTTTCAAGTTTTGTTTTACCTTGAGAAAATTCATGACGCAAGAAAGCTAATTTGTGTGGGATTATGAAATCCCATCTCATTCAATATTTATGGAATTGACAATCCATTTTTTAGAAGATATTTAGAATTATATATAAACAAAAAATAATTTACAACAAATTCGAACTTCAAAATTTACAAATTAGTTAACTTTGTAGCTTTTACATGTCAATGTCAGCATATATATATATATATATATATTTTATATAAAAAATTGGGCTGATTCCGAATGCTATGTATAGCAGAATGAGCATATCAAATTTCAAGTTGCTTCAATCTTTTCTGTTTTGTTAGAGTTAAATAATAATAATAATAATAATAATAATAATAATAATAATAATTAACACTAAGGCCTGTGGCTTTCTAAATGCTATATATGATTCCCTGTCCCCACCCCTCAGATCACATGCTTCGGAAGATACGTTAACAAAGATTTAAAATTAAAAAAAAAATTTAAAATTAAAATTAAAATTACCTGTAGCTTGAAGTCTTTATCAGGTTCTAAAAGGTTTTGTCGAATTAAATGCAATTCAACTAAAGCATCGGTGATGTCCATCCTTTCTCTTGGAACTTCTGTGGAACAAGCAAGTCCAATTTCGAGTATCAAAATCAAGCATTCTTGAATATTGAGACTTCCATTTTGATCCTCATTGCAAGCGTCATTCATTCTTATTTCTCCCTCTTGTCTTTCCCAAGGAAGATTAGGATCTATAATGTCAATTATTCGTTCCGGTAAATTTGCTTTAACAAAGTCACGAAGATTTAAGCTGTTGAGGAAGATGCTATCAGTAGGCCTTTTTCCTGTGAACATCTCTAACAATAATATGCCATAACTATAGACATCACCAAATATTGATACCTTGTTTCCCATACCATACTCTGCAATTGCACATAACATATATTGTAATTGCCATAATTTCATACCACAAAAAGAAGGGAAAGAAAAAATCTTACAAATTTTAAAGGATGTTTTTCCAAGGCATGTAAAAAAAAATAAAAATAAAAATAAAAATAAAAGAAGAAGCTAGAAGAAGAATAAAACTAGAAAATTATGATTTAACACATTCTATCTTCTAGATACAATACATCATTATTAAAACAATATTTTTATACTTAGAAGTTAGAATTGTTGTAGGAAATATGGGAAAAGTAAAAGAAAAAACTTTTTAATTTAAGAAATGCAAAATATATTTACCTGGAGGAGTATAACCGATTGTTCCTCTGACCACAATTGAACTTGATTGATTAGCAGAAGAATCTTGGATGATAGCTTGAAGGAATTTTGCCAAGCCAAAGTCACTTACATGTCCAATCATTTTATCATCAAGAAGAACATTGCTAGGCTTGAGGTCACAGTGAACAATTGGTGTTTGGCAATGATGATGAAGATAATCCAATGCAGTAGCAATATCAATGGCGATATTTAGTCTTTGAATAAGACTCAATTTCCTTGGATTCTCAAAAGACTCATTAGTTATTGGCATTGAATGTAACCACTCATCTAGGTCGCCATTTCCAAAGAACTCATATACCAAAGCCTTAAAATCTTGACCTTGATCATCAATACCCGAATATGCTGTGAGTAGCTTTACAAGATTCTGGTGCTCGATGTTTCTTAGAGACTCAAACTCTGTTTTGAAACTTTTGGAAGCTCCACGGCGTGCAAGGTTTAGCACCTTGATAGCAACTGTATGTCTATACTTATTAAGAATTCCTTTATACACTGATCCAAAACTGCCCACACCAACTAAATTTGCAGAAGAGAATCCATCGGTGGCATTTAGGAGACTTTGGTAAGATACATCCAAAAACAAATTTATTGAATCGCTTGAGGTATTTTCTTTCCTTTTCTTTCTTAAAGAACAAAGAAATAGAGATGATAGAATCAAAGATACGCCAAGAAGCCCAAATAGTATAAAGATAATTAACTTCAACATAGGAGTCAACTTTTTCCTGGATTTTTTGTTGTTGCAGTTAGGAAGTTGAAACTTTGGTATGCCCCCACAAAGCTTACCATTTCCCTTAATTGAAGTTGCACTTGCATTCTTGAAAACTCCATTTGTTGGTACCTCACCCTCAAAATGGTTGTATGAGAGATTCAATAATTTTAAGAAATCAAAACTCTCCAAAAATTTTGGAATCATGCCAGAAAAATTATTGTTAGAAAGGTCTAAATGTTCAAGACCTCTTAATGACTCCCAAGATGAAGGAACAACCCCTTGGAAAAAGTTTCTTCTCATGGCTAGAAATTCTAGCTTTACACAACTTGCAAGACTTGCCGGTATTTTACCAAACAACATATTGTCAGAAATATCCAAATATTCTAAATTTTTCAAATTTCCTATTTCCATGGGAAGGGCACCAATGAATTGGTTGCCAGACAAATCAAGGCTATTTGGTGAAAATGAGAGACCAATAACTTGCGAGGATATGATACCGCTAAGATTGTTATGGGGAAGATGAAAAGTTATCAAATTTTGGCATTGACTTAGACTTGATGGGATGCTTCCCTGAAGATTATTGTCTCCTAAATACAACTCCAACAAATTTGTTAAATTTCCAAGAGAGGATGGGATGTTCCCAATGAAATTGTTTTGAGATAAATCCAAAAATTGTAATTTATGAAGGTTTCCAAGTATAGAGGGGATGTTACCTGAAAATTTATTGTTCCACATTTCTATATCCTCCAGGTTGATCAGATTCCCTATAACACTAGGAATATTTCCAGATATTTTATTATTATTCAAATAGAAAAAGGTAAGACTAGTTGAGATGTTGCCAATACATTTAGGCAACTGCCCCCCAAAGTTGTTGGTATTTATCTCCAAATCTCTTAGGTTGGTAGCATTTGACAAAGAACAGAGAAAACTCAAGTCATTTGCTCCTCCATTTCCAAGCTGGTTTTCAGCAATGGAAAACAACCTCACTCTATTTAGCTTCTCTAAAGAAGGAACTTTTCCAGTTAGTTTATTCTCGGCCAAATTTAGAATATACAAATTTGAGGCACTAGATATTGAAAGAGGGATAGATCCAATAAACTGGTTGTTGCTGATGGTAAATGTTTCTAAATTTGGTAGAGTGATACCTATGTCTGCTGGAAGATGCCCTTGGATTTGGTTAACTGCTACATCAATCTTTGTTATTGAAGAGATATTGAAAAGTAAGGGAGGAATTGTACCAGACAACCTATTTGAACCCACGGCAAAGACTTTAAGTTTGGTCGATTGGCCAAAAGAATCAGGGATACTCCCACCCAGGTTATTATAAGCTGCACAAAAACCTTCTAGAGATGATAAGTTTCCAAAAGAAGGGGGGATAATTCCTGTCAAACTATTTTTATGAATAGCAAGGAATCGGAGCTTTGACAAGGTGCCAAGCTCTGTGGGGATTTCTCCAACCAGATTATTAACAGCCGCATGAAACACTCTAAGTTTGGCACAACTGGATAAATTGGTAGGAATTGTTCCACCTATTGTGTTATTGTTCAATAGCAAGACTTCTAGTCTGTGCAAACGGCCAATTTCTGGAGGAATTTCATTATAAAAGCTATTGTTTTCAAGGTTTAGCTTCCACAAAAAACTTAAATTTCCAACATTTGGGGATATAGAGCCTACCAGTTTTTGAGAGTGCAGGTCCAACGCAGTGACCCTTTGATGTCGGCGACCACAGGAAACACCTTTCCATTGGCAAAAGTGGATGCTATCATTCCAAGAGCTCATGACCCCGAGAGGATCTTTACTAATCTTGGCTTTGAAGTCGAGCAATGCCAACCGGTCTGTCTCATTATTCTTACCAAGCACAGAGGTGAAAAAAAAGCCAAAGCAGCAGAGAAGGATGAACTTGTGCATGGAAAAAGATGATGATGGTGGAGCTAAAATCAGGTGTGAACAAGGCCCCATGCAATGCGGTTGAAAAAGCTTTTGTTTAACTAAGATGTTAGTTTATCAAATTTTGAAATGGATGTGTATGTATGGTTGTTTGGCAGCTGAAAATGAAGCAAATTTATAGTAAGGGAAAGAAGACAAGTAGTCCAAGAAATAGTGATATCCGGACCCACTCCTAAATTTTACTAATATTGATGAATCATTGTTAGTCAGAACCTGTAATGTACGATAAGACCGTTGATCATATTTCTTGAACAAAGTCTGCATGTAAAAGTAGAAAACTAAAGTCCACATCTTTCTCTTGTGTGTATAAAAGAACCAAACAAATAACGTGTGAGACAACATTAGAGACCTATTGAATTTTCATATTCACACAAGAGAAAGATGTATTTAGATTCTCCATGGAAAAATGTCTAATACTACACAAGAGGATGCGATAGTGAGTGACCGTAAGGAAAAAGGCAGCGGACTTACGGGATGACCAAGAAGACCTGTCCTAGTAAGTTGTAACCCTAAAAGTCTTTGTTTCACACTGATTTTGCGACCTGTTTACATGACACACTCTTTAAGCTTTAAAAGAGATATAAATCGTGCGGACAATAAAACAATTACAGTAATAAATATGTTAAACATAAAGGAAAAACTCAAAAGTACTGATTCTCTCTGGAGACTGAGTTTTAACAATCATTTAAAAAAAAAAAAAAAAAAAAAGACATTGTTTTTTCCTATATTAGCATTTTCTGTCCCTAAAATTTAATACAATCATTTTTAGTTAGGAAATACGTACACTTCATTTAAAGTGTCATATCCATATTGTATCTATGTTGTACTCGTGTTATACTAGTGTTATATCACCAGTTTCATGTCATAGTTTTTCAGAAATTATTCGTGTCTCCATATCATATCTGTGTCCATACTCATACCTATGTACGTGTCCGTGCTTCTTAGATTTTTAGTTCCTAACAAGTTTAAAATAATCATTTTCAGTCCCTAATAAATTATAGTAATCACTTTTAGTTCCTATAAAGTGATGACATGTTAAAGATTTGGCCACCCTATCAAGGGACTAAAAACAATCGCTTTGAATTTCAACATCTAAAATTGTTCATGGAGTAGACTTTAGGAATCATTGATCGATGCATATAATGGTTTCTTCTTTTTCCTTTTTTTAGGTAACAGTTCAAATCAATAAAAGTACCACTTACGATCGGAGTCAATACTTGGGATTCAGTCATACATATACATGGGGCCATTAACTGTCTTCGTTCACATTATGAATCATATATAATATAATGGGAACACGTTTAAAGGTGACGACTAAACAGGGAAAAAAGAGAGGACCACCAAGACCTGGACCATGTCAATGTTCACCCAAGTCTTTAAACATTTAAGACTTCAACCATTTCTGATCCAATTAGACTGGACTCCAAGAATAATTAGCTGTGTTGAAAATAAACACAGATAAAGAAAGAGGAAGAAATAGATTTGTGATAAACTGTATATACAACTTATAATGGGTGCGTTTTTTTTTTTTTTTTTTTAATAATTTTAAATTTGAATATAATCTGGGCAGACTGGGCTAGCTTGAGAAATTGGTTGTCCATTAGCGCATGCGGTCCCTTTTGGGCTTGAGGTTTCAAGCCCATGTGCAAGTGGACCAAATTGGACCGAATTAGATTAAAGTAAACTAAGTAGACTGAAATGAACTAATATGTACCACATGAACCCAATGGACTGAAATGAACAAAAATGGCCAAGCAATTATCATTTTTACACTTCAACTTCTAGATATTATAAAGATATAGATGTATGATGCAGTGAAATTTTTTTGCCCAAAGCATATAAGACTCATTATATATTCATTAACTAAGTTGAACTAAGAGGCTTGTGATTTGGTGACAACTTAGGTTTTCTCCACTACTTTATTATATTAAAATAAATAAATGAATAAAACCTCTTTGAGCTCTAGGCTTGGCTCAAAGAAGTGCCCAGCAGTATCAAGCCTTTAGTGTTCCAAGATTTGATGTAATTTTCCTTTGGGGTTTCAATAAAAATGCTTAGTCTTTAGATGCCTAAGAAATTTAGAGCATCTATTTGTGATTTACTGAATTAATTGGATTCATTGAAAATATAAAAACGCAAATCCCTTTTATTATGTCAACTTTGATTGATTTCTAACGTCTAAAATTCTTTTATCAATTTAGTTAATAAAACAACTTCAAAGCATTATATCACTGTTATTTTGTCAAATATTATGAAAAAAAAAATTAAAAAAATCAGTTAAAAGATCTTTGTTACAAAAACTCTACAAACTTTTTTTTTTCTTGATAGAGAAAAAAAAAAAAAAAAAAACTCTTTTAACTTTTTTATTTTATTTTATAGAGTTTCAATCTATAAAGTTTGCTTTTGATGTAGAGTTATTAGATATTATGTTTAAGGACATTGCAGCCACTAGAGAATTAGTATGGCCCCCACTTTAGGTGTGGTACTTGATGATATTGAGACATGTAAGAAGGGGTTGGGTGAAATGTCTATTGACTCATCTTCTCCAGATAATGATGATGATAATGATCCTAATGAAATTGAGATTGCTAACCCTAAACAGCCACTTAACCCTATACAACCAACACAAGACAAAAGAAAGAAGCAAGCTTTGCCATCATCCACACAGGGCAAAGGGAAGAAAGGAGGAGCAGCATTAAAGATGACACAATAACTTACTCGTATGTGTGATGTTGTAGAGTCAAGGAACTCAGTTTTTTCACTTGAGCCGGGTAGTTCTATTCGTAATGTCATGTAACATGTATGCACCTCTAATGGCATTGAGAAGGAATCTGAACTCTACTTCATGGCAGCACGCATTTTACAAAAACAACAGAAAAGAGAGATGTTTGTTGTGATGTTCAGTTTCTACAAGATGAAGCAAGATTGTTTGGGGATGCATTACTTTAGCAATTAACTAGGGTTTGGAAAAATTTATAATAAGATAATTGCTTGAAAATGTGTTCATTGTTATGTTTTTCGTGATTTATTGTTTTTTCCTTTCAATAATGTGTTTGCTAGGGTGGTTTGAACTTGTCCAAATTTTTTATCAATGTTTTTAATGATTTTTATTTCTTTAATCATTTAAGCAATTTTTTTATTGTGATTTTTTTAAGTGTTTGTTATCATTGTTTAGGTGTCATTCATATGGATTACAATGATTATATTGATTATAGTGATGATGATCATTCTTATGATGTGGAAGATGATGATGAATCATATGATCTTGTTATTGCTAGATGTCATGTAACAGTGACATATTATATTGAAATACATTGACAAACAACCTTGTAGAGACTTTGATCAAATTGGCTATAAGTGGTTGATGGATTGTTTGACTAGTAATGAAGCAAAATGTCACCAAATGTTTAGAATGAAGACACATTTTTTCCTTCAATTGTGCAATGTTTTAGGCGAAATTACACTATTGGTCCCTAAAGTTTACCCTGTGTGCGCAATTGGTTTCTCAAATTTGAAGCGAGCACAATTAGTCCCTTAGGTTTTAAAACTGAGTTGTATTGGTCTTCTTACTAACTACTGTTAATGGTGTTACTTACGTGGCTAACGAAACAATGACTTGACATTTTTTTTAATGATGTGGCATGTTTTTAATTAAAAATTAAAAAAAAAAGTTTCCACTTTAGATGAAATTGAAAAATCATATTGATTGGATTAAAAACAAATCCAACCACCGCCCTCGCTTCCCTTTTCCTCTCCCACCCACCACGACCACAACCAACACCTCCATCGCCATGTCAGCTGCCTCAATCTCTTCCTCTGACTTGGAAAAACTCCAAGTTCTAGGCCACGCAATGGTGGCATAGTCTACAAAGTCCATCACAAACATACCAACGCTATTTATTCGCTCAAAGTCATCCACAATGACTTTGACCCCACTCTTCGCCACCAAGTCTTTAGAGAAATGGAAATCCTCCACCACATTGACTCTCCCCACGTCGTCTGCTGCCACGAGATCTTCGAGAAGCCGTCGGGTGACATAGCTATTTTGATGGAGTACATGAATTTAGGAACACTAGACTTGCTACTGTGAACCCATGGGACTTTCTCTAAACCCAAACTTGCTGACGTGGCGCGTCAGGTTCTCAACGGCCTTAGCTACCTCCACGGACACAAAATCATCCACCGCGACCTTAAGCCTTCGAATCTGTTGGTCAACGATAAAATGGAAGTGAAATCGCCGACTTCGGTGTCAGCAAAATCATGTGCCGTACGTTGGACGCGTGTAACTCCTACGTTGGCACGTACACATACATGAGTCCCGAATGGTTCGACTCGGACACCTACGGCGGGAACTACAATGGGTACTCTGGCGATATATGGAGTTTGAGGCTAACTTTGTTGGAGCTACATATGGGTCATTTTCCATTTCTGCTTCCGGGTCAAAGACTCGACTGGGTGACCTTGATGTGCACGATTTGTTTCGGAGAGTCGCCGAGCTTGCCGGAGCAAGCTTCGAAAGAGTTTCAGAGTTTTATTGAGTGTTGTTTGCAGAAGGAGTCTAATAAGAGGTGGAAAATGGCTCAGCTTTTGACCCACCTATTTGTGTGTAAAGATCCAAGATAATAGAGTTTAATGATGGTTCAGGGTCGGGTTTTTAGATCTAACCATTTTGGGGCTCTAGTTTTTTTTTTTTTTTTTTGGCTGTAATTTGTGTATATAATCCAAATCCGAAGAATTTCCTTGTTTTTAGCAATATGATTTTTCAATTTCATCTAACGTGCAAACTATTTTTTTTTTTAATTTTTAATTAAAAACATGCCACATCATTAAAAAAAAGGCCAAATCATTCTTCCATTAGTCACGTAAGTAACACCGTTAACAGCAGTTAGTAAAATGACCAATACAACTCAGTTTTAAAACTTAAGGGACTAATTGTGCTAACTTCAAACTTGAGGGACCAATTGCACACACAAGATAAACTTTAGGGACCGATAGTGTAGTTTCACCAATGTTTTACAACATAAATATGGACTTTGGCATACAAGGCATATTAGGTTTGAAGAGTCAGTAGGTATATGTTTGATGATACTTGAACAAGGAACATGTAACAGATTGATTCAAGAAAGATTCCAACATTTTGGTGAGACTATTCGTAGATATTTTCACAGAGTTCTCAAACACCTTAACATAATGTCAATGGATATCATCAAGCCTTTTATCCGTACATTTAGTGAAGTTCCAAGATATACACAACAAAATCCATTATACATGCCACATTTTCAGGTATTCATTTTATTCATTCTAATTTGCTTTTAATTTTTGTAATGATTATTTCCTTAGTAACTTTGTATTTTATTTTAGGACTATATTGGTGCCATTGATGGTACACATATTCAAGTTGTTATTGGAGGGGGACAAGAAAACTCTATATTATAATAGAAAATGTGTGACAAGTTTTAATGTGATGACAGTATGTGATTTTGATTTACTTTTCACATATGTTATGGCTAGATGGGAGGGTGCAACACATGATATACGCATTTTCTTAGATTCCATCCATTGACAAGCTGTCAATTTTCCAAAACCACCACTAGGTATATACTATTTTTATATATTAAATATGTATGAAGGATTTTCTTTATGCACATCTCATATATTTTTTTTGTTAGGAAAATATTATATAGTTGATGCTGGATACCTCTTAAGGAGTGGATATTTGCCATCTTATAAGGGACAGAGATATCGTCTTTCACATTTTTGTCGAGCTGGTAGAGGAAATCACCTAAAAGAGAGGTTTAACTATGTTCACTTATCACTTAGAAGAGTGATTGAGCGAACTTTTGGAGTGTGGAAGAATAGATAGAAAATTTTGAAGCAAAAGCCATCTTATGACATTAAGTACCAAAGAAACATTGTAGTTGCTACTTGTGTTTTGCATAATTTTATTGGAAAACATGATAGGGTGGATGATAGATTTAACTGGGATGAGCATAACTTGGACAAACCAGAAAGCAATAGTAGAGAAGAAGGTAGTAGCAGTCATGCAAGCATTGAGAATATGCATGATAAAGAGATGAAATTTATTCGTGACATGATAGCTCGGTCCATTTACCAATCTAAGGAAGCAACAGTTAGAGCTAAATAAGCATGGCACACCTTTTTGCTTTATTTTTCCTAGCTCCAGAAAAATCAAGATATTTAATTCCCAAAGCTCTTCAATTCTTTGATTTGTTGGACAGTGATTCATAGGCTGCCTATTTGGGATATTGTTCATGCTGAAAACTTCTTCCTTGTACCTGATGTAATTGATATTGTTGGTAATCAAAATTTTAACATTTTTATTTTTCTAATCATTTTAATGTCTTTCTCTTGAAGATTATTATTTTTTTTAGAAACTTCTCTCTATGAATTTGATCATCCTCATTATCATCATCGTCATCATCATTCCTGTTGATGTTGATTAGAAATTTTCCATTTCATTCATTCTAATTTGCTTCTAATTTTAATAATAATTATTTCCTTAGTAACTTTGTATTCTATTTTAGGACTATATCGGTGCCACTGTGGTACACATATCCAAGTTGTTATTGGAGGGGACAAGAAAACTCCATATTATAATAGAAAAGGTGTGACAAGCTTCAATGTGATAGCGGCATTTGATTTTGACTTACTTTTCACATATTTTATGGCTAGATAGGAAGGTGCAGCACATGATACACTCATTTTCTTAGATTCTATCCATCGACAATGTCAGTTTTCCAAAATCACCACTAGGTATATACTATTTTTATATATTAAATATGTATGAAGGATGTTATTTATGCACATCTCATTTTTTTTTTTTTTTGGGTTAGGAAAATATTACTTAGTTGATGTTAAATACCCCTTTAGGAATGGATATTTGACATTATAAGGGACAGAGATACCATCTTTTAGATTTTCGACAAACTAGTGGAGGAAATCACCTAGAGAAAAGGTTTAACTATGTTCACTCATCGCTTAGAAGTGTGATTGAGCGTTCTTTGGAATGTGGAAGAATAGATGGAAAATTTTGAAGCAAATGTCATCTTACAACATTAAGGACCAGAGAAACATTGTAGTTGCTACTTGTGTTTTGCATAATTTTACTAGAAAACATGATAGGGAGGATGATGGATAATTGGGATGAGCATAACTTGGACAAACCAAAGAGCAATAGTAGAGAAGAAGGTAGTATCAGTCAGGCAAGCTCTAAGAATATGCATGATAAGGAGACGAAATTTATTCATGACAGGATAGTTCAATCCATTTGTGGGTTGTAGATAGTATTTTCATTATTTCTATTTTGGAAAAATTTTAATGCATTGGTTAAGAACTTATTTATTTATTTATTATAATGGATTGTCTTTTTTTTTAAATTTTTTTTTTTTAAAATTTTAACCAATCAAAGGAAGCAACAGTTAGAGCTACATAAGCATAGGCACTCATTTTTGCTTTATTTTTCGTAGCTCTAGAAAAATTATGATATTTTATTCTCAAGGCTCTCCAATTCTTTGATTTGCTGGACTGTGATCCACAGGCGGCCTATTAGGGATATTATTCATGCTGAAAACTTGTACCTGATGTAATTGATATTGTTGGAAATGAAGATTTTAATATTTTTATTTTTCTAATCATTTTAATGTCTTTCTCTTGATTTTTTTTTTTTTGAGAAACTTCTCTCTATGAATTTGATCGTTATCATTATCATCGTTGCCATCATCATCATTCTTGTTGATGTTGATTAGAAATTTTCCTTTACAAAAATGATGATTACTGGGAAAAAAAAAATTGACAAGGTATCTTTAACAATATCGTTAAGTCATTTTTTGAAATGTACACTTCGACAACACTTTTTAAAATAGCTTATCCAAACACTTACAATGACTTTAAAATTAGAAAATGCAATTTTTCAATTTTTACCCAAACGCATATTTGTGATTTTTAAAATTGTGTATTCAAAACACGTAATTTAAAATGATGTTTTTTAAAATGCACTTTTTAAAACAACCTATCCAAAAGAACTTTTTATTATCAAATCTAGACACCATCAGTTTTTGATATAGACTAGAATTGAACTCCAAACCTTTTATTCAATCATAAAATTTTTTTGCTCATTGAGCTATAAATTTGTGTATATGTGTGCGTGTTTTTTTTAAGATATAAATCTGGGCTAGAGAAATTGGTTTTCCACTAGTTCATATTGTCCATCTAGCAAGGCCCTTTTTTTCCTTGTGAAGCATTGTGGGCTAGTGTCAACCCATGTCGTCCTAACCTATAGCATGCCAACAAACTCGTTGTGTGTCTATCCATTTCTTAGTCCAAATGGACTTCATCTCCTTTGTTTAGGGCTTGAGGTTTTAAGCCCATTTTTAGTTGGCCCCACTTTTTACAATAGATAATACTAGTGAAATTTCGTAAGGCATTCATAGAGTTTGAAAATAATTTGGTCTTTTTATACCACCAAGAGAATTTTTATAATAAATATTTGAACATTATTATGATTATTATCATTTTGGTGTATTATGTCATTATCTTTTAACTATTTTTTATAAATCTCTCATTTATTTGTGTGATTTTCATCTAACTATTTTATTATAATTTGATTAGAATGATTGGAAATGATAAGTACTCGTTGAGAGATTCAAAAAATAAGCTCAGAGAGAAGTGCCTTTTGCTAATTAAGTTCTAGTTTTTGAAGGGTTGAATGAAACCATGCGCAAATCACAAGTTTTGCAAAAATAAGTGTTGTTCATTTTTTTTTTTTTTTTTGCAAGTTAAAGTGTTCATCTGAATATCTTGACTTATATGTAAAGCTGCCATTGTCCAAAAGAATAAAGTTTATATAATCCCAAATTACCTCCAAATGCTCTTGAAGATGCTCAAATATGAATATGATACATATTGATCAAAGTCCAAGCAATATTAAAAATCGTTTGTAAGCATATTGACAATCACAATTTTCTGAAGAAGAACATTTCTCTCAGTCAACAGAGTATTTCTAAACTTTGGCCAAACACAAACAACAGAGTATTTCAAAAGAAGTCATCAGTCTTGTGCACTTGTGGTAAAGGAAGATAAATTTTTAATTAAAAGAGTGAGGTTTTCTCTACTGTAACAAGAATTTAAGAGATTTTCTTTAATTCATTAGCTACAATTTAGTAAATTAAGTATCAATTATTTTTTTACCTTTGAGAAAATTTACAACACAAGAAAGCTCATTTGTGTGAGAAATTAGGAATGTTAAATCCCATTTCATTCAATATTTATGCAATTGGCAATCCATATACTTTGGAAAAAGGGAGAGCAAAGTTTTTACAACAAATTACTTAACTTTTTAGTCTTTAGTATTTCAGCAATTCAGTAC
The DNA here is from genome assembly GCA_035136125.1 of Quercus rubra. NCBI lineage: Eukaryota > Viridiplantae > Streptophyta > Magnoliopsida > Fagales > Fagaceae > Quercus > Quercus rubra. The sequence continues at coordinate 11,857,984 of CM068733.1, read as the reverse complement.
TTAAAGAAATAATTTAAGCATATGTCATTGATAGAGACCTCTGTAATAGGACGTAAGCCAGTTCCTTGTAATCTCAACCACTCCAATAGTGGAAATCAACCAAATGCAAATACACATGCTTAGGTTTTATAGAAGAGTAATTGGGCTCATTGCCAATCCTATGTAGAGTAGAATGAACTTTTCAAATCTCAATGGGTTCAATCTTTTCAGTTTTGCTAGAATAAAAAATATATATATTAACACGAAGGCCAGTGGCTTCCTAATCCCCATAGGATTCCCTCTCACCCTCTTTCCTAACATACTTGCACTGCCAGCCCTATAGTAGATGCAGTTGATGTAATCGTTTAATGGCCCAAGTAGAAAAAAGGTTTCAAATTTTAACCAATATGTATATTTTTTTTAATTAATTAAGCCCAAATATTAGCTAACAAATAAAATAATTTTTTTTTTTATCAAATGAAAGAGAAGAAAAAAGAGAAAAATGATACGTCTACAACATTTTTACAAAAAAAAAAATTCTAAATAGCAAGTTGTTACAAGCCGTTATATATGGCAAAAAAATAATTCTAGTAAAGGTTCAAATTAGATTTAGTAATAATTTAACACTTAGGATATGTTGTGAAAAATATTTTAAATGTAGTACTTCTCAAAAAATAAAAAAGAGAGCAATACACAAAAAATAAAATAAAATAAAATAAACTTCACAAGATTTTTCACAATAGTTGAGTTGGCAAACTTTTACTAGTTCTCACTTAGGTCCACCACTAACATCATTCTTTTACTTACCATACCACATCAATAGGTGTGAAAAGTTTGAAAAGTTTTATTAAATTTTTTGTGTCTAGACTTTCTAAAAAAAAAAAAATTTACATGGTTCAAATGCATCCAGCCACCCCGGTATACTTGGACTGGCCTTATTAAGGTTAGATCATATGGTTTGGTAGATAAGTTACCAAATTATATATACCAAAGATTAAAAAAAAAAAATTACTAGTCTCTTGAACTCTGTCTGTGTAGTGTGTATATGGGTTCTAAGAAAGTTTTGCCCAATTGAAAGCAACTCAACTACAATAACACCGATGTTCATCCTTTCTCTCGGAAATTCCATGGAACAAGCAACTCCAATTCCAAGTATCAAAATCAAGCGTTTCTGAATTTTGAAACTTCCATTTTGACCCCCATTTCAAGTGTCATTCATCCTTCTTTCTCCCTTTTGTCTTTCCCAAAGAACAATGGGATTTATAATGTCAATTATTTGTTCCAACAACGTTTCTTTGACAGAGTCACGAACAGTGAAGTTATGGTGGAACATGTTATCCGTTGGTCTTTTTCTATTGAACATCTCTAACAATAATATACCATAACTATAAACATCACCATATATTGATACCTCATTTCTCATTCCATACTCTACAATTGCACATAACATATATTGTAATCTACGTACTTTCAAAGGAAAAAAAATAAAATAAAATAAACAAGGGAAATAAATTTTTTTGGAAGATTTAAAGAATGTTTTTCAATAGCATGAAAAAAAAAAATAAAGATACCTAGAAATTTTCGTTATAATACATTCTATCTTTTGTATACAATACATCCTTAGTAAAACCATATTTTCAAGCTTAAAAATATAGTAGAAAATATGGGAAAAGGAAAGCAATTAAATTTAAGAAATGTAAAATAAATTTACTTGGTGGAGTATAACCAATTGTTCCTCTAACCTCAATGGAGCTTAATTGATTAGTAGAAGAATCTTGGATAATATCATGAAGAAATCTTGCCAAGCCGAAATCACTTACATGTTCAACCATTTCATCATCGAGAAGAACATTGGTGGGCTTGAGGTCACAATGAACAATTGGTGTTTCGCAACGATAATGAAGATAATCCAATGCACTAGCAACATCAATAGTGATATTCAATCTCTGAAGAAACTCAACTTTCTTGGTTTCTCAAGAGTCTCATTTTTTCTTGGAGTTCCTCATCTAGGTTGTCATTTCCCAAGAACTTGTATACCAAAGCCTTAAAATCATATCCTTGATTGTCAATGCTTGAACATGCTGTGAGCAACTGTACAAGATTTTGATGCCTAATGTTTCTTAGAACCTCACACTCAACTTTGAAACTTTTGGAAACTCCATGTCGCCCAAGTTTCAACACCTTGATAGCAACTATATGTCTATATTGATCAAGAATTCCTTTATACATTGACCTAAAACTACAAACACCAATTAGATTATCAAAAGAAAATCTATTAGTAGCATTTACGAGACTTTGGTAAGATACATTCAGAAAAAAATTTATTGAATCACTTGAGGTATTTTCTCTCCTTTGTTTCCTTAAAGAACAAAAATATAGAAATGATAGAACCAAAGTTACTCCAAGAAGCCCGAAGAGTATAAAGATTATCAGCTTCAACATAAGAGTCAACTTTTTCTTCTTGGATTTTTTGTTTTTGCATTTAGGAAGTTGAAACTTTGGTATGACCCCACAAAGCTCACAATTTCCCTTAATGGAAGTTGCACTTGCGTATTTGAAAACTCCATTTGTTGGTGTCTCACCCTCAAAATGATTGTATGAAAGATTTGATAATTTCAAGAATTCAAAATTGATAGACCAAGAATGTATTGACCCCTTTGGTAACTTAATCAAATTAATTAGCCAAGTAAAATTAATTAGATTCAATTACATGCAATAAGCATGGTAGCGCAAACAAATCACCAACTAAGTTAAATGCAACAGAAAATAAATTTGACACAGGTGATTTGTTTATGAATAGGGAAAACCATTGAGGCAAAACCCCACAAGGGTGAATTTAAGGTCACCACTCTCGAGAATCCACTAATATCAAAACAAGTGGTTACAAGTAAAAGGAATCCTAGTACCTAATATTAACCTACAATTGAACCCTTACCCCAATACCCAATTGGAGTTGTAATGTAGTGACAATCTCTCCTTTTAATGCATGGCTCCCAGTACGTGGCTAACCAATTAATGCATGGATCCAAGTATGTGACTAACACACCAACTTGAGGAAGATGTTGGCTACAAAGTTCTTCAATTCATCCAACGATGAAGATCAAGAAGCTCCTTGGTTACAAAACCCTTGGCGCAAAGATGAAGCAACTTCTACAAGGAATACAATGAACTAGGGCAAATTCTATCTCTGGTCACAATTTGCATGCACAATCAATTTGCATTGAGTTGCATCACTTTGCATCACCTTTGAAGGCCCTTAATATAATCCTTATATATGTTTATGGTTGTGAGAAAAGAAACCCTACACAAATATACATGGATATGCGTGAAACCAGATCTGAAAATCTGAATTTTGTAATTCTCGACAGATACAGCTTCTGTCGAGCTGCTGTCGAGCATCGGCATTAAACCTCGATGGATATGGATTTGTCGAGCTATCTATCGAGCTTTAATGAACAACACTTCTTCACTTGTTTCTTGGACAGATTTGCATGGCTTCAATACTAAACTTGAACTCTTGTTCCTTGAAGTAATAAACCCATCCTAGATCTACCCAATTATAAGTAAAGTGCGTTTTGTCAAATGATTAGCCAATTTACGTAACATATGTCTCTAACAATATCCATATATGTCCTAACAATGTCCCCCTTTGGCAATCCGTGACAAAACTACAACAAACAAATGAAATATGAGACAAATCTTAAATTACTAAACTCATAATCACTTGTTAAATACAATAAAATCTAATTCTAACACAAACTCTTGAAAAACTTTGCAGGAAGAGAGTTCATGGCATGATAGATTTTGACAACCTATCTTTCAAAAACACTTTAAATAAAACTCATCAAGGCATCTTAGTGTGAAATAGAAATAAAGGATTGCATACATAAAGAAACATGTCTATAAAGAGAGAAAAGAAACAACACATGGAGAGATAGGTGAGAAACAACATACTTTATCTTATATACAAATGAGAAATAAATACAATGTATGTCATAAATAAATGGTCACAAGACTGGTGTACAAGAGGATAATGTATCTAAAGATAAAAGAAAAGAAAAGTATAAATAATCCTCACTACATCCCTAAAAAAAAATAAAAAAATACTCACCCTAACAAAAATGTCCTATGCTAACTCTCCCTCTAAAAATATGACTACTCTCATAATCCCAAAACTACTTCCCCTTTTTGTCACAAATTACAAAGGGTAAATCACTGAGAGGTCATTATCTCCTCATCACTGGAAGAGTTAGCATCCTCATCCTTATCATCATCATCACCATCAGCAGCATCCTCATCCTCAGATGCCTCTAGAGAAGGAGATGGAGAAGCAACGAAGCCACCAAGGCGAGCTTGTCATCGTGCAATACGACCAATATGGGTGTTCATCTAATACAACTCAGTAGTGAGAGTATCAAGGCGAGCATACATGCGCTGAAGCTGCGCCATGATTGCCTCAAAAGTCACACCACACACCAAAGAAGAAAGAGCGAAGGTGGAAGGAATGGTAGGGGTTGGAGGATCTGTCGTCTCGGTCCGTGGCTGCTTCTATCGAAGCTGGGTCTTGCTTTACTGAACAGAAGCTGCACTGATGACACCCATGACAGTATAGAGAGGAGAATTAGGAATAAGGATAGAAAAATGGTGAAGGATCCATGTGATAGCTGAAGGAAAAATGAGTTTATCACGTGTCATCGTATCCCTATAGACACCTATGATAGAGATAATGAAATGAGTGGGGAAGTCAATAGAAAGGTCCTCTAAGAGGGATAAAAAAAATCAAGTACGAGTCTTTATGATGGAGTTATAGTAATATAGTGGAGTAAGAACAAATGTTATCATCGTGTTAAGGAATCTCGGACCTTTTGCAAAGCCCGAGCATGGGGTGTTTTGACGCTCACCCCATATGGAGGGTGTCTCATAGAAGTGAGACAGAAGCTCATCTTTGGACATAGTCCTCTAACATTGATAGTCAGGGTAATCAGGATGCGATACCCTTGGGACATGTAGTATCTTGGATATAAGATTCGTAGTGACTACGATACGTGTACCTCTAAATGTCGTGACAAACTGAGGCACAGAGGTATCAATACCGTGCATGTTGGAGTAAAACTCCTGTATGAACACTATGGGACACCTCAAGGGTATCTCACAAAGAGATTCCCATCCCCAAGTGTGAATGACATCGAGAAAAGGAGTATCGGAAAAGTCCGATAGAATCACATGGCGCTTCGGATGAATGCCATGTTGTTTAGAAAAGTTCTCTGAGAAGACCTGATGGGCCTTCTCATCATGGAACCGAACGTGAAGAAGGGGAATGGGAGGATTAGAAGAAGATGATGACTCGGAACAAAAAGGGTTCCAAGTCAGAGTAGATTTGCATTTTGGTGACATGCGCAGTGTATTTGTGAGAGAGAGAGAGAGAGAGAGAGAGAGAGAGAGAGAGAGAGACAAGAAACAATCATAACCTAGAACAGATAGATAGAAAAGAAAGGGTATGCATGAAAAGAATGCATGAACATGTGACGTGCTAAAAATAATTGCATCATGGGTTCAACTCAATCCAAACCTAGTAGCACACAATTTTCAACAATCAAACACACATCTAAATGCATGAAACATTCAAAAAAAGCTAATGGAATGAAATGCATGATCATATAACATCAAATAAACAACACCTAACCCAAAACTTTCACAAAAATCTCAAAAATTTTCAAAAACCCCAAAGTTTTCAAAGAAAACCCAAAAACCTAGGTCTAGTGTGTGAAATGCATGAAAAGAGAGGGATAAGGAGTTCTTACCATAAGATTGAAGCTTGATTAGGCCAAAATCTTGAAGGAAGTGGAGATTAGAGTGAGAGGAGAGTGTTTGGAGGGAGAGAAAATAATTTCTATCGAGAGAGAAAAGAGAGAAATGAAATCTGATTTCACAGTAACCCTTAAATAGAAATTCCATCTCGATGGATCAAGGGTCTGTCGAGCACTGAATCTCGACAAATATGAATCTGTCGAGGTGCTATTAAGAATCTATCGAGGTGCTGTTAAGAATCTTTCGATGGTAAAATCAACTCGATGAATCGAGATTCTGTCGAGAATCTATCAGCTAGACAGAAACTTTCTCGATGGATCGAAAAGCTATTGAGATAAAGTCCGGAAAGCTCGATGGATCGAATATGCGATAAGATATGTCGAGATAAGAAGTTCAAGGAGCTCGATAGATAGGAATCTATCTAGGATTTGTCGAGAAGTTGTCGAGCTTGATAAAAAGGAGTTTTTCAAAGATAGGAAAAGCACAAAGAGATAAATGCAAACAAGCAAGCTACTCAAACATAGATCCAATCAACATGTTAAGCTCTCAAAAACATCTCTCAACAAAAACAATGCAAAGCAATAGATCCAAAACACACACACACACACTAAACAAGTCTACCCAATTTTATATGTCAAAAACAAGTTAAGACATTTTAGTGAGCATCCAATAACACATGTATCCCTTGTGATGGTCAAATTACATTGTACTTGCACATGTATCAAAAGTAGCAAAGAATTTGTGTTGTGTGTGAAAACATTGCAAGGGTGTATAAGTGTCTCATATTATGATGATTTGAGATGTGAGAAAATCAATTTAACTCACACACAATCATAACTGCTTGATGGGGACTATCACCTTTGAGGTCCATCCTACAATTCCCACATCTCCTAGAAACACGCTTGCAACCATATTTAAAAGCATTTTGATTCTTTTTCCTTTTATATTCTTTGCCTTTTTTTTTAATTTTTAATTTTTAATTTTTTTTATGAGCATATCATGCATGAGCATATAGAAGAGAGAAAAGAAATACCCAATTATGTTAAGCCACAAACATCACAATTTTGCTATGCCGAAGCACACAGATATTATACATGATTGGCGGGCTTTAGTGATGAGATGGTTATTTATGCCTTTCTCTTAGGATTTTTTAGTCATTCTTGTAAAAAAGAGTGATATAAGTTTTAAGTGCAAGAGATTACTTAATCTTACTCATCACAAACACAAGCTACAAAGCTTACTTGCTTAGTTGTGCATTGAGATACTCATCTAAGCTCCAAAAGATACAGAGTTTAGGAAATTTTGTTTCAATAGCCATCTAAGGTACACAAGTACCAAAATACACAAAATACACACTGTTTTTGTATTTTTCAAATTTTTATTTTTATTTTTATGAAAAACAAAATAAAGCAAAAATTGAAAACAAATAAACAAAAACATGTTAAACAAAGTAAAGTATAAAACTAGACTGACTCAAAAACAAGAAAGCAATACACACAAGTAATGCAAAAACCTTAAGGGGAGAGAGAGAAAAAAATGACAAAGTCACTTTGATCCTTTTTCCTTCCACACCTTAGAAGAACCTTTCCTTTTAGCGAACCTTAGATCCGGTGGTGTGGGAGAAGAGTTGAAACCGTTCAAGTTTGAAAGGAATATGAAGGCCTTAAGAAGATCTCCAAGAGGAGTAAAAGAGAATGGAAACTGATTTTGGTTTCCAAATGAGATCATGCTATTGCTTTGTTGAGTGGCTAACCATTTGTAGCAATTTGGACAAGTGTGCCCTGAAACTCCACAGTGATTACAGAGATGTGGCTTCTTAGGTTAAGACTGTTTGTTATTAACCTTCTTAGTTGTAGGGTTTCTAGTCTCTTTCTTTTCAAGCTTAAGGGGTGCACCTAAAATAGATTTGCCCTTGTCTATGTTCTCACTAGCTATATCAGTTTTACATTCATTGTTCTCAGAAGTAACATTATTAGCAAGTGAGACAAACACGGTAATACTAGAAGATGTAATATTAGGAGAAGAGAAATCATACCCCAAACTGGTTCTATTAGAAGCAAATTTTTGAAAGCTAAGCATCTCATTGAGTTTTGCACTAGAAGTCCTCTCCAGTTGAGCTCTAACCCGTGACAGTTCTGCTTCAAGCTTCTTTGTCTTTTCAACAAGGAAGTTGTTCTCGAACCGCAAAGCTCCAATGGTTTGATTTGCTTCATCAATTTTTTGTAGAGAGTTCCTCTCGATCTAACTCCACATCACTCAGCTTCTTGGTGGCTAGCCTATAAAGTTTCTCATGCTTCTCAAAAACCTTGTACAACTTAGCATCGGCTGTATGGATGTCATCTTGTTCATCCATTTTCTCAAACTTAGAGTCCACCAAGTCCTCTTCATCATCTACTGTTGATGAAAACCCCATTAGTAGGATCAATGTAGCAGTGAAGGCATTTAAAATTCCTTCATATCACTCAAGGTAGCAACAAGGGCCTTGCTTTTTCCAGTAGTCTTAAGATATGTTGGACATTCTTGTTTCATATGTCCAAAACCTTGACATCCGAAACACTTTGGTCCGGAGGGAATAGTGTACTAACCGTCTTCCTTAGCATCCTTCTTCCTTCTGTCTTGGCTCTTGAAATGAGAAGTACTTAATTGCTTACGGTCCTTATCAAATCCTTTCGCATTGGCATTCTTCATGAACTTCTTGAATTGCCTAGTGATGTAGGATTTCATCTTGGAATCTTCATCATCGGAAGACTCATCGATCTCATTGCTTTTGGCATTTAGTGCCATGCTCTTACTTTTGCTTCCTTTCCCAATTCTAGTCAAACCCAATTCATAGGTTTGCAAGTTGCCAACCAGCTCCGTCAACGGAATAGAGTTAATATCCTTTGATTCTTCAATAGTAGTGATCTTGGCATGGGATCTCTCAGGCAGAGATTTAAGTGCCTTTCTTACAACCTTGGGTTCAGGAATAATTTCCCCAAGATTAAAGGCAGAGTTAACTATGTCCTTTAGCTTGGCATAGAACTTGTCAAACGACTTATCCTCCTCCATCTTAATCTCTTCAAAGCTTATTGTAAGCCTTTGAAATTTTGAATCCTTGACAGCCTTAGTCCCTTCAAAGGTTGTTTGGATGATAATCCATGCTTCCTTAGTAGTTTCGGTAGAGGATATCTTCTTGAACTCTTCATTTGTGACCAAACTGAATAAAGCATTCAATGCTTTGTTGTTGAAGTGTGTCGCTTTGATCTTGGTATCATCCCAAGTAGTCGGCACTTCCTTTGGCTTAGTCCAGCCAATCTCCACATTTTGCCACACCTTTTCATCTAAAAATTGCAAGAAAACTCTCATGCGTACTTTCCAATATGCATAGTTAGTGCCATTAAATAAAGGAGGTATAATTAGAGACTATCCTCTATCCATGACAAACAAGGGTTAATAGATCACATAACAAAGATTAACCCTAATAAGAATATGCCCACTCTGATACCACTTGATAGGCCAAAAATGTATTGACTCCTTTGGTAACTTAATCAAATTAATTAGTCCAGTGAAATTAATTAGATTCAATTACATGCAATAAGTGTGGTAACACAAACAAATCACCAACTAAGTTAAATGTAACAGAAAATAAATTTGACACAGATGATTTGTTTAAAAATGGGGAAAACCACTGAGGTAAAACTTCATTGAGTGAATTTAAGGTCATCACTCTCGAGAATCCACCATTATCAAAACAAGTGGTTACAAGTAAAAGGAATCCCAGTACTTAATATCAACTTACAGTTGAACCCTTACCTCAATACCCAATTGGAGTTGTAATGTAGTGACAATCTCTCCTTTCAATGCACGGCTCCCAGTACATGACTAACTAATTAATACACGGATCCAAATACGTGACTAACACACCAATTTGAGGAAGATGTAGGCTGCAAAGTTCTTCAGTTCATCCAACGATTAAGATTAAGAAGCTAGGGGTTACAAAACCCTTGGCACAAAGACGCAGCAGCTTTTACAAGGAATATGATGAACTAGGGCAAATTCTATCTCTGGTCACAATTTGCATGCATAATCAATTTGCATTGAGTTGCATTACTTTGCATCACCTTTGACGGTCCATAAAATAATCCTTATATATGTTTAGGGTTGTGAGAAAAGAAACCCTACACAAATATACGTGGATATGCGTGAAACTAGATCTGAAAATCTGAATTTCATAATTCTCAACAGATACAGCTTCTATCGAGCTGCTGTCGAGCATGAGCATTAAACCTCGATGGATATGGATCTGTCGAGCTTTAATGAACAACACTTTTTCACTTGTTTCTTGGACAGATTTGCATGGCTTCAATACTAAACTTGAACTCTTGTTCCTTGAAGTAATAAACTCATCATAGATCTACCCAATTACAAGTAAAGTATGTTTTGTCAAAGGATTAGCTAATTTACATAACATATGTCTCTAACAATATCCACATATGTCCTAACAAAAACTCTCCAAAAACTTTGGAATTGTGCCAGACAAATTATTGTTAGAAATATCTAAATAGTCAAGACCTCTTATTAATTTCAAACATGAAGGAATTGCCCCTTTAAAGAAGTTTCTTCTCATGGACCAAAATTCTAGCTTAATAAAACTTGCAAGACTTCCAAGAATTTTACCAAATAACATATTTTCAGAAATATCCAAATATTCTATATTTTCCAAATTTCTTATTTCCATGGGAATGACACCAATGAATTGGTTGCCAGACAAGTCAAGGCTATTCGATGAGAATGAGAGACCAATAACTTCTGAGAATATGATACCGCTAAGATTGTTATTATGAAGATGAAAAGTTATCAAATTTCGGCATTAACTTAGACTTGAAGGGATGTTTCCCTGAAGATTATTGTCTCCTAAATACAACTCTAACAAATTTGTTAAGTTTTTTAGAGAGTATGGAATGTTACCAACGAAATTGTTTTGAGATAAATCCAAAATTGTAATTTTTGAAGGCTTCCAAGTATACAGGGAATGTTGCCTGAAAATTTTTATTCCACATTTCTATTCTTTCAAGTTGAACCAGGTGTGAACAGAGCCCCATGCAATGTCGTTGAAAAGACTTTTGTTTAACCAAAATGTTGGTTTATTAAATTTTGAAATGGATGTGTGTATGGTTGTTTTGCAGCTGAAAAAGAAGCAAATTTATAGCAAGGGAAAGAAGACCAAGTAGTCCAAGAAATAGTGATGTTCGGACCCACTTCTAAATTTTACGAATATTCAATCATTATTGGTCAGAGCCTGTAATGGACGATAAGACCGTTGATCATATTTTTGATCGAAGTTGTCATGTAAAAGTAGAAAACCAGTGTCTTTCTGGAAGCTGTTAACCGTGTTTTCCTTTTCCTTGAACAATTATTTTTTCCTCCCTAATATGCATGTTGTTGTTGTTGTTGTTGTTGCTTTTGTTTTTGTTTTTTTTTTTTTTTTGACCTTTGCTTTTTGTTCTAATGCATTTCTCATGTTTAATGCTTGATCATCAATAAATAATACTAATAATAACATTTGTTTAAAAAATTCTAGACAAAAACAGTGTCATTCTAAGTACTTAACAGAGGCAGTAGTTAACAGCAAGATTGGATAGATTCACATTTGTAAACATAGGGGAACAAATCGATAAAATTATAGCCTAAAAGAACTCATAAAAATTTTAAGGGACTAAATTGAATAAAGAACCAAATAAATAATCGTGTGAGACAATATTAGAGACCGTAAGGAACCGCGTGGACAATAATTAGGTATATTAAACTAGGGTTTCTCGAAAAGTGTGTTAAAGAAAACTCCATTCTTTAAAGCAATATTATTGTAATTGCTCTAGAATAAAATTTAATTACAAAATTAATTGTAATCTAAAGTTATAATCTTATTTAATAAAACAAAGTGACAACATGTTAGAGATTTGACCATCCTATCAAAGTGACTAAAAGCAATAATTTTAAATTTTAATTGTAATCTAAAGTTACAACCTTATTTAATAAAACAAAGTGACGACATGTTAGAGATTTGATCACCTTATCAAAGTGACTAAAAGCAATAATTTTAAATTTCAATGTCTAAAATCGTTCATGGTCTAAAATTTAGGAACCGAATGATGCATTTAAAAGGTATTTTTTTTAGTTAACACAGTTCAAATCAACAAAGGCCAAAATGGGCAAATGTCCTTTTCTTGGAAATTAAACATCCTTTTGCCCCCTCTCTCCAACTAAATAGGGAAATACCCCTCTTTTGTAACTCGATAACCTGAGAATCGAGTTATATGAAATACTCGATATTCCTATGATCGAGTTAGCTTCAACTTTTTCCCACCCTAGCTCTCCAGCGGGGCATTTTCTTTTTAAATCCATAAATAACTCGATTTTAAGTTAATCGAGTTAGGTAACCGACTATTAATATATCGAGTTATGCTATTACTAAACCTGATTTCAAACTGTGTTTGTGTCAGGTGTAGTCTTTCAATATAACTCGATTTCTATAATATCGAGTTATAAAGTATACTTGAACTCCTTAAAATTGAGTTATTCTCATATAATTTCTCCACACCTTCTCCCACTGAGAGTGTCCTGCTTTTTGTTAAATTAATTTTGCTCCCTCAACAGCTGCTTTCAGACTTAATTGAAATTTGCATCATCTCAGGTAAAAAACTCACACCACAATTTTAGGGCAATGGTATTTTCATTTGATATTGTACTACATTTTTATTTTTTTGGTTGAATGAGTGTGAAGTAAGTACATTGGTGTGATTTTGGTTGTTTGTTGTAGTAAACATTGGTCATAAGAGAATGAAATCTTTACTATAGCAACATTTTGTATTGCACATAATGATCATTGGTCAGACATTTACAACAACATTTAGTATTGAACACAATGTGTAGACATTGCCAACAATGTCTAATGTTTATGGTCAAATGTTAGTGTTAGTGTTAGTATTTCATTTTTAGCATGCAATAGTACACAATTTTATGAATGTGTTTGCTGTGTACCATCTTATGCAGCATTACATTATTTACCAACAGTTGATGCACACTGTTAGCTTTATCATTTGGTGTTATTATATTCAGCGTCAATGTCTGGTTCTGGCAACCCACAACTCTATAGGCCTCATGATGTGTTCATTGCTATGGGTTGTTGTTGGGTATTGGAAGATGAGTTCAGCTATCCAATCAATCCGAATCTGCGAAATAGTGCTTACATTCACAATATCATGAGACAGGAGTGGGCTTGGTTATTTCATGAACATCAAATGTTTTATGATGAGTTGGTTGATTTTAAGTTGCCACGGCCTCGACGACTTGCATCGCAGATGCCCAGAGACACCATCGACGAACTTTGTAAAGCATTGAATCGCATAAGAGAAGAAAATAATCGAATAAAGATACGTCTTAATCAATATCGTACCCAAATCGAGATTTGAGAGTTAATGGAGGAATGGTGGTACGAGCATGCACAATTCATGTAATCACTTCTTGCTGATCCCATTTATCAGTCAGATGTGGAGATGTAAGATGAAGAGTAATCGTGTCATGTTGTGGTGTAATTAGATTTTGTTGGAGAACTATTTTGCTTAACTATGTTTTATATGTATGGTTGCATTTGTACTATGCAAACCTTATTATTGATTGTGAGAAGCATGCACGTTATTCATAATCTAGATTATTCTCACATAATGCATAAAAGTTAAATATTTTCACACATGATGTTTTTCAATAAGCACCTACGACATAACATAGAAAACTTAAAATAACTTATACTAACATTATTAACTTAACCCTAGACATAACACACACACACACACACACCACATAGGCATTCATTTTGACAGGTAGTCCTCGTAGTTGAGGACATTGTTACGTTTCGCTGGAGTGAGTTGCCTTTTCGTTGCGGCGGCTAGCTCCTCCGCCAACTGTAGCGTGTGATACCTGGACCTACGAAGTATCATAAGATTGTTCTCTTTTCTTTTTTTTTTTTTACTCACTGCACGCTCATATTGGTGCATGTTTTGTCGTGGTAGTGTGAGCGAGCTACGGTTGACAAGAGGCACTTCGAGTCGCAGGAGATCATTGTGCAAAGCGTTGGACTTGTTCATGCGAAAGTCCTACTCTCGCTGCAGTCTGGCATAGTATTCCTTCTCGTCGGAATCTCTTTCCCTTCTATAGTTATCTGGAAAACGAGGTAGCATCCAATTGTGCATTGACTTTAGATCGGTATGTGTAGATGTTCTGCAAGGGTAGATGTAAATGGGACTTCGGTATGTGTAGATGTTTTGCAAGGGTAGATGTAAATGGGACTTTATATAGGGGTTTTGAAAGGGTAGGTATTCACATGGATGTGACTGTAAGTATTCACGTGAAAAAAGATGATATGACTTGACAGTATATTGTTCAGTGGCAAGGTGTTGAGGAGCACATGCAAAGCTGCGAACATGACTTGGTTATACAATGGCGTCTGTTGGTGCATGTGATTCGCTGAGGTAGCTGTTTGATATGGCTATAGCTTGTGCTACAGCAGTGGGTTGGTGATGTGTACTGCAAAAGAGGTTGCGTATTTATTCACGTGAAGACTATTCAGCATTGATGTGCTTCATCGGACATGACTTAACGAGACAGTGCTGAGCTGTGTTCAATGTATCATAAACTTTTCAAGGTGATATGACTGTGCATTGCAAAATGATGCATAGCTGTGTATTGACGTGTGTGTAGGTGATATGATTGGACAGGGTTCAACAGTGCGAAGTTGTTGAGCAGTATTGCGAACATCAATGTAGCAAGGGTGGACAGCTCACCCCCAAAATTGATGCATAAACTTTTCTGGGATGCTCTGTGTATTCACGTGATTGTGGATGGGTACTTCTAGTCAGGGTTCAACAGTGCTGAACTATCCACCATAGCTACACTCATTGCTGCTATGGTGGTATTTGGCAAGTGGGATTGAAGAAAACTGATAACAACATTTGGTTTTGTAATGGTTGGCAGGATTTCGCTGAATACCATTCTATCTGTTATGGTTATTTTTTAGTCTTTAGATATGAAGGAATTTCAAGCTTCCATGTTCTTATATTTGATAAGACTGCCATTGAGATTCAATATCCACCCAAGAAGAATTGTAAATTGGAAGATCATCAGGTAAAAATAATAGACTTAGATGAAGATGATACAAACCTTTCTTCCTCAATGTACAGACCCATAAAACATGAAGTAAGAGAAAAGTTTGTTTTGAAAAAATTACCGATTATGTCCAAAGGAAGAGAGAGAGAGCAATCCAAGCAGCCAAAAAGTTCAAGCCTAAAAATCCTTCTTTCATGGGTATCTCGCGGCCGCATAATATGGTGAGCCTTTATACATAATGTGATCATGATGTTCTCTTAAATGTGGCCTTGAAACATATATGGGAAGCAAATATATTATTGGGAAGCAATTTGTCACACTTCAATGTCTTATGCTATTACCCTCCATCACAACTTATTAAGCAATGAGATTCAGGAAGGGATAAATTGCATTTTCGAAAGACAATAATTTAAAAGAAGGAGATGTCTGTGTCTTCGAGGTGATCAAAAGGAAGCCTATTGTGCTTAGTGTCTTAATATTTCACATGGTTGACCATCAGAGTTTGGACTAGGATAACTTGTTTAAAATTTAAACTAGCGATGTTTATGTAGGGACTTTGATCACTAGTATGGTTTATATCTGATGGATGTGGTTTTAAGACTTTTCTCTGACCACTTGAATATGTAAGTCTTGTTGAAGACTATTCAGCATTCCTGTGCTTCATCTGACATGACTTGACGAGACAGTGCTAAGCTGTGTTAAATGTATTATAAAATTTTCAGCCATGCTCTGCATCCTTGAAAACGGTGCATTGAAAAGAAGGCATATCTGTGTATTGACTAGACAGGGTTGAACAGTGCGAAGCTGTTGAGCAGCACATGTAGCATTGCGAACATCAGTGTAGCAACGGTGGACAACTCACCCCCAAAATTGATGCATAACCAATTCAGGGATGCTCTACCTCTTCAAAAACGGTGCATTGCAAAGGGTTACACATCTGTGTATTCACGTGAGTGGGGATGGGTACATGTGGTCAGGGTTCAACAGTACCGAGATGTTGAGCATCACATGCAGAATTGCATCAATTAGGTGTAGCAATGATGGATAGCTCACCCCCAAAATTTTGCTTACACTTTTAAGGGATCCTCTGCATCCTTGAAAATAGTGCATTGCAAAATGTTGCATATCTGTTTATTCATGTGAGTATGGATGATATGACTGAACAGGGTTCAATAGTGTCGAGCTGTTGAGCAGCACATGCAGAACTGCGAACATGACTTTGCTGAACAGTGCCGAGCTATGTTAGCCTTCTCCAACCTCACTAGCCAAATGCTAGTATTACGAGCAATGAGTGTAGCAACACTAGAGAGTTTTATCCCCATATTCCCTTACAAACTTTTCAGGGAGTCTTTGCAGGTACAAAATGTAGTTACATTCTCAATTCATCAATGTAAAATTACATGAAGAAAACTATGCTTCCAAGTATTACATCAATGGCTTCTGATCATCACAATTGCAATATTAGGGAGCTTTCGAGCCATGCTACAACAAGCCAATAACTTGAATGAAACATTTTAGAGGCTGCTCAGGCTTTTAGGCCTTTATCCTATTTCTAAGTAAACCAAATATCGTTGGGATAGTGTGTTGTGTGAGCCATATGGATTTTCAGTGAGTGAGTGGTTAGTCTACTTTGGACGAGTCTTTATGTAATATAAAGTAGGACACTATTACAACTAAGATACACAGATACGTGCGTATGATACTGCAACCCAAAAAACTCATGTAAATGAATTATTTGTATTATTGAATCATATGCGTGGTTGGCCTGTGTGTTTTGGATGAGTCTGTATGTATTGAATCTATTAAATTTTCCTACAAGTAATGTGCAATAAATATAATTTGGAGGCATTTCACTTCCTAAGCTTTTCCCTACATTACAAAGCAAAGGACATTGTCCAACCAAAACACATTACTTGAATGTAGCAACAAAGAACAACAGGGAAAGAAAATGAGAAATTGATTTCACATAAACTTAGCCAAAACTAATAAACAGTTAATCTTTAGAGTTGCAAAAGTTCAATGTACATAATCATCATTTGTCACACATTAACAACAACATTATGTATTGCACATAATGTGTAGACATTAATAATAACGTCTAATGTTTGTAGGTAGAAATTTTTGGAAATCATCATTACTTGAATCTGAGAAGTTTGAAATATCTCTTTCATCATCTAACGCAGTAATTTCATTAATAGACTTGATGGCTCGCTCTTGCGCCTTCCCCTTTAGATGCTTCTTAGCTTTTTGGATTGTGTGAAAACGGTCTAGTCGCCTTTGCATTTGATTGTTCTCTTGTTCAAGACGAGCAAGTATGTTGGCAGGTTCATCTTTAGATAACTCGGTTGAGCGTGCCTTAGGAACTCGTAACCCGTGCCATCGACAATACACCTCAACTCAAACAACTCATATAAATGAATTATTCGTATTATTGAATCATATGCGTGGTTGGTCTATGTGGTTTGGATGAGTCTGTATGTATTGAATCTATTAAATTTTCCTACAAGTAATGTGCAATAAATATAATTTGGAGGCATTTCACTTCCTAAGGTTTTCCCTACATTACAAAGCAAAGGACATTGTCCAACCAAAACGCATTACTTGAATGTAGCAACAAAGAACAACAGGGAAAAAAAATGAGAAACTGATTTCACATAAACTTAGCCAAAACTAATAAACAGTTAATCTTTAGAGTTGCAAAAGTTCAATGTACATAATCATCATTTGTCACACATTAACAACAACATTATGTATTGCACATAATGTGTAGACATTAACAACAACGTCTAATGTTCGTAAGTAGAAATTTTTGGAAATCATCATTGTTTGAATCTGAGAAGTTTGAAATATCTCTTTCATCATCTAATGCAGTAATTTCAATAATAGACTTGATGGCTCGCTCTTGCGCCTTCCCCTTTAGATGCTTCCTAGCTTTTTGAATTGTGTGAAAACGGTCTAGTCGCCTTTGCATTTGATTGTTCTCTTGTTCAAGACGAGCAAGTATGTTGGCAGGTTCATCTTTAGATAACTCGGCTGAGCGTGCTTTAGGAACTCGTAACCCGTGCCATCGACAATACACCTTAACTCAAACTACTCATATAAATGAATTATTCGTATTATTGAATCATATACGTGGTTGGTCTATGTGGTTTGGATGAGTCTGTATATATTGAATCTATTAAATTTCCTACAAGTAATGTGCAATAAATATAATTTGGAGGCATTTCACTTCCTAAGGTTTTCCCTACATTATAAAGCAAAGGACATTGTCCAACCAAAACACGTTACTTGAATGTAACAACAAAGAACAACAGGGAAAAAAAATGAGAAACTAATTTCACATAAACTTAGCCAAAACTAATAAACAGTTAATCTTTAGAGTTGCAAAAGTTCAATGTACATAATCATCATTTGTCACACATTAACAACAACATTATGTATTGCACATAATGTGTAGACATTAACAACAACGTCTAATGTTCGTAGGTAGAAATTTTTGGAAATCATCAATGCTTGAATTTGAGAAGTTTGAAATATCTCTTTCATCATCTAACGCAGTAATTTCATTAATAGACTTGATGGCTCGCTCTTGCGCCTTCCCCTTTAGATGCTTCCTAGCCTTTTGAATTGTGTGAAAACGGTCTAGTCGCCTTTGCATTTGATTGTTCTCTTGTTCAAGACGAGCAAGTATGTTGGCAGGTTCATCTTTAGATAACTCGGCTGAGCATGCTTTAGGAACTCGTAACCCGTGCCATCGACAATACACCTCAACTCAAACAACTCATATAAATGAATTATTCGTATTATTGAATCATATACGTGGTTGGTCTATGTGGTTTGGATGAGTCTGTATATATTGAATCTATTAAATTTCCTACAAGTAATGTGCAATAAATATAATTTGGAGGCATTTCACTTCCTAAGCTTTTCCCTACATTACAAAGCAAAGGACATTGTCCAACCAAAACACATTACTTGAATGTAGCAACAAAGAACAACAGGGAAAAAAAATGAGAAACTGATTTCACATAAACTTAGCCAAAACTAATAAACAGTTAATCTTTAGAGTTACAAAAGTTCAATGTACATAATCATCATTTGTCACATATTAACAACAATATTATGTATTGCACATAATGTGTAGACATTAACAACAACGTCTAATGTTCGTAAGTAGAAATTTTTGGAAATCATCATTGTTTGAATCTGAGAAGTTTGAAATATCTCTTTCATCATCTAACGCAGTAATTTCAGTAATAGACTTGATGGCTTGCTCTTGCGCCTTCCCCTTTAGATGCTTCCTAGCCTTTTGAATTGTGTGAAAACGGTCTAGTCGCCTTTGCATTTGATTGTTCTCTTGTTCAAGACGAGCAAGTATGTTGGCAGGTTAATCTTTAGGTAACTTGGCTGAGCGTGCCTTAGGAACTTGTAACCCGTGCCATCGACAATACACCTCTAACTCACACCTCTTCTCGTATAAGGTTGACCATAGTGGTTCTGCTGGTTCTGCTATAGTGGACTCTGTTGTGGTGGTATCTGTACTTAGTTTTGTAGTTTTACTGACCATGATGTGTCTGACGCTTCCAAGACTCTCGTACGTGTATATTGGCATATTAACGAAATCTCTCTTCTTTCCAACCCATTTCCTTCCATATTGGTTTGTGTATGTATGTAGTTATTGATCTGTTGAAACTTGTGATGATGCATTTGTTGAAGTAGGTCCAAACTTGTTTCGCATTGTACGATTTGATGTTGAGGCATTGCGACTCATAGCTTAATCAATCTACGAAGTTAGCAGGGTAGAAAGTCAACATTATATCACTGGTGCATTTATAACCTCATTTCATGGTCCAAGCTTTACAATTTCAGTTATTAGGGCCTGTCATGTCAAACCCTTCAGGAAAAACACTATATGAACAGAAAATAAAACAAAAAGGAGGGTTAGAATAGTCATACCGGCCTTGAGGGAGGAAAACCTTGCAAAAATTGAGGAAGAAAACGACAAAAAAATTGTAGAGAATCGTTGCCAAGTCGGAGAGAGAAGAAAAGTTGAAAAACTTTTTGAAAAGGATGTTTTTGAAATAGTCAAAGAACTGTTTTAAAAAAACTTGAAATACGATCTTTGATTGATCGAAAAACAGGTTCGATCAATCGAACCAGGCAGAGGCTCCCATAAATTTTAAAACAAAATTTCGATTGATCGAAAAATAGATTGGATTAATCGAAATTCTGGAAAAACAGCTTTTTGAGAGAAAAAACCAGATTTTTTGAAAACTTACCTCAAAGCATTGAATATAACAAAACAAATGCATGAGTATGAGATGAAATGCTCTCCCAAAAACAAGATTTAAACCCAATTTTCCAGAAATTTAGATTTTAAACAATCTCCACGATTTTTAAAGCAACAAAAACAGTTTTTGCATAAAACTCAAAGTAATTTTCAAACGTGGTTGGTCTGACCATAAACACACACAATTACATGTACAAAGTTTAGCAAAGAATAACTTGTGTTGTGTATGCTACTAGCAAAAAGCTTGAGATACATGTGAGGTGATATGTGAACAGAAATTAATCACAAAGTCTATACAATTCATCACACAGAATTTAAAAGAGACTATCACCTAAAGAGTTACATCATATAACTCCCACCTCTCCTAGAACATAAGCTTGCAATCATGTAAGTTTCTTGAATTTTGCCTCATAATATACACACCAATTTTTAATTTAAGTGATTTGGCATTCAGCCTAATAGTACACACCAATTTTTATGTAAGAGATTTATCATTTAAACCGAGGCTTCACCTTATGTTCTTTTTGTGCATGTGCTACACTTTCTTGAGCACAAAATCTTATGATATGCACTAAGGTGTTCATGATTGGCTAGTGCACAGTGATGAGATGGTTATTTATGCCTTTCTCAAAAGGATCAAGTCCGACTGTCAAACAACATGTGACTTCAAGATTAAGACAAAGTGATAAACACCATAAACATCTTTCCCACACAACATGCACAGAAAGCTTTCACTAGTAAAGTGCAATAAATAAGCTCATCAAAACTAACAAAGTACAACAAAACATGTCATGTGAAAATAAATTGACCAACCTTGTTTTCAAAAAACAAAGAGAATAGTGCAAGAAAAATGATGTGCTTCCTTTTTCTTTCCTTTCTTTCCCTTTTATATGTATATATATATATATATTAAATAAAAAAACACCTACAATGAAATGCATGAATGTAATGCAATGCAAATCCTAGAGACAAAAAAAAGGAAAAACATAAAAACCAAAGAACAATGGTCACAAAAGAAAAAGCAATGAAGCACAAGGACCATGTCGGAAAGACTCAGTTAGTTTGAGTCTTTTGCATCCAAAACTTTTTAGATGCACCACGAGCATTGGAGTTTGTATTCACATTAGAGCGATTTCCAACTCCAAGATTGGAATAAAGGTTGAGAGCGCCTTCACCAATTCACCAATAAGTGCTATAGGATTTTGTGCTTGAGGCATTGGCACTTTTGGCTTATTTGCTCTCTTAGTAGCTTGCAGCTTGTAACAGTTTGGACGAATGTGTCCAGACTTCCCACAAAAATGACACACCCAAGCAGGCTTACCATGCATCTTGTCCTTAGAAAGAGTAGACACCTTAGGTTTAGACTCTTTCAGATCAACCCTAATCTTCCTAGATGATGAAACTTCAATGGGTTTAACTACCTCACTAACATGGGGTTTAATAGTTTCACTCACAACCTCACTCATAAAAGGTTCAGAAGAAGATGAAGGAACAAAGTGTGTGGAATGGGGAGCAGACATAGAGATGCTTTCAACATAACCTATACCAGATTTGTCAGAATGAGACTTTTGAACACTTAACAGTTGATCAAGTTTAGAACTAACAGATCTAGCAACAGATAAATCAAGTTCCAAAGATTTAACTTTATCAAGCAATAACATGTTCTCAGTTTTCACATCGTTCAAAAGTTCATTAGCATTAAACAGTTTAACAAGCAAGTTCTTCTTATCAAGTTCAAGAGATTCAATCTTTTTCAGGCCAAGTTCAACACTCATAGCATCCTTTGCAGCAACTTTGCAAAGTTTATTATAGGCCTCTTGAAGATTTGCATCTTCAGAGAGTTCCCCATCAGAAGGTTTCTCTTTAGCAGATATGCTTTCACTCACTACAGCAGTAGCTGTGAAGGTAATGAAGTTTCCATCCTCGTCACATTCTGACTCATCGTCAGAAACTTCACCATCACTAAGGGTTACAGCCATAGCTTTACCCTTAGATTTCAAGTAAGTAGGACATTTAGATTTCATGTGACCATACCCTTGACATCCAAAACACTGAGGACCCATAGAATTATTTGAAGATTGACCTACTTTTTCTCTAGGTTTTTCAATATTATTAACCTTAGTGGGATTATTCTTCCTAAAAGTTCTAGGTTCAGCAGTGTTCACTCCTCTTGCCTTTCTATTGTTATTTCTGAGAAAGTTTCTAAAGTTCTTGGCAATGTAAGCAATCTCTGTAGCAGAGAGCTCATCATCAAATCCACCAACTTCAACATCATCAACTGACTTAAAAGCCATTGATTTGGATTTGGTAGTTTTGGGTAGGTCCAACTCATAAGACAGAAGAGATTCTACAAGTTCATCAACAGGGATGAAGTCCACATCCTTACTTTCAGTTATGGTAGTCACCTTTGGTCTAAAGTTCTCAGTTAAAGATCTAAGAATCTTCCTAACAATTTTAGGTTGATCATAAATTTCACCCAAGTTATAAGCAGAATTAACAATATCATTCAGTTTAGCATAGAATTCACCAAAAAATTCATCATCAGACATCCTAATGCTTTCAAATTTAGAAGTTAATTGCTGCAATTTATTAATTTTGACAGCCTTTGTGCCTTCATGCACAGTTTGGAGGATATTCCAAGCAGTATGAGCAACCTCAACATTTGAGATTCTCTTAAATTCCTCCATTGAAACAGCGTTAAAGATAGCATTCATAGCCTTGCTATTAAACACAGCTGCTTCTTTTTGAGAAGTTTGCCACTCACTAACAGGAGTAGTGGGCTTCTCCCATTTGTATTCAACGGAGTTCCAGACACTCTCATTAATGGATTTCAGGAATGCTTTCATCCTTACTTTCCAATAAGCATAATTATTCCCATCAAAGTGAGGAGGAATAACCAGAAAGTGTCTGTGTTCCATGACAACATGGGTTAAGGATCAGCTCAAAGATTAAAGGATCAAAAACAAAAGAGCTACCCGCTCTGATACCACTTGTTGGTTTTTAGACCCCTTAAAACAATTGGATTAACCTAGGAATTTAGCCAAGTTGTTACTTAGTCAAATTAATTAAATCTAGGTTAACACAATCAAATAATCATATCAAGTATAGCAGCGGAAATATAAAGAACACAAAGATATGATCACCCAGGAAACAAAACCGATAAAAACCTGGGGAGCATTTAACCTAGCTATCCTCAAGGTAAACTTGAATCCACTATCTTGAAAGAATCGAAGTTCATACAATAAGACTTACAAGCCCCCACGCTTGACTTCTTATTGCTACCCACCAGTAGAACTTACTGACACGACCACGTGCAAACTCCGAATCCACGGACTCCTTCTTTCTTGGATTCTCCACCAAATACAAGCACACCCGCTTATGTTTTCTTTAAGCTTCAATGGCAGTAATTGGAATGATCATCAAGGTGTAGAAAAATCTTCTCATTGAAAACCCTAAGTTTATGTGAAGGAAACCTTCTCAAAGATCTCACAAGAGATTCACATAAACAGCAATATGAGCAACCCAAAAACATGGCTAGGGTTTCCTTATATACCTAGGGTAAATTAGAAACCTAAACCAATTAAAACTCTTTAGGGTTGAGTTGCAAAACCTATTTAAAAAACGTCAGGTACGATTTTCAATTGATCGAACCTAAGCTTCGATCAATCGAAATGTACAGAAACTGTTTTTTAAATAGCTTAGTATTACATTCAAACTTTACAACTAAGAACCAACTTTGAGCACTTCTAAAACAAATTAAATACATTGTTTTGATCATGGTTTGCCAACAATACAAATTAGGATTCTAAATACATAAAACCTAAGTCTTTAGAACCTAACAGGATCCATCCCAATACGCCACAGAATATCTGCAAAATCCCCACTACCCTCGACTATATGTTGCAGGTTATCGTGAGCCCATACTTCCCTAGCCTTAGGGCACTGACCCAATACATGTAATATGCTTTCAGGTCCCAATCCACATGCCTCACAAGAAGGATCATCAATTACTTTCCTATGAAATAAATTCAATTTTGTTGGGAGGATATTTTAACAAGCTCTCCACCCAAAGCATTTAACCTTGTTTGGGACTTTTTCCTTCCAAATCTTGCTCCAAAACCTTTGCATTACCGAGGTATCTAAGCTCTCCCCCCCTATTTTTTCTTATTCCCTTTCTAGCTAAATGGTAAGAGCTTTTTACGCTGAATTTTCCGTTAACTGCAGCTGTCCACACTATATCTACTGGTAGAGTTGAACTTAACAGAATATTGAGGATGGAATCAGCTTCATGTTCCATGAAAATATCTCGAACTAAGCTTGTTTTCCAAACCCCTTCTTCTTCATCAATGAGCGCACTGACTTTAGCATCAATAGGCAGGATCTTCATTGGTGAGACAATACAAAAAGTAGAAGGGTTGGTAGTCCACCTATCCTTCCAAATGTGAATATCCTTACCATTCCTAACCTGCCATTGAACCCCCTCTTTGATTAAGGATTGTGCAGCCTATATACTCCAAGCAAAAGACATGTGATGTCCTTTTTTAGCATGTATAAAATCCACATCAAGAAAGTAATTACTCTTAAAAAATCTATAAAAGAGAGAGTTCCTCTTTTGTTGTAGCCTCCAACCTTGTTTTGCCAGTAAAGCAAGATTAAAAGCCCTTAAATCTCGAAATCTCATACCACCCAAGCCTTTAGGATCACATAGTTTATCCCATTGCATCCATGCCATATTCCTTTCTCCTTGCTTCTGACCCCACCAA
Organism: Quercus rubra; assembly: GCA_035136125.1. NCBI lineage: Eukaryota > Viridiplantae > Streptophyta > Magnoliopsida > Fagales > Fagaceae > Quercus > Quercus rubra. The sequence goes on along the minus strand of CM068733.1, from coordinate 11,833,006 downwards.
AAGTTTCTCACCATGCTTGTCATCTCATCACATAAGTTTTTTAGTAACAAAAAACAACTCATAGTGTGTGTTGAATAGCTTGTGCCATAGCCTTAATGAGTATTTTCTTACCTGTATTAGATAAGAGTTTTTTCCTTCCAACTTACTAGTTTGTTCCCTAATCTTTCTTTGAGTTGCTAGAAAGTGTTGTACTTTGATCTTCCCACCAGTGAAGGTAACCCAAGGTACTTCTCATGTTGTTTAATGATTTCCGCCCCAAAAAATGGCTGAATCCTTTCTTTTGTTTCCAGTGGTGTATTTCTATTGAAGAATAATGATGTTTTCTCTTGATTTAGCTGCTGGCCTATAGAGGTTACATACACATGCAAAATTCGCATCAATTTCTCACATTCCTCTATATTTGCATGGCAGAAAAGTAGGCAATTGTCTGCGAAGAACAAGTGGGACAATTGTGGTCCTCTTCTACAAATAGATATGCCATGTAGAGTACCTTCCAATGTGGCTTTTCTGGTCATAGATGATAGTCCCTCTGCACACAACAAAACAAATAGGGAGATAGCGGGTCACCTTGGCGTAACCCCTTAGTAGGGGTGATATGCCCCTGTGGAACCCCATTAATACGGATGGAATATGTGATTGATGTAAGACACTGCATAATAGTATTAACCCATTTAGCATGGAAGCCCATTTTAAACACGATTTGTTTCAAACCACTCCACTCCACCCTGTCATATACTTTGCTCATATCTAGCTTTAACGCCATCTCCCCTTCTTTCTCACTCTTCTTTTGACTAATATGGTTCATAACCTTAAATGCTACTAGAACATTATCAGTGATAAGCTATTTGACATTAACGCACTTTGGTTTTCACTGGTAACGTTTGGCCATACCATTTTGAGTCTATTAGCCAATACTTTTGACTCTATTCTAGAGATGACATTATACAAGCTGATAGGATGGTACTCAGTAATTCTTTTGGGGCTTTTTACTTTAGGGATGAGTATAATATGAGTTTTGTTAAATTTTGGCGGCATGACACCCAAATTTAAGAAGTCCAAAACACGTTTTGTAACACAATCCCCAACAATAGGCTAAAAATGTTGATAAAACAAAGGATTCATACTATCTGGGCCTAGTGCTTTTAAAGGATGCATCTATTTGAGAGCTTTTTTGACTTCTTCTGCTTGGAACTCCCTGGTGAGTAGAGTATTCATTGGATCTGAGACTCGTGCTACAATTGCCTCCAATAATTCTTCATGGACTTCTGCCTGTGAAGTGCTAAACAATTTTTGATAATATTGTATTGCAACTTTCAATTGCCTCTGGGTCTTCCTGCCATTTGTTAGCATCATCCACTAGGCCCACAATATTATTTTCTATCTTGTAGTAGATACTTTCTCACGGAAGAATTTGGTGTTCTTGTCCCCTGCTTTAAGCCAGCCATTTTGTGATCATTGCTTCCACATATCTTCCTCCATAGCATACAATTTGTTTAATTCCTTCCTTGCTTCCATAATATAATTTTGATTAAAGAGACCCTTTGCTTGAGTTTCTAGGATTTGCAACTTCCTTTGCATTTGATCTATGTTCTTTCAAACATGGCCAGAATTATTGTCATTCTAGTTACTTAACGCTGTTCGACAATTCTCCAAACAGCTCTCTAGTTTGTTCTCACCCCCGAGTTGCCATCCAGTCTCCCATGCTGTCTTTACCACCTCTTCGCATTGACCATTCTTGAGTCATATAGATTCAAAGCGAAAAATTCTCTTACTCTTCTGTATATTTCTTTTTGTTGAGTCAAACCGAAGTAGTAGAATACAATGGTCAGAGGTTGAGTTTGAAAGATGGTAAAGTCTTGTCTGTGGGAATTTTATCTTCTAGTCAAAATTTATCAATGCTCTATCAATCCTTTCTCTTATACGACCATAGTCCCTTCTTTGAACAGCCCATGTAAACCAAGAGCCAATGTAATCCATGTCCCTTACACTAGTACTTTCCAAGCAACATCAGCATTTCTCTATCTATCTACTTAGTCTATTAGCACCTCCTTCTTTCTCATTTACGCTCAACACTTCATTGAAATCTCCAATACATACCCACGGTGAGTCATCTTGTTTCCCCAACCTCTCTAGCAAAGCCCATGAGTCATCCCTTCGGTGTGTCTCTAGGTTCCCATAGAAACCCGTTAGTCTCCACTTACCAATCTCCCCACCAGAATTCACAAAAACATCAATAAACCACTGATTTAAACCTCTAAGTTCTACCTAGATATCAAACTTCCACAGTAAAGCTAATCCTCCTTTACGCCCCACACTAGTCACAAACAAACCGTGCAATAAACTGGTACGTATAAGACAGTATCCTTACCTATGATGGTTTTTATGGTGATAACAATAGGGAAAATAAGAATAAGAATTGGATTTAACTGAGGAAACCCTGACCTCTTGAGACTTAACTCGAATTAAATTCTTTGATGCCTTATTCATTATTGTCTTACTGCTTAAATACAACAAGTGATAACAACAAAAACGAAATACAAGGACTTCTTCCTAATATGAAGGGATACTGTGGCACAACAACCCAACATGCTAGGGACCCACCCACAATTGAAAAACAATTCAAACTAACCAACAATCCTAACGTTACAATAGAGATCTTCCCAAAGATAATAACAAACATCTAAAATAGAGGACACTAATAACAAACACCTAAAACAGAGGACTCCAACCCACATCCAAGTAGTTATACGTATCAATTCCCTCCCCTCTTGAGAAGGTCCTTGTCCTCAAGGGTATATTGAGGAAACTGCAACTTCATGGCTGTTAAGTCTTCCCACGTGGCATCACTAGTTGGTAAGCCTTGCCAATGCACGAGTACTTCAATTCTGTTGCGACGAGTCCTTTGATCCAATACTGCTTGCGGCCTTACTAGTAACTCATCTTGGTCTCCCATAGTAATAGGTAGCTGAGGTTGGGCAAACACTTTGGTGCCTAACTTCTCCTTTAATAAAGACACATGGAAAACCAGATGTATACGAGAATCTGAAGGTAATTCCAATTTGTAAGCCACCTGTCCAATATGTTGTAGGATGCGAAATGGACCATAATAGCGTGGAGCTAACTTCGCATTTCGGCGCAAAGAAACAGAGACTTAACGATAAGGCTGAAGCCGTACATACACCCAAGTCCCTTCCTCATAGACCTTTTCCCTATGCTTCAAATCATATCTTTTCTTCATTTGATCTTGTGCCATCTTGAGATTTTCCTTGAGATCCTTCAGAATCTAATCCCTCTTCATCAATTCTATTTCCACAGTAGCTACCTTTGCAGTACCTGGAACATAAGTCAGTAATGATGGTGGCTCCCTACCATACACCACTTCAAATGGAGTCTTTTGGATAGCCGAATGCCAACTTGTATTGTAACAAAATTCTGCCCAACATATCCACCTGACCCACTGCTTGGGTTTATCACTAGTGAAGCAACGTAAATACATTTCTAAAGTTCTATTCACCACCTCACTTTGTCCATCTATTTGTGGATGGTAAGCCGAACTAAAATTGAATTTAGTTCCATTAAGACCGAACAACTCAGTCCAAAAGGCACTAGTAAAAGCTAGATCACGATCACAAACTATAGTTCTAGGCATACCATGGAGCTTAAAAACATTTTCAAAAAATATTTGGGCAATACTCATTGCGGTGTAAGGATGTGTTACGGGAATAAAATGTGAGTATTTAGAAAGCCTATCTACCACAACCAGGATAGTGGACTTACCTTGAGACATGGGTAGCCCATCCACAAAATCCATGGAGATATCTTCCCAAACTCGACTTGGAATTGGCAACGGCTATAGTAAACCAGCAGGAGAAAGTTGTTCCACCTTGTGCCTTTGACAAATTTCACATTCCCGAATAAATGCCTTGATGTCCTCCCTCATCTTAGCCCAGTAAAAATTTGCTCGCACCCTTTGAAATGTTTTTTGGAATCCTTCATGAGAGCTTCCATGAAACTGGTTGATGATATCAACTCTTATAACTGAACCTGAATCAAGGTAAATCCGATCCTTGAACAAGAGCAGACCATCTCTGAGCTCCCAAGGCCCTACTGCCTCATCATCCTGAACCTTCTGAATTAGTTGTTGTACTTGAGGCTGAGATTGTTGTTCGTCCCTTATTGCATCAACCCAATAAGGAATAGGGAATGAGAAAGCTAACAATTGCTCCTCCTTCATAGCTTCATCTCGACGAGACAATGCATCCGCCACTTTATTTTCACTACCCTTCTTGTATTCAATTGAAAAATCAAATCCCATAAGCTTGTATAACCATTTTTGTTGAGCCTCCGTTGTGATTTTCTGACTCCAAAGGTACTGCAAACTTCGTTGGTCTGTTCGCACTATGAATTTCCTTCCCAATAAATAATGCTGCCATTTTTTTACTGCCATGAGTAAGACAAGCATCTCCTTTTCATAGGTGGATAACATCAGATTTTTCCCATGTAATGCTTGACTATGAAAGGCAATAGGACGATCTTGACGTAGAACAACTCCAAAACCTGACCCAGAGGCATCGCACTCAACTACAAATTGCCTTGTAAAATCCAGAAGTGCCAAAATAGGGGCTTGGGTCATTGCTTCCTTCAATCTTTGAAATGCTTCTTCAGCTTTGGTATTCCACTTGAATGAATTCTTCTTCAACATGTTGGTTAGTGGAGCAGCAATTTTACCATAGTCTTGAATAAATTTTCGGTAATACCCCGTCAATCCTAGAAAGCCCCGCATCGCCTTTGGAGACCGAGGTATAGGCAACTGTACCATGGCTGAAAGTTTTTCAGGATCCACGAGAACCCCTTCTTGAGAGATGATATGGCCCAAGTAATGGACCTTAGTTTGGCCAAAACTGCATTTTTTTAATTTGACATGAAGTGTATGGCTTCTCAGAACCTCCAAAACTTCCTTAAGATGCCGTAAGTGTTCATCCCAAGTTGCACTATAAACTAGGATGTCATCGAAAAATACAAGCACAAATCTACGGAGTTGGTTCTTGAACACGTCATTCATTAGTGCTTGAAATGTCGATGGTGCGTTTGTGAGACTGAAAGGCATAACAAGAAACTCGTAGTGCCTATGGTGAGTGCAAAAGGCAGTTTTTGGCACATCCTTATCTTGAACTCGAATCTGATGATAGCCAGAACGCAAGTCTAATTTAGAAAAGAACCTTGCTCCATTTAATTCATCAAGAAGCTCATCAATAGCTGGAATTGGGAACTTGTCCTTGATGGTGATCCTGTTTAACGATCGATAATCCACACACATGCGCCAAGTTCCATCTTGCTTCTTAACTAATATCACTGGAAAGGAAAAAGGACTATTGCTAGGACGAATCACTCCAGTAGAGAGCATTTCTGTCACCAATCTCTCAATCTCCACCTTCTAATAATGAGGATACCGATATGGGCGAGAACACATAGGCTGGTTACCGAGTTGTAGTGGAATTTTATGATCATGGACCCGATTGGGAGGTAGACCAGTAGGCTCTCTGAAAAGTTCTGAAAAAGAGCCTAATAATTCTTGAAGTTCTGGTGCATCACTCCCTGGTTCTAGCTGGTCATGGTCTTCAATAGCCATGATTTGAACCAACACCCCTATAGGTTGTTTTGATGACAAACGATTGATTTCATGGCTGTCCACCACTTGGTCTGTAAGGCCCTCAAAGTAATCATTTTACCAGCACTTTGGAACCTCATAATCATCTTAGAAAAGTCCCACATGATTTCTCCAAGTGTACGTAACCATTGAGTTCCCATAACAACATCATACCCTTCAAGAGATAAAATGTAGAAGTCAGCCTTTGTAAAAAATTTCCCAAGCTTTACCATGACACTGACACACTTTCCTTTACTAGTAAGCTTTTCTCCAGAGGCTACCATTACTCGAATCATAGGGCCCTTAACTAGTTGTAGCTGAATTTTTTGAGCAAGGGATTCACTCAAAAAATTATGAGAACTCCATGAGTCTAACAAAACAGTCGCTGGAACAGATTCAATGCTTCCAACAACCTTCATTGTCTTTGGTGCCTGACCCCCACTAATAGCATGCAAGGAAATTCCAGGAGCTTCTTCCTCAAAAGGACCTTCCACTTCCATGTCCAAATCTCCATCTTCCTCTGTGGTACAAGCCTCAATGAGAAACAATTTCTTGCATCGATGCCCTGGTTCAAATCGCTCATTACAATTGTAACAAAGTCCTTTTTCACGCCACTCTTTAAGCTCAGCAGGTGACATTCGTCGGACTGCAAGGGGGGTTCGTGGTAGGGCATCTCCCCTAGAGTGCTGAGGAGCAACTCTGGCAGTTGCAGTAACTGTCATAGGTGTTCGTCGCAGCGAAGAATTTCTAGCTTCATATAATCGGGCTAACCCGATTGCCATAGACAAATCAGTTGGCCTTCCTGCTAATACATCAGCCTTGATACCTTCCTTTAATCCACTCACAAAGCAACTTACTTGACGAACAAGTGGGAGGTGCCCAACCTTGGCCAATAGTTGCTCAAACTTGGTTTGGTACTCCTTAACAGTACCAATTTGTTGTAACTTGGTGAGCTCTCCAAAATAGTCATAAAACTGAGTGGGACCATAACGGGCTAATAGGCCTACCTTGAAGGCAGCCCAAGTAAGAGTCTCTGCTTCTTGTTGCACCAATTGATACCATAGTTGAGCTTCTCCCTCTAGATGAAAGGAAGCCAACGCTACTTGGTCTTCAATGGGCATTGCATGGAAGCGAAAAAATTGCTCAGCACGGCATATCCAACTCGTGGGATCCTCGGTTCCATTGAATCTTGGAAAATCAAGTTTCACTAAACGAGGAGCATATGAATGATTGCTTCTGCCAGAATGACCGCCCTCGGTGGCCACTCTTCCTTCTGGCCATTTGCCATTGCGGTTTTGGGAGCTCTCTCCTTCTTCTCGGCTGGAAGATAGTGATCCAAGCTTGGCGTAAATCTCTGTTAACTGTTCTAGTATTTGTTTCTAGTTGCTAACAAGAGAACTCATGCTCTGTTCTAACTGCTCCACCCTCTGGTCCATCCCTAAGCTCTGATACCACTTTGGTACGTATAAGACAGTATCTTTACCTATGATGGTTTTTGTGGTGATAACAATAGGGAAAATAAGAATAAGAATTGGATTTAACTGAGGAAACCCTGACCTCTTGAGACTTAACTCGAATTAAATTCTTTGATGCCTTATTCATTATTGTCTTACTACTTAAATACAGCAAGTGATAACAACAAAAACGAAATACAAGGACTTCTTCCTAATATGAAGGGATACTATGGCACAACAACCCAACATGCTAGGGACCCACCCACAACTGAAAAACAATTCAAACTAACCAACAATCCTAACGTTACAATAGAGATCTTCCCAAAGATAATAACAAACATCTAAAACAGAAGACACTAATAACAAACACCTAAAACAGAGGACTCCAACCCACATCCAAGTAGATATACGTATCATAAACCCACCTCCTCCTGCAATTTCTTCATCTCAGAACCAATTAATTTGGTTTCCATAAGGAAAACCAAGCTGGGATCTTCTTTACATATAGCCTTTTTAAGGGCTTGAACTACCCAAGGGGTCCCAAGCCCTCGGCAGTTCCAACTTTTAATACTCATTGGACCCGATGTGGCTACTGAGCAACCTCCGCTGATCCTATTATTTGTTTAATCTTATCCCGACTTACCTCCTCCGTTGTTAGTTTCAAGTGCTTGTCTTGCACTCCATTTGGATTGATTTCCCCTAAGGGAATTGCAGGTTTCCTTTTTTAAACTTCCACCGCCAAGCCTTTCTCCATGACCGTGGAGCTATTTGAGATCTGAGTAGTTCTCTTCCATGTATTTCTCCCCACAGTTTGTTGTGCCAAAACCCCATTCTCTTTTTCACCAAGGAAATCCCCTGTATCTCCTTTCCCCTTTGATATCTGGCTTACGCTGTTGTGTGGGATATTTTCAATGTCGGTGCCTTTTGTTGTCTTGGGCTTTCTAGACAGAGTACCCTTCTTTTGTGTTTATTCACTGTTGGGCCTAATTGGAAACTCTCCTTTCCTGGCTTAGCCCATTTGCTGTCCTCCTGAGGTAACTCTTTTTTAATATTCAGTAAGTCTGACTTCAAATGTGGGCCGATTAGCCCAATCTCGCCATCATTGTTTTCTTTCCCAGACTTGTCTCCTACATGAAGATTATGCCCTTTGTCCTCAATTATCCCCGTAGATATGTCATCAGTTAAAGGTACCGAGATATTTTCCGCTTGACCCGCTTCCATTCCTATCGCAACGTCAATTTTATTCAAAACTTCCGTGAATCTCACCTCCTTGATTTTCAGCATTAACCTCTCCAGATTTTCTGTAACTGCATGGCCTCTCTCCTCCACCTCATCCATCCCACCGTCGGCCTCCATGTGATCCATCTCCACCACTGCTATGATAGGGCTTTCCTCCTTTCTTTGTCCTTTGTCCGTCGAACTGCCGTGTACTGTCCATTTCTCCTTAGTATTGTCATCTACCCCTGAAGTCATTACATGGACTTTTACGAATTGTGGCTTTTGTAATCTATCTGAATTTGCTCTAAGCCATGCCCCATATTGTTGGTCTCGTTGTTAAAGTGATCTGTTACTGCGAATCCAAATTCGACAATCTTTTTCATCGTGATTCAATTTACGGCACCAATAGCAGAAAATCGGTAGTCGTTCATAGCGAAACGATACCCAACATCAGTTTGATCCCCCAAATTTCATGAATCTCCCGTGACATAGGGGCTTGGTAATGTCGATCTTACCCCGAACTCTGATACACTTCCCTAATAGAATTCCCGTGGTTGGTACTTGGTACATTAACTTGTTCAAATTTCACCAATCTCAAAACTCTTTTCCGTTCTCCATGCACGATTTAGTGTCTTCACTAATCAATCAAGCTCCATCGTATTGAGAGGAACGATGGGTTATGCTCCGCCAGGTGAATATTTTCATTGTTTCTTAATATTTCTTAATGTAGTCTCAAGCATGAACGGCTCAAATATTGTACAAAGTAGAGCGCATCCTAAACAATTTTTCCACTTCTCATAATAATTATTTTCCTATTGCATGCCACCAAAAGATCATCTTAAAGTTTGTAAGATTAATTATATTTCCCTTTTTATTTGTACAAAATTAGAAATAACCATATTACAATAAATATTATGTGCAATTACATAGTATGGCATGGAAATGAGACGTCTATTCTTGGTGATGTCTATAGTTATGGCATACTATTGTTAGAGATATTTACAGGAAAATGGTCCACTGATGACATGTTCAAAGATGGCTTGAACCTTCATGATTTTGTTAAAACGGCTTTACCTGACCAAGTGATTGTCATTTTAGATCCTATTCTTCTTTGGGAAAGAGAAGACGAGATAACATGGATGGATGATTTTCACAATCAAAATCAAATTAGAAGTCCCAAAATTCAAGAATGCTTTATTTTGATATTTGGAATTGGAGTTTCTTGTTCTAGGGAGTTTGCAAGAGAAAGGATGAACATGAGTGATGTTGTAAATGAATTGCATTTGATTAAAGAAAAGCTCCTTGGAACTAGAATATGCCAAGAAAAACATCTACTTATAGGTAAATTTTTTGTCACACAGTAGTAGTAATTATATGGTAATGAATCCCCCAACACCAAGTGATGAATATCTTTTAATTCTTATACATCGAAATGATTTATCTCAGCTCAATAATTTAGAGACATAATTATCTTGCTTCATCATAGGTAAAGTACTAACTGGGACAGAAAGCTTAATTTTAGATACAACAGCCAGAACTGAAGAAGAATTTGTAAAAGCTTAAAGGAAAAAAAAAAAAATGAAGAATTGCGAAGTTGTCTTTACAAAAGATTGATACTAAATCGAGATCGAAGTGATTCAACTTCCTGCTTTGAATTATCCTGGTTTCATTGTTGGCAGCAAATGCAATTAAGTACCAGTCATTTTAAGCTGCTTTGAATTCCTGAATTGTTTCTTTTGAAGGTTTTGAGGCTAAAATAGAACATATTTGGCCTTCTCTAAGATGTGCTTTACCATGAACTCTTATTTTGTTATTTCTTTGCTAATATTAATCAATTACTAATGGCTACTTTAGTAGGGTGTTATCATTATTTTATTATTATTATTATTATTATTTTTTTTTTTTGTGTTTGTGTATTAGTATTGTTTATGAACAAAACTATTTTTGTTCATCAAATGTTTGTATGCTTTTGATACGCATTAATAGATAAGAGAAATGATATATCTACAACATTTTTACAACAAATTATATGTGGCAGGTTGTTACCGTTGGGGCAAAAAAAGTAATCTTAGTGTTAGGTTCAAATTTGAACCAGTAACAACTAACCACCTATAATTTGTTGTAAAAATGTTGTGAACGTAGCATCCCTCGATAGATAAACATTTCCTCCAACTCTCCAAGTATTTTACAAATTAGCTAGATATATATGGTCATTCCCATGTATTGGACCACTTTTCAAATAGTGGGTATTTTGATATTTTTACCAAATGGTAAAATTGATTCCATACTAAATAAGCTCCTTCCATGAAGGTTTTAAATCAACCTTTCTTATTTTAAGCTCATTCCACTCTTTGTTAATATATAAGGTACGATCTTATTTAAACTATCTATATGTGCTTCATTGAGATATTCTAACTTATGGTATGAGATTCTTTAAAAAAAAAAGTTCCTTATGTTATGTGATGACTCGCAGAACATCATCACGTCCATATACTAAAATACATGTATATTAACTGTTTTTAAAATTTATTAGACCCGTTGTTTACAAAAAATTATACAAAAATTGTTGTATCATTTTATGTACTAATTAACAGAGGCTAGTGGTTAAATGGAAGGATTGGATTGATAAAATTAAAACCTTAGGAACCAAACTAACAACTCATCAAAATGTTGAGGGTCTAAATTTTTTTTAACCAAAAAAAAAAAAAAAAAACAAGTGGAGCATTAAAGACCAGTGGAAGTTGCATTCACAACCAAAATAAAAACATGTGGGCATTAGGGACCTGTGGAATTTTCTTTCACAACCAAAAAAGAAAAAGAAAAAGAAAAGATGTTACTTGTTAGTTGTTAGCATATTATCAGGAATGGTCAAGATTCTCCATGGAAACATCTCTAATGCTACAAAAGCGTGTGATAGCTTAGTGAGGGACCTAGAAAGTAGAAAGAACCAAATTAAGAAGCTACAGGACTTATGGCATGACCAACAAGACCTATCCTATTAGAGCATTCCCATTGGCAATTGTAAAGGGTATATGTAAGGAAAATTTAGCATAAAGACACAAAAAAAGCACAGCAGCCGGACTTGTAAAATCTTACCATTGCAAATTTTTGTACAATTGTGCTACAATGCCATCCTAAAATGTAGGATGACACTGTAGCACTTTAGTAAAAATTATAATATATTTTAATTGATAAAGTGGAAAAGAGATGAGGGAGAAGAAAAAGAGAGAGTTGTATTGAAATATATTATATTATTTTAGTGGATAATATATATTATTTTAATGAGTGGATTAGGAAAATAAAAGTTGGAATGTTGGTTGTGTTGTAAAATAGTATGGTATAATTAATAAAGTAGGTTTTTAAAATGGTAAAATAGAATAGGATGGAAGTTGCGGATGCAAATACTCTTACTCCTAAGTCTTTGTTTCACACAGATTTACTGGAAAAGCTCTTTCTAGGTGGAAATTCTGGATACGTTTATAGTTGTAGAAAACTTTTACATTTTTTTTGTTTTGGTAATATAGATAAATTTTTACATCTTTGCTATCATGCTTGGATATTCTGTTAAAAAATATTAGTAACACACTTAGTAATAATAAATAGCCGATTGGTGTCTTGTTCTGATGATAAAGAACTACCATTAACAAGATGTCATAAGTTAAAACTCCCTAAAATAAAAAACAATAAATAACATTTACACTAGTAATAAACACATGTTAAACTTTAGGAAAAACTCAAAACTGCTCATTCTATCCCTGGAGGTTGAGTTTTACCAATCATCTTTTCTTAACTAAAAAAATATTGTCAGTATCTGCACATTAGGCTATGAGTGATTTTAGTCCTTAAAATTTAAAGTAATCATGTTTGGCTCTTAGTAAGCTCAATTGATCGATCTCTTAGTATCTAAAAAACTTCAAATGATCAGGTTATGTACCTAACAAATTTAAAAAGATAGCTTTTAGCTCCTATGGAGAGATGATGTGTTTGAACACATTATTTAAGAAACTAAAAGTGATCATTTTAAAATGAGAATAAAATTATTTATTAGTTGAACTTTAAATTGCAGTGGTGAATTTATTTCTATATTTTTTAAAAGGATTTATTAATGTGTGCCCTTAGGGCATATATTAGTAATTCATTTTAGAAATTTCTTTATGGAAAAACGAAAAAATAATTCACTGTTTTGACAGTTTTTTCAATTTTCCATAAAATTTTTTCCAAAATAGATGGTTAAGGGCACACATTAACCGAACCATTTTTTAAAAGTGAGTAACTTTCGTCATTCATGCATGGTGCCATGGTTTCCACGCCCAAACTGCACTTTTTATCTGTCCATCTCTATTAAGAAAGTGGCTTCAGTCCAATTGCCATTTTTATTAGACACATTAAGATATGGACACGTATTTAAAATTTAATATGTATCAACGTCTTAACGTGTTTAGTGAAATTTACCTGTCTTATGAGATTTTCTAGTCTTTGCTCATTAATTATGGAAACTTTTTTGTGTCAATGACCCATAGAGAGGACAAAGGACTACAAAGTAAAACCATTTCTGATTCACCTAGGGTATTGCACGGTGTGCAATTGCACAAATCCCAGCCATCTATTTTAATCCAATGACTCCTTATTTTGACACCTCACCAAAATGAAAAAGGCACTTTTACCCTTAAAATTTTTGGAGTCTCGCCGTTTCTAATGCGAGTGAGCTGTTTTCATATTTGATCAAATCAAATTTCTCTCTCCCTGAGCTCCTCTGCCTCTCCCTCAACCCACCATCATCCATTACCCAAAGAAGACCCATCAGCCAAAACAAAGAAAATACTCATCTTACCCTCTAAAATTTCTTAACCCCCAAAACACTCACACTCTCCCTCTTTCTCTGTCTCCAAGTGCCTCTCCCTCAACCTGCCGTCACCGCTACCAGCATCACCCAACAAAGACCTATCAGCCAAAACAAAGAAAATACTACATTCCTAGGTTGCTTCCAACATCAAACGACTCAAGGAGGTGAGTTCTCTCTTTTGGGGTTTGATTTTAGTTCTACTAGTGATATATATAGTTCACCATGGAATCATTATTTAGTTTATGTTTTGAGGAATATTTTTGGGTAGTTTTTTTGCTGCAACTTGAATATTGTACATTTTCAAATGAATATATGAAAATGGATGGTTAGTGGTACAGGGGATATTGCTAAAATCCCTATTTTGATTAGTTAGATGTTACATTGGTTGAAAATGTATGCTTTTAGGTCCTGGATGTGTTTAAACTATAGTGTCTTAGGTATGATACTCTTAAACAGTTTCTTATGAAATTTTAGCTTGAAACTGTCCTTTATCAATTGGGTCATTATCTCTCATGATCATATATTGGTCTTTTGTAATTCTTATATATGATAAGCATAATGTTCGTACAAAAAATTTCAGCTTTTATTTTCAATGAAAAACATTCATTCTTCTATATTTATAATAGTAGATAAGTTTTTACATTTGTTAATTACAGGAGTATTCTTTAATTAATTGCATAGTGTGGTGAGAGAATTCTCTCAAAACATGGATGCCAATGCAGATTTTGATTCTAGAATTGGTATGGAATTTGATACATTAGAAGATGCATGGGAATTTTGGGTAAAATATGGAAGGCAAGTGGGCTTTGATGTTAGAAAACATTACATAAATAAAAGTAAGAATGATGGTAAGGTAACGTCAAGGGGATTTGTATGTGAAGTTAGGTTCAATTATGGACTAACTCCATGCGTTGAAATACAAATGTTTGCCAGCAAACACAACACTTTTTTGGTATGTAAAAAACTAATAAATGGTAAGTTCAATTATAGTGAAATTTTCTCATGTTTGTTTAAGTTTAAAATGTAACTTGATTTTTTTGACATATTTTCTGGCTAATATTGATTTTGCAGTATGATGGATAACATTTTTTGGACAATTTGTTTGATAGTATATTGTACAATGAACATGGTAGCATATTACACAGTGGACAGCTTTTTTGGACCACTTTGCCTTTGACAATTTCTTGAATAGTAAATCTATTTATTTAGACAATTGATTGCACATGTAGCAAATTTTTTGGATAATTTTTGTAACTAAAGAAGTTAGTCAAACATGTTAAATATGTTAGATCGTACAAGTGCATGTTTGACTAACTTCTAGTTAAACATTAATTATATATGCAAGTGATTAATATTTTTAAATGCAATATCATGTACCAAATCTTGGTCATTTTTTAAATGCAATGTAGCATCTCTTCATACCCTAACTTTTGTTCCCTAAATTTGGTAGTACATGGTAGTGAGAGATTTCCAATTTCATATTAGATTTGGTGCTATTGAGTGTCTAATTCTGTCGTATGTAAAAGAAAAAAAAAATGAAAGAGATAAAGACAAAGAGGAAAAGCACAAGAAGAGAATGAGGAATTGTGGAGCTTGGCGCACGTTCAGGTGGTCTAAATTGTGCAGAGATAAATATCAAGTTATCATGTTAGGAGAACAATTTTGGGGAATGGTTTACCATCCCAACTCCTTGTTAGCTAAATACTTCCTTGAAAATCCTATCCATGACCGCAAACCCAAACCTCACCAATCTTGGACTTGGAAGAATATCATTTACAACAATCCATTAATAAATCAAGGTAGGTGGATGATAGGAACAGGTTTGAACATTACCTTAGACCACCCAGCTTGGTTCCCTCGCACTTCTAATTATCAGGGAGTTGTTGGCCCAAATTTGAAAATTGTGGCCAAATTTGTTGAATTATTCACCAATAACTGGAATCCCAACATTGTTAGAAATCTATACCACCCCCCCTTGTTTTTTTTTAAGGAGGACAAGATGTTTTGGAGACATTCAAGTACTGGTATGTACCAAATTAAGGTCCATAAGGAACAAATGGTGGAACAAATGGAAAGTAAAATACATGTGAAGATTATCACCTTTGTGTGGAAAATATTACACGATTGTTTGTATGTTAATCTTAACTTCACAGAGCAAAAAACTCAGCCAGCTAAGTGTTTTCCCCATACAATAAAAATATGAAAAATAAAAGTAAAAATCATGAACAAAGTAACTTGTTTAGCTCAGCAGCTCTAGTCACACTCGGTAAGTAACTTGTTCAGCTCAGCAGCTTTGGTCACACTCTTGACAAAAATGACAACCTGATTGAAGTCCAATGCGTCAAGAAGGTCATTCAATTTGCGTTTTTTCTCTAAAAAATGTAGTGCTGCACAGAGAGACAATGAAAATGTGCATTAGTTGAATGAGCAAGAGACAATCAACTGATGAAACAAAAGTATTGCAAAAAAAAAAAAAGCATCAAAGATACCTGTACAAGACCGTGAAGAGTCAACTTGGTCTCATCATCAACATAAATTTCCATTGGCTGAAAAAAACGAGTGTCAATATAAAGTGCATCAAAATACCATATTCTACAGCAACCAAAACTCAACAACAATAGATAAACAAATAACTAGCAATCCAAAAAGTCAATCCTTTGAACTACGATATATTGATTGAACTTACTCATCTATCAAATAGTAGAAACATCCAGCTACTACCCAAGAAATAAGAAGTTGAACCAATATCCTGACTAAGGCCCCACAAACACAATCACTTATCCACATATAACCAAAAGGATCAAGAGAAGTGGTTACGCCCAAAGAAAAGTTCAGACTAGAAGTAGGAAAAACTAAAAATATTGCAAGTACTACAACTACAAATTCATTCCCTTGCCAATGACAAGGCAATTTGAAACCTAAGCCACAAAACCGCACAATTGACACAACCAACAAGGCAATGACATGACATTTATAAATAGAAAGGATATCATAAATTTATAATGCCTTATCACACCTCTTGCATAAATTTTTTGCAAACAGGGCGGATCTCTTTACTGAGAGTTGCTGAAAACATCATAACTTGCTTGTAATGAGGAGTCATCTTGAAGATCTCCTGCACATCTCTCCTCATGTCTGTAAAACATACAAGGAGTGATACAATAAAAGTAAAAACACTAATTAAGAATTTGCTACCCATTTAGTTTCTTCTATATCTAAGGAGTGACACTTGATATGAATCATTCAACACAATAAAAGCATGCCTTTTTAACAACACATCTACAAGAAGTCTTTAAATTCAATTTTATGTAATCAACTCCAAATGAAAATATGTGCTGTCAAAAATTTTCTGTGAAAGCCTTTCAGTGTATTGAACATTCATGCTTTGGTTAAATAGCTCATAAAGGTTCAAACTTTCATCATTAGGAACCTAATAATAAGCCCATTGAATACAAATTACAAGGATTCAAGCATTTTTAAACAATTGACAAAAATGCAAGCAATATAAGACTTGATTTCAATTCCTAAGCTAAAAACCCAAAAAAGAGAAAACAGAATTAAATTCAGCCCCAATGAGAAAAAGAGTTTGACCTTTGAATATTTTCAATATCCATGGCAGTTTTCATCAAGCATAATAAAGCTATGTAAAATCTACACTAAATTCCTCCAGAGTCCTTAAGTTGAGCAGCCACAATCACTATTTTTGGAAGATGTATAGTTCTAATATACTGTTTTTGTATCACGTTGGTAGATTTTTAATGCCAGAGAAAGCATTTTTAATTCCACAATCACTATTTTTGTATCAAGCATTTTTAAACAATTGACAAAAATGCAAGCAATACAAGACTTGATCTCAATTCCTAAGCTAAAAACCAAAAAAAAAAAAGAGAAAATAGAATTAAATTCAGCCCCAATAAATCAATCAACAAAATTGTGACACCATTATTTACTTTCCTTCCTTTCCTAGCAACCAAACAAAGTTTATTAAAAAAAAATAGAGATAAAAGAAAACCCTACCGAGTGGTGGTCTCTCTCTGAAACAAGCCCAAATCGGCAAGCATAATTTGCATCACAACCACCACCTCCGATGGTGGCTTCTTCTCTCCTTCGACCAAACTCTCTTTCGTTCTCTCTCAATCTCATATCCCTCCATAGATCAAACCTGAAAAACCTTAACTAAATTAAAACACCTTTCACAAATGAATAGAAACCCACCATTTGAATAAAGTATATATATAAATATATGAAACTCAAAAGGCCAAATGCACACAAGACCCAACGAAACTATTCACAAGTTAAAACTCCACAAAGGTAATCGTACAAATCTGAAATAATTTTCTCACCCAAATTGAAAAAATGCCAAACACATCCAATATATGCCCAATGAAGCAAAAACTATAAACGCACAACAATTTGATCGGTTGATGGGAGGAGAGGAGGGCTTATCGGCGGTGATGGGTGGAGAGAGAACGCGATAGATCGGTAGCAACACACTTCAGACAAGCTGGGCGATAAGCACAACAAATTTTTTAGAAAACATCCTAATTTTCTCAAGCTTTTTTGAAAACAAGAAACGAAATACATCAAATTCTCACTTAAACACCCGATTCTCTCCAACCCCCAACCCTTAATCTCTCTGATCTAGGTCTAAAAAGGGTGCTAGTGTTTGGGGGTCGAGATCTCAGATGGTGAGCCGCTGTTTTTTCTTTGTTTTTGCTTATGTGTCTGAGTTGGGTATGCAGGAAACGGTGACGACGAGGTTGAGGAAGAGGCAGATAGCAAGCGAGAGAGTGGTGGAGGCGCAATCGGGGTTGAGAGAGTGGAGCGTTAGGGAGAGTGACGAAGAGAGCTCGTCTGAAGTGAGAGAGGAGAGAGAGTTTTAGTGAAATTCAAAAATGGGAAGCTGAAATGAAATCTTGAGTGAGCACACGGATTGCCAGCGTGTCTTGGTGAGGTGTCAAAATAAGGAGTTATTGGATTAAATGGATGGCTGGGATTTGTGCAATTGCACAGCGTGCAATACCCTAGGTATTGCATGGGATCTCAATCCGACTCAGAGAGAGGACAAAGGATTACAAAGTAAAACCATTCTGATTCAATTATATGGACACTACTTTCAAGAATTGTAAGTGGGTATGGCAGGATGCATTTAAAGATGGGGTCCACTAATTAAAAAATGGGGTCATGTAATCTTTTCCCTTTTTCTTTTTCTTTTTCTTTTTCCTTTTTCTTTTCCTTTTCAGACCTGTTCGTACTTTTTTTTTTCTTAAACCTATTAGAGATCAATAAAATTATTGTACAGGACAGTCTTAAGAGATCTTCTTTAGGAATTAAAATCAAGTTCTGTACCATGTGAGGGACTTGATATGTAGGTGAAAGCCATCAACCATGTATATTTATAACTCTTAATACCTATTTTTCGATGAGCAAAAAAACTTTTCATTTACTTTTTCTGGAAATGACAAAAAAAATCATGCTAAACCTAGAAAATCCAAATTATTAAATCAAAATAGGAAACTGATTCAAACTCTAATAAATCCCCACCTTGACTTAAATTCCATTTTGTAAGATTTCCACTTAATCCAAAAAGTGTCTTACTCAAATTTGAAAACTTTTCATTTACTTTTTTGGAAATGACAAAACAAATCATGCTAGACCCAGAAAATCCAAATTAAATCAAAATAGGAGATTGATTCAAACTCTAATAAATCCCCATCTTGACTTAAATTCCATTGCGTAAGATTTCCACTTAATCCAAAAAGTGTCTTACTCAAATTTGAAAACTTTTCATTTACCTTTTTGGAAATGACAAAACAAATCATGCTAGACTCAGAAAATCCAAATTAAATCAAAATAGGAGACTAATTCAAACTCTAATAAATCTCTACCTTGACTTAAATTCCATTTTGTAAGATTTCCACTTAATCCAAAAATTGTCCTACTCAAATTTGAAAACTACCAAAGTTCATCAAATTTCTCCCCATCCCGGTATAAATCAAGCTACCAAATACAAATTCTTAACAAATTTCCATTTTGCCAGGGCTTCTCTCAAGCCACAAAGTGTCAACTAAAAATTACCTATTAATATTAAAATTGAGAGACTAGAAAATTGATGAAGATGAGCAAAAGGAGGAAAGTATAAATGAACACAGAAAATTACATTGTTTGGCTTGATGTAATGTATGCTTAAAAGTTGTTTACAATGAATCCTAAGCAAAGTAAATATAAAAACTAGGAAATAGGGTTAGCCGTAATTAGGATTTACAACATAATTGAGCCTCTTGGGTCATTACACCTAGCAAATCATAAATAATATATTCTTTAACAAAAAAAAAAAAAAAAAAAAAAATCTTCCCAAGTTACCTCCAAACATGCTAAAAAAACGCCAAATACACCCGAACATGATGTCAAAGTATTAGAATAATGAGCTTCAACATTCAGTCTAGTGCACCTGTGGTAAGGGAAGATAAATTTCAATGTATTAGAATACTTAGCTTCAAAATTTAAATCATAACAATGTGGGGGAGTGAGGCTTTCTCTATAGTAACAAGAATTTAAAAGATATTCTTTAACTCATTACCTACATTTTTTTTTTTTTGGAGAATCTCATCACCTACAAATTAGTTGGTAAATTAAGTATCAACTATCAAGTTTTGTTTTACCTTTGAGAAAATTCATGATGCAAGAAAGCTAATTTGTGTGGGATTATGAAATCCCATCTCATTCAATATTTATAGAATAGACAATCCATTTTTTAGAAGATATTTAGAATTATATATAAACAAAAAATTATTTTACAACAAATTCGAACTTCAAAATTTCTACAACAAATTAGTTAACTTTGTAGCCTTTACATGTCAATGTCAGCAATTTAAAAAAAAAAGAAAAAAGAAAAAAGAAAAAGGGCTGATTCCGAATGCTATGTATAGCAGAATGAGCATATTAAATTTCAAGTTGCTCCAATCTTTTTGGTTTTGTTAGAATAAAATAATAATTATTATTATAATTATAATAAAAATTATTAACACTAAGACCTGTGGCTTTCTAAATGCTATATGATTTCCTCTCCCCACCGCTTAGATCACATTAACAAAGATTTAAAATTAAAATTACCTGTAGCTTGAAGTCTTTATCCGTGGATACATTTTAGGGTTCTAAAAGGTTTTGTCGAATTAAATGCAATTCAACTAAAGCATCAGTGATGTCCATCCTTTCTCTTGGAACTTCTGTGGAACAAGCAAGTCCAATTTCGAGTATCAAAATCAAGCATTCTTGAATTTTGAGACTTCCATTTTGATCCTCATTGTGAGTGTCATTCATTCTTATTTCTCCCTCTTGTCTTTCCCAAGGAAGATTAGGATCTATAATGTCAATTATTCGTTCTGGTAAACTTGCTTTAACAAAGTCACGAAGATTTAAGCTATTGAGGATGATGCTATCAGAAGGCCTTTTTCCGGTGAACATCTCTAACAATAATATGCCATAACTATAAACATCACCATATATTGATACCTCGTTTCCCATGCCATATTCTGCAATTGCACACAACATATATTGTAAATATGTAATTGCCGCACTTTCATACCACATAAAGAAGGGAAAGAAAAAATCTTACAAATTTTAAAGGATGTTTTTTGAAGGCATGTAAAAAAAATATTAAATAAATAAAAGAAGAAGTTAGAAGAAGAATAAAACTAGAAAATTATGTTTTAACACATTCTATCTTCTAGATACAATACATCATTATCAAAACAATATTTTTATACTTAGAAGTCAAAACTGTTGTAGGAAATATGGGAAAAGTAAAGTAAAAAGCTATTTAATATAAGAAATGCAAAATATATTTACCTGGAGGAGTATAACCGATTGTTCCTCTGACCCCAATTGAGCTTGATTGATTAGCAGAAGAATCTTGGATGATAGCATGAAGGAATTTTGCCAAGCCAAAGTCACTTACATGTCCAATCATTTTATCATCAAGAAGAACATTGCTAGGCTTGAGGTCACAATGAACAATTGGTGTTTGGCAATGATGATGAAGATAATCCAATGCACTAGCAACATCAATGGCAATATTTATTCTTTGAATAAGACTCAATTTCCTTGGATTCTCAAAAGATTCATCTGTTATTGGAGTTGGGTGTAACCACTCATCTAGGTCACCATTTCCAAAGAACTCGTATACCAAAGCCTTAAAATCTTGACCTTGATCATCCGTACCTGAATATGCTGTGAGTAGCTTTACAAGATTTTGGTGTCCAATGTTTCTTAGACACTCAAACTCAGCTTTGAAACTTTTGGACGCTCCTCGACGTGCAAGGTTCAATACCTTGATAGCAACTGTATGTCTATATTGATCAAGAATTCCTTTATACACTGACCCAAAACTGCCCACACCAACTAAATTAGCAGAAGAGAATCCATCGGTGGCATTTAGGAGACTTTGGTAAGATACATCCAAAAACAAATTTATTGAATTGCTTGAGGTGTTTTCTTTACTTTTCTTTCTTAAAGAACAAAGAAATAGAGACAATAGAATCAAAGATACGCCAAGAAGCCCAAATAGTATAAAGATAATCAACTTCAACATAGGAGTCAACTTTTTCTTCTTGGATTTTTTGTTGTTGCAGTTAGGAAGTTGAAACTTTGGTATGCCCCCACAAAGCTTATCATTTCCCTTAATCGAAGTTGCACTTGCATTCTTGAAAACTCCATTTGTTGGTACCTCACCCTCAAAATGGTTGTACGAGAGATTCAATAATTTTAAGAAATCAAAACTCTCCAAAAATTTTGGAATCATGCCAGAAAAATTATTGTTAGAAAGGTCTAAATGTTCAAGACCTCTTAATGATTCCCAAGATGAAGGAACAACTCCATGGAAAAAGTTTCTTCTCATGGATAGAAATTCTAGCTTTACACAACTTGCAAGACTTGTTGGTATTTTTCCAAAAAACATGTTTTCAGAAATATCCAAATATTCTAAATTTTTCAAATTTCCTATTTCCATGGGAAGGACACCAGTAAATTGGTTGCCAGACAAGTCAAGTCTAATTGGTGAGGATGAGAGACCAATAACTTGCGAGGATATGTTACCACTAAGATTGTTATTAGAAAGATCAAAAATTAACAAATTTCGACATTGACTGAGACTCGAAGGGATGCTTCCCTGAAGATTATTATATTCTATATACAACTCCAACAAATTTGTTAAATTTCCAAGAGAGGGTGGAATGTTCCCAACAAAATTGTTTTGAGATAAATCAAAAAATTGTAATTTTTGAAGGTTTCCAATTACAGAGGGAATGTTGCCTGAAAATTTATTGTTCCACATTTCTATGTCCTCCAAGTTGATCAGATTTGTGATCATGCTAGGAATATTTCCAGATATTTTGTTATTATTCAAATAGAAAAATGTAAGAGTAGTTGAGATGTTGCCAATGCAATTAGGCAACTCCCCCTCAAATTTGTTGGTATTTATCTCCAAATCTCTTAGGTTGATGGCACTTGACAAAGAACAAAGAAAACTCAAGTCATTTGCTCCATTTCCAAGTTGGTTTTCGGAAATGGAAAACAAGTTCAATCTATTTAGCTTCTCTAAAGATGGAACTTTTCCAGCTAGTTTATTCCCGGCCAAATTTAGCGTATGTAAATTCGAGGCATTAGATATTGAAGCAGGGATAGATCCAGTAAACTGGTTGCTGCTAATGGAAAATATTTCTAAATTTGGTAGGGTGATACCTATGTCCGACGGAAGATACCCTTGGATTTGGTTAACTCCTACATCAATCTTTCTTATTGAAGAGATATTGAAGAATGACGAAGGAATTGTACCAGACAACTTATTTGATGCCACAGCAAAGATTTCAAGTTTGGTCAGTTGGCCAAAAGAATCAGGGATACTCCCACCCAGGTTATTATAAGCTACAGAAAAGCCTTCTAGAGATGATAATTTTCCAAAAGAAGGTGGAATAATTCCTGTCAGACCATTTTGATGAATAGCAAAGATTCGAAGCTTTGACAAGGTGCCAAGCTTTGCGGGGATTTTTCCAAACAGATTATTAACAGCAGCATGAAACAATATGAGGTTGGCACAATTGGACAAATTGCCAGGAATTGATCCACTTATTGTGTTATTGTACAACAACAAGACTTGTAGTCTATGCAAACGACCAATTTGTGGAGGGATTTCATTATAAAAGCTATTGTTGAAGAGGATAAGCTTCCTCA
The DNA here is from genome assembly GCA_035136125.1 of Quercus rubra. Taxonomy (NCBI): domain Eukaryota; kingdom Viridiplantae; phylum Streptophyta; class Magnoliopsida; order Fagales; family Fagaceae; genus Quercus; species Quercus rubra. Next base: position 11,809,617 of record CM068733.1, on the reverse strand, counting down.
AAAAACTTAAATTTCCAGTATGTGGGGATATAGAGCCTACCAGTTTTTGAGATTGCAAGTCCAACGCAGTGACCCTTTGATGCCGGCGACCACAAGAAACACCTTTCCATTGGCAAAAGTGGATGCTATCATTCCAAGAGTTCATGACTCCAAGAGGATCTTTACTAATCTTGGCTTTGAAGTCAAGCAATGCCAACCGGTCAGTCTCATTATTCTCACCAAGCACAGAGGTGAGAAAAAAGCCAAAGCAGCAGAGAAGGATAAACGTGTGCATGGAAAAAGATGATGATGTTGGAGCTGAAATCAGGTGTGAACAAGGCCCCATGCAATGTGGTTGAAAAGGCTTTGGTTTCACTAAAACGTTTGTTTATCAAATTTTTGAAATGGATGTTTATGTAAGGTTATTTTGCAGCTGAAAAAGAAGCAAATTTATAGCAAGGGAAAGAAGACAAGTAGTCCAAGAAATAGTGATGTTCGGACCCACTTCTAAATTTCACTAATATTGATGAATCATTATTAGTCAGAACCTGTAATGGACGATAATACCGCTGATCATATTTCTTGACCAATGTCTGCATGTAAAGGTAGAAAACTGAAGTCCACATCTTTCTCTTGTGTGTATAAAAGAACAAAAGAAATAACGCGTGAGACAATATTAGAGACCTGTTGAATTTTCATATTCACACAAGAGAAAGATGCGGTTAGATTCTCCATGGAAAAATGTCTAATACTACACAAGAGGGGATGTGATAGTGAGTAACCGTAAGGAAAAAGGCAGAGGACTTATGGGCATGACCAAGATGACCTGTCCTTGTAAGTTAGTAACCCTAAAAGTCTTTGTTTCACACTGATTTTACGACCTGTTTACATGACACACTCTTTAAAGGAGATATAAATCGTGTGGACAATAATTAGGTAGATCAAACTGGGGTTGCTGACCTGGAATGAAAAGTACGTAGGAGAAAACTCCAACAACTTTGCTATCATGCTTGGCTGAATCGGCTCCACTCTATAAAGCAATATCACTGTAATTGTTCTATCATATCTATTTAAATATATATATATATATATATTGTAATAAATATGTTAAACTTTAAAGTAAAACTCAAAAGTACTGATTCTATCTCTGCAGACCGAGTTTTACGGATCATCTTTTAAAATAGAGAAGATAAAAGACCCTGTTTGTCTGTATAAGCATTTTCTTTTCCTAAAATTTAATACAATCATTTTTAGCTAGAAAGTATGGATACTTAATTTAGAATGTCATACATTATATCCGTATTATACCGATGTCATATTAGCCATTTCATGTTATAATTTTTCAAAAATTGTTTGTCTTTGTATCATACTTGTATCCGAGTCCATACTTTCTAAATTTATAGTCTCTAACAAGTTTAAAATAATCATTTTTAATCCCTAATAAATTAAAGTAATCACTTTTATTTCTTATAAAGTGATAATATGTTAGAGATTTGACCATCCAATCAAAGTGACTAAAAGTGATCACTTTAAATTTCAATATCTAAAATTGTACATAGACTAAACTTTAGAAACCAATCATTGATGCATATAAATGTTTTTTTTTTTTTTTTTTTTTTTAATTTATATATATTTTTTTTAAATTTAAGGTAACAGTTCAAATCAATAAAAGTACTGATTGGAGTCAATACTCGGGATTCCGTCATTCATATATATATATATATATAGAATGGGAAAACGTAAGATTGGTTCATGGGGCCATTAAGGGTCTTCGTTCACATTATGATTCATATATAATATAATGGAAAAACGTTTAAAGGTAATGACTAATTAGTTGTGTTGAAAATAAATACAGATAAAGAAAGAGGAAGAAAGAGATTCGTGATAAACTGTATATACAATTTATAAAGTGTGTGTGTGTGTGTGTTTTTTTTTTTTTTCCTTTTTCTTTTTCTTCTTTTCTTTGTTTGAATATAATCTGGGCAGACTGGGCTTGAGAAATTGGTTGTCCATATAGCAAGGCCCATTCTGTCTCTGTCAAGCACTGTGGCATAGTGTGAGCCCATGTTGGACTGAAATGAACTGATATAAACCATATGGACCCAATGGACTAAAATGGACCAAAATGGATTAAGTAACAATATATCCTACATTTCAATTTCTAGATATTATATAGATATAGATGTATGAGGCAGTGAATTTTTTTTGCCCAAAGCATATAAGATACATTATAGATTCATTAACTAAGTTCAACCAAGAGGCTCGTGATTTAGTGACAACTTTGGTTCTCTTCACTTTATTACATTAAAAAAAAAAAAAAAAAAAAGTTTAAGCTTGGCTTGGCCCAAAGAAGTGCCCAATAGTATTGAGCCTTTAGAGCTCCAAGATTTGATGTAATTTTTCTTTGTGGTTTCAATAAAAATGCTTAGCCTTTAGATGCCTTAGAAATTTAGAGCTCTATTTGTGAATTTACTGAATTAATTGGATTCATTGAAAATATGAAAATGCGAAACCCTTTTATTATGTCGACTTTGATTGATTTCTAACGTCAAAAAGTCTTTTACCAATTTGATTAATAAAGTTTTTTATTTTATTTTATTTTATTATGTTAACTTTGAATGATTTCTAACGTCAAAAGTCTTTTAACAACTTGATTAATAAAGCAACTCTTTTTTTATTTTTTATTATATATATATATATATATATATACAAGATAAAAATTATATTCTAAACTTGAACCTTGGCCCTTGTCCTTTCACACCCTACAAGCACTTATAGTTGTGAAGTGACCATCTATATCACTGTTATTTTGTATAATATTATGAAAAAAAAAATCAGTTAAAAGATCTTTGTTGCATAAACTCTACAAACTTTTTTTTCTTGGTAGAAAAAAAAAATTAAAAAAAAAACTTTATTTCAGAGTTTTAATATATGGAGTCTACTTCTGATAATTGTGTTATTTATCATTGAACTAAGACACCAATTAAATTTTGGTATAGGAAGATTGAACTCCAAATATTTTATTCAACGATAAAAACTTTACCCATTAAGCTACAAACTTGTGTGTGTTCTTCTTCATTTTTTGTTTTTTGGAATATAATTTGGGCTTGAGAAATTGGTTTTCCATTAGTTCATGCTGTCCATCTAGCAAGGCCCTTTTTTTCCTATTGAAGCATTGTGGGCTAGTGTGAACCCATGTCGTCCAAACCCATAGCATGCCAACAAGCCTGTTGCGTGTCTGTCCATTTCTCATCCCAAAAGGACTTCGTCTCCTCTGTTTAGGGCATGAGGTTTTAAGCCCATTTTTAGTTGGCCCCAAAAAAAGAGACTCTTTTAACAATAATTAATACTAGTAAAATTCTATAAGGCATTCATAGATTTTGAAAATATTTTGGCCTTTTTATATCACCAAGAGAATTGTTATAATAAATATTTGAGCATTATTATGATTATTATCATTTTGGTGTATTATGTCATTATCTTTTAACTATTTTGTATTAATCTCTTATTCATTTGTGAGATTTTCATCTAACTATTTTATTATAATCTGACCAAAATGACGGTAAAGGATAAGTACTAGTTGAGAGATTCAAAAAATAAGCTCAAATAGAAGTGCCTTTTGCTAGTTAAGTTCTGGTTTTTGGAGGGGTAGAATGAAACCAATCGCAAATCATTAGTTTTGCAAAAATAAGTGTTGTTCTATTATTATTATTATTATTATTATTATTATTATTTTTGCAAGTTAAAAGTGTTCAAATGAATGTCTTGACTTAAATCGTAAAGCTGCCACTGTCCAAAAGAACAAAGTGTATATGTTTGTTCTATTTAAACCCCTTAAAACCATATTAGTTTAACCTAATGAATTAGTCAAGGAGTTACTTAGATTAATTGTGGGATCTAGGTTAAACACATGCAAACATATTATTTAGTGTGGAAAATTAAAGAAGACAGTAATATGATGAACCAAAAAAACCAATGAAACCAACCGTTTCAAGATAAAAAATCTGGGGAGGATTTAACCTAGTTATTCTTAAGATAAATAAATCCACTATGATAGAATGGAAGTTTACAATAGATTTAAACCCTAAATCTAAAGCGACAACTTATAGAACTTACTAACACAACCACGTGCAACTCTGACTCCACGGACTCTTCTATCTTGAATTTGCTAAACACAAACTCCCATGTTTGTGACTTTGAGATCCCACTCAAAGGTTTAACAACACAAACTCTTTAGTTTTTGACTCCAAGACCACTCTTGAAGATTTAAATCATTAGTTATGTATAATCTCGTTATAGTAACTTCAAATCTATTAATTCTAAAAGTATGAGAATAATTTCTAGTAGTGACTTTGAAAGGAGAATGCACAGTTCCTTTTAGATCCCACAAAAGCACCTCCAAGGTCATAATAAAACGTGTCTTAAGATTTCCTTTAAATACTATGTATCGGACCACTTTTCAAATAGTGGGCATTTTGATATTTTTACCAAATGGTAAAATTGATTCCATACTAAATAATCTCCTTCCATGAAGGTTTTAAATCAACCTTTCTTATTGTAAGCTCATTCCACTCTTTGTTATTATATAAGGTACGATCTCATTTAAACTATCTATATGAGCTTAATTTAGATATTCTAACTTATGCTATGAGATTCTTAAAAAAAAAAAAAAAAAAGTTCCTTACGTTATGTGATGACTCGCAGAACATCATCACGTCCAATACTAAAATACATGTATATCAACTGTTATTAAAATTTATTAGACCCGTTGTTTAAAAAAATTATACAAAAATAGTAGTATCATTTTATGTACTAATTAACAGAGGCTAGTGGTTAAACGGAAGGATTGGATTGATAAAATTAAAACCTTAGGAGCCAAACTAACAACTCATCAAAATGTTGAGGGTCTAAATTGTTTTTAACCAAAAAAAAAAAAAAAAAAAAAACATGTGGAGCATTAAAGACCAGTGGAAGTTTCATTCACAACCAAAATAAAAACATGTGGGCATTAGAGACCTGTGGAATTTTCTTTCACAACCAAAAAAGAAAAAGAAAAGATGTTACTTGTTAGTTGTTAGCATATTATCAGGAATGGTCAAGATTCTCCATTGAAAACATCTCTAATGCTACAAAAGCGTGTGATAATTTAGTGAGGGACCAAGAAAGTAGAAAGAACCAATTTTAGAAGCTACAGGACTTATGGCATGACCAACAAGACCTATCCTATTACTCCCAAGTCTTTGTTTCACACACAGATTTACTGGAAAAGCTCTTTCTAGGTGGAAATTCTGGACACTGCAGAAAACTTTTACATTTTTTTTTTTTTGGGGTAATATGGATAAACTTTTACATCTTTACTATCATGCTTGGATATTCTGTTAAACAATTAATATTAGTAACACACTTAATAACAATAAATAACAACAAAAATAACATTTACACCGTTAATAAACACATGTTAAACTTCAGGGTAAAACTCAAAACTACTTATTTTATACCAGTAGGATTAGTTTTACTAATCATCATTTTTTAAACAAAATATTTTGACGGTCTCTACACATTAGCCTATGAGCAGTTTTAATCCTTAAAATTTAAAATGATCGTATTTGGCTCTTAGTAAGCTCGATTGATTGATCCCTTAGTCTATAAAAAACTTCAAATGATCGATTTTAATACCTAACAAATTTAAAATGATAGCTTTTAGCTCCTATGGAGTGACGATGTGTCTGAACACGTTATTAAAGAGGCTAAAAACGATCATTTCAAAATGAGACTCGTTTCCATGCCCAATCCTAGCTCCCAATTATCGTTAGAATTTCTAGTCTTTGCTCATTAATTATGGAAACCTTTTTGTGTCAATGACCCACAGAGAGGACAAAGGACCACAATGATTGAAGACCAGTCCTTGTGAATGCGGCACTCAAGAATAGTAAAACCATTTCTGATTCAATTATATGGACTCTGCTTTCAAGAATTGTGAAGCGGGTACGGCAGGAAGCATTTAAAGATGGGGCCCACTAATTAAAAATTGGTCATTTAGTCTTTATTGATTTATTTATTTATTTTAGACCTGTTCACATTTCTCTTTTTCTTAAACCTAGGCTACTAGGAATTAGGAAAATTATCAGGAGGGTCTTATGAGATACTCTTTTTAGGGATTAAAATCAAGCCATCTTTCGTGTGGGAAGAACTTGATATTTAGGTGAAATCTATCAAACCAAGAAAATTTGGGTGTGGCTTGTGTCCAGTGAAAGTTATCACTCGATATGTTGGATTGTTTACATGTATCCACTATTAGACACGTGTTCGAATCTTGACGTGTCTAGTGATAACTTTTACTGAACACAAGCCCTTTCCTGTATATTTATAACTTTCAATACCTATTTTTCGAAGGGCAAAAACACTTTTCATTTACATTTTTGGAAATGACAAAACAAATCATGCTAGACCCAGAAAATCCAAATTAAATCAAAATATGAGACTGATTCAAACTCTAATAAATCCCCACCTTGACTTAAATTCCATTTTGTAAGATTTCCACTTAATCCAAAAAGCGTCTTACTCAAACTTAAAAACTGCCGAAGTTCATCAAATTTCTCCCCATCCTAGTATAAATCAAGCTACCAAATACAAATTCTTAACAAATTTCCATTTTTTCGAGGCTTCTCTCAAGCCACAAAGTGTCAAACGAAAATTACCTATTAATATTAAAATCGAGAGAATAGAAAATTGATGAAAAGGAACAGAAGGAAGGAAAGTCTAAAGGAACATAGAAAATTACATTGTTCGGCTTGATGTAATTTATGCTCAAAAGTTGTTTACAATGAATCCTAAGCAAGGTATATATAAAAACTAGAAAATATGGTTAGGTGTAATTAGGATTCACAACATAATTGAACCTCTTGGGTCATTACACCTAACAAATCATAAATAATATATTCTTTAACACCCAAAAAAAAAAAAAAAAAAACATATCTTTCCAAGTTACCTCCAAATGTGCTAAAAATGCCAAAGACACCCGAACATGATGTCAAAGTATTAGACTAATGAGCTTCAACATTCAGTCTAGAGCACCTGTGGTGAGGGAAGATAAATTTCAATGTATTAGAATACTTAGCTTCTAAATTCAAATCGTATCGATGTGGGGAGTGAGGTTTTCTCTACAGTAACAAGAATTCAAAAGATATTCTTGAACTCATTACCTACATTTTTTTTTTTTTTTTTTGGAGAATCTCATCACCTACAAATTAGTTGGTAAATTAAGCATCAACTATCAAGTTTTGTTTTACCTTTGAGAAAATTCATGATGCAAGAAAGCTAATTTGTGTGGGATTATGAAATCCCATCTCATTCAATATTTATGGAATTCAAAATCCATTTTTTAGATGATATTTAGAATTATAAACAAAAATTAATTTTACAACAAATTCGAACTTCAAAATTTCTACAACAAATTAGTTAACTTTGTAGCCTCTACATGTCAATGTCAGCAATTTTTTAAAAAACATTTGGGCTGATTCCGAATGCTATGTATAGTAGAATGAGCATATCAAATTTCAAGTTGCTCCAATCTTTTCGGTTTTGTTAGAATTAAATAATAATAATTATTATAATAAAAATTATTAACACTAAGGCCTGTGGCTTTCTTAATTCTATATGATTCCCTCTCCCCACCACTCAGATCAGATGCTCCGGAAGATACATTAACAAAGATTTAAAATTAAAATTACCTGTAGCTTGAAGTCTTTATCCGTGGACACAGGTTCTAAAAGGTTTTGTCGAATTAAATGCAATTCAACTAAAGCATCAGTGATGCCCATCCTTTCTCTTGGAACTTCTGTGGAACAAGCAAGTCCAATTTCGAGTATCAAAATCAAGCATTCTTGAATTTTGAGACTTCCATTGTGATCCTCATTGTGAGTGTCATTCATTCTTATTTCTCCTTCTTGTCTTTCCCAGGGAAGATTAGGATCTATAATGTCAATTATTCGTTCTGGTAAATTTGCTTTAACAAAGTCACGAAGATTTGAGTTGTTGAGGAAGATGCTATCAGTAGGCCTTTTTCCTGTGAACATCTCTAACAATAATATGCCATAACTATAAACATCACCATATATTGATACCTCGTTTCCCATACCATACTCTGCAATTGCACATAACATATATTGTAATTTCCATACTTGCATACCACAAAAAGAAGGGAAAGAAAAAATCTTACAAATTTTAAAGGATGTTTTTCAAAGGCATGAAAAAAAAAAAAGAAAAAAAAAAGAAAAAAAAAAAGAAAAAAGAAGAAGAAGCTAGAAGAAGCATAAAACTAGAAAATTATGTTTTAATACATTCTATCTAGATACAATACATCATTATTAAAACAATATTTTTATACTTAGATGTTAGAACTGTTGTAGGAAATATGGGAAAAGTAAAAGAAAAAACTTTTTAATTTAAGAAATGCAAAATATATATATTTACCTGGAGGAGTATAACCGATTGTTCCTCTGACCACAATTGAGCTAGATTGATTAGCAGAAGAATCTTGGATGATAGCATGAAGGAATTTTGCCAAGCCAAAGTCACTTACATGTCCAATCATTTTATCATCAAGAAGAACATTGCTAGGCTTGAGGTCACAGTGAACAATTGGTGTTTGGCAATGATGATGAAGATAATCCAATGCAGAAGCAATATCAATGGCGATATTTAGTCTTTGAATAAGACTTAATTTCCTTGGATTCTCAAAAGACTCATTAGTTATTGGCGTTGGATGTAACCACTCATCTAGGTCACCATTTCCAAAGAACTCATATACCAAAGCCTTAAAATCTTGACCTTGATCATCAATACCTGAATATGCTGTGAGTAGCTTTACAAGATTTTGGTGTTCAGTGTTTCTTAGAGACTCAAACTCAGCTTTGAAACTTTTGGAAGCTCCACGACGTGCAAGGTTTAGCACCTTGATAGCAACTGTATGTCTATACTGATTAAGAATTCCTTTATACACTGACCCAAAACTGCCCACACCAACTAAATTAGCAGAAGAGAATCCATTGGTGGCATTTAGGAGACTTTGGTAAGATACATCCAAAAACAAATTTATTGAATCGCTTGAGGTATTTTCTTTCCTTTTCTTTCTTGAAGAATAAAGAAATAGAGACGATAGAATCAAAGATACGCCAAGAAGTCCAAATAGTATAAAGATAATTAACTTCAACATAGGAGTCAACTTTTTCTTGGATTTTTTGTTGTTGCAGTTAGGAAGTTGAAACTTTGGTATGCCCCCACAAAGCTTATCATTTTCCTTAATTGAAGTTGCACTTGCATTCTCGAAAACTCCATTTGTTGGTACCTCACCCTCAAAATGGTTGTACGAGAGATTCAATAACTTTAAGAAATCAAAACTCTCCAAAAATTTTGGAATCATGCCAGAAAAATTATTGTTAGAAAGGTCTAAATGTTCAAGACCTCTTAATGATTCCCAAGATGAAGGAACAACCCCTTGGAAAAAGTTTCTTCTCATGGCTAGAAATTCTAGCTTTACACAACTTGCAAGACTTGCCGGTATATTACCAAGCAACATATTTTTAGAAATATCCAAATGTTCTAAATTTTTCAAATTTCCTATTTCCATGGGAAGGACACCAGTGAATTGGTTACTTGACAAGTCAAGGCTATTTGGTGAAAATGAGAGACCAATAACTTGCGAGGATATGATACCGCTAAGATTGTTATGGGGAAGATGAAAAGTTATCAAATTTTGGCATTGACTTAGACTTGAAGGGATGCTTCCCTGAAGATTATTGTCTCCTAAATACAACTCCAACAAATTTGTTAAATTTCCAAGAGAGGATGGAATGTTCCCAATGAAATTGTTTTGAGATAAATCAAAATATTGTAGTTTCTGAAGGTTTCCAAGTGTAGAGGGGATGTTACCTGAAAATGTATTGTTCCACATTTCTATATCCTCCAGGTTGATCAAATTCCCTATAATACTAGGAATATTTCCAGATATTTTATTATTATTTAAATAGAAAAAGGTAAGACTAGTTGAAATGTTGCCAATACATTTAGGCAACTCCCCCCCAAAGTTGTTGGAATTTATCTCCAAATCTCTTAGGTTGGTAGCATTTAACAAAGAACAGAGAAAACTCAAGTCATTTGCTCCTCCATTTCCAAGTTGGTTTTCAGCAATGGAAAACAACCTCACTTTATTTAGCTTCTCTAAAGAAGGAACTTTTCCAGTTAGTTTATTCTCGGCCAAATTTAGTATACATAAATTTGAGGCAATGGATATTGAAATAGGGATAGATCCAATAAACTGGTTATTGCTGATGGTAAATGTTTCTAAATTTGGTAGAGTGATACCTATGTCCGATGGAAGATGCCCTTGGATTTGGTTAACTGCTACATCAATCTTTGTTATTGAAGAGATATTGAAGAATAAGGGAGGAATTGTACCAGATAACCTATTTGAACCCACAGCAAAGATTTTAAGTTTGGTCAATTGGACAAAAGAATCAGGGATACTCCCACCCAGGTTATTATAAGCTATAGAAAAACCTTCTAGAGATGATAAGTTTCCAAAAGAAGGTGGGATAATTCCTGTCAAAACATTTTTATGAATAGCAAAGATTCGGAGCTTTGACAAGGTGCCAAGCCCTGTGGGGATTTCTCCAACCAGATTATTAACAGCCGCATGAAACACTCTGAGTTTGGCACAACTGGACAAATTGCTAGGAATTGTTCCACTTATTGTGTTATTGTTCAATTGCAAGACTTCTAGTCTGTGCAAACGGCCAATTTCTAGAGGAATTTCATTATAAAAGCTATTGTTTTCAAGGTTTAGCTTCCACAAAAAACTTAAATTTCCAACATTCGGGGATATAGAGCCTACCAGTTTTTGAGAGTGCAGGTCCAACACAGTGACCCTTTGATGTCGGCGACCACAGGAAACACCTTTCCATTGGCAAAAGTGGATGCTATCGTTCCAAGAGCTCATGACCCCAAGAGGATCTTTACTAATCTTAGCTTTGAAGTCAAGCAATGCCAACCGGTCTGTCTCATTATTCTCACCAAGCACAGAGGTGAAAAAAAAGCCAAAGCAGCAGAGAAGGATGAACGTGTGCATGGAAAAAGATGATGATGGTGGAGCTGAAATCAGGTGTGAACAAGGCCCCATGCAATGTGGTTGAAAAGGAATTTGTTTAACTAAAACGTTAGTTTATCAAATTTTGAAATGGATGTGTATGTATGGTTGTTTTGCAGCTGAAAAAGAAGCAAATTTATAGTAAGGGAAAGAAGACAAGTAGTCCAAGAAATAGTGATATTCGGACCCAGTCCTAAATTTTACTAATATTGATGAATCATTGTTAGTCAGAACCTGTAATGGACGATAAGACCGTTGATCATATTTCTTGAACAAAGTCTGCATGTAAAAGTAGAAAACTAAAGTCCACATCTTTCTCCACGTGAGACAATATTAGAGACCTGTTGAATTTTCATATTCACACAAGAGAAAGATGTGGTAGATTCTCCATGGAAAAAGCTCTAATACTACACAAGAGGATGTGATAGTGAGTAACCGTAAGGAAAAAGGCAGAGGACTTATGGGCATGGCCAAGAAGACCTGTCCATGTAAGTTGTAACCCTAAAAGTCTTTGTTTCACACTGATTTTACGACCTGTTTACATGACACACTCTTTAAGCTTTAAAAGAGATATAAATCGTGCGGACAATAAAACAATTACAGTAATAAATATGTTAAACATAAAGGAAAAAATCGAAAGTACTGATTCTCTCTCTGGAGACCGAGTTTTACCAATCATCTTTAAAAAAAAAAAAAAAAAAAAAAAGATATTGTTTTTTCCTGTATAGGCATTTTCAGTCCCTAAAATTTAATACAATCATTTTTAGTTAGAAAGTACGGATACTTCATTTAAAATGTTATAACCGTGTCGTATCTATGTTGTACTCGTGTCATATACTAGTATTGTATCAACCGTTTAACGTCATAATTTTTCAAAAATTGCTCGTGTCTTCGTATTGTACCCGTGTCCATACTCGTACCTATGTTTGTATTTGTGCTTCTTAGATTTTTAGTCCCTAACAAGTTTAAAATAATCGTTTTTAGTACCTAATAAATTATAGTAATCACTTTTATCCCTATAAAGTTATGATATGTTAAAGATTTGGCCACCCTATCAAGGGATTAAAAACAATCACTTTAAATTTCAACATCTAAAATCGTTCATGGAGTAGACTTTAGGAAACATTGATCGATGCATATAAAGGTTAATTTCTTCTTTTTCTTTTTTTAGGTAACAGTTCAAATCAATAAAAGTACCACTTATGATCGGAGTCAATACTCGGGATTCAGTCATACATATATGTGGCCATTAAGGGTCTTCGTTCACATTATGAATCATATATAATATAATGGGAAAACGTTTAAAGGTAATGACTAAACAGGGAAAAAAGAGACGACAACCAAGACCTGGACCATGTCAATATTTCACCCAAGTCTTTAAATATTTAAGACTTCAACCATTTCTGATCCAATTAGACTGGACTTCAAGAATAATTAGCTGTGTTGAAAATAAACACACATAAAGAAAGAGGAAGAAAGAGATTTGTGATAAACTGTATATACAATTTATAATGTGTGCGTGTGGTTTTTTTTTGGAATATAATATGGGCAGACTGGGCTTGAGGTTTCAAGCCCATTTGAATTGGATCAAATTGGATTGAATTAGATTGAAGTAAACTAAGTGGACGGAAATGGACTGATATGTGCCATATGGACTTAATGGACTGAAATGAACAAAAATGGACCAAGCAATAATCATTTCTAAGCTTAAACTTTTAGATATTATAAAGATATAGATGTATGATACAGTGATAAATTTTTTCCCAAAGCATATAAGACTCATTATAGATTCATTAACTAAGTTCAACTAAGAGACTTGTGATTTAGTGACAACTTAGGTTTTCTCCACTTTATTATATTGAAATAAATAAATAAATAAAACCTCTTTAGCTCTGGGCTTGGCTCAAAGAAGTGCCCAGCAGTATTGAGCATTTAGTGCTCCAAGATTTGATGTAATTATACTGTGAGGTTTCAATAAAAATGCTTAGGTCTTTGGATGCCTAAGAAATTTAGAGCCTCTATTTGTGATTTACTGAATTAATTGGCTTCATTGAAAATATGAAAACACAAAACCCTTTTATTATGTCAACTTTGATTGATTTCTAACGTCTAAAAGTCTTTTATCAATTTGATTAATAAAACTTCAAAGCATTATATCATTGTTATTTTGTCAAATATTATGAAATTTTTTTTTATAAAAAAAATCAGTTAATAGATCTTTGTTACAAAAACTCTACAAACTTTTTTTTTTCTTGATATATTAAAAAAAAAAAAAAAAAACCTCTACAAATTATTTTATTTTATATAGTTTCAATCTATGACGTCCGCTTTTGATGTAGAGTTATTAGATATCATGTTTAAGGACATTGCAACCATTGGAGAATTAGCATGGGCCCCCACTTTAGGTGTGCTACCTAATGATATTGAGACACGTAAGGAGGGGTTGGGTGAAATGTCTATTGACTCATCTTCTCCAGATAATGATGATGATGAAGATCCTAATGAAGTTGAGACTCCTAACCCTAAACAATCACTTAACCCTATACAACCAACACAAGACAAAGGAAAGAAGCTAGCTTTGCCATCATCCACACAGGGCAAAGGGAAGAAAGGAGGAGCAGCATTAAAGATGACACAACAACTTAGTCATATGTGTGATGTTGTGGAGTCAAGGAACTTAGGTTTTTTAGTTGAGCCGGGTATTTCTATTCGTAATGTCATGGAACATGTATGCACCTTGGATGTCATTAAGCAGGGATTTGAACTCTACTTCATGGCAGCATGCATTTTTCAAAAACAAGAGAAAAGAGAGATGTTTATCGTGATGGGAGAACCACATTTACAGCTTCAATTTCTACAAGAGGAAGCAAGATTGTTATGGGGGAACTACTTTAGCAATTAACTAGGGTTTGGAAAAGTTTATAATAAGATAATTGCTTGAAAATGTGTTCTTTGTTAGGTTTTTTGTGGTTTATTGTTTTTTCCTTTGAATAATGTGTTTGTTAGGGTGGTTTGAACTTGTTCAAATGTTTTATCAATGTTTTTAATGATTATTATTTCTTTAATCATTTAAGCAATTTCTTTACTATAATTTTTCTAAGTGTTTGTTTTCATTTTTTAGGTGTCATTCATACGAATTACAATGATTATATTGATAATAGTGATGATGATCATTCTTATGATGTGGAAGATGATGATGAATTATATGATCTTGTTGTTGCTAGATGTCATGTAGCAGTGACATATTATATTGAAATACATTGATAAACAACCTTGTATAGATTCTGATCAAACTAGCTATAAGTGGTTGATGAATTGTTTGACTGGTAATGAAGCAAAACGTCACCAAATGTTTAGAATGAAGCCATACATTTTCCTCCAATTGTGCAATGTTTTACAACATAGATATGGACTTCGGCACACAAGGCATATTAGGCTTGAAGAGTCAGTAGGTATATGTTTAACGATACTTGGACAAGAAACATGTAACAAATTGGTTCAAGAAACATTCCAACATTCTTGTGAGACTTTTCATATAAATTTTCACAGAGCTCTTAAACACCTTAACATAATGTCAATGGATATTATCAAGCCTTCTAACCGTACATTTAGTGAAGTTCCAAGATATATACAACAAAATCCGTTATACATGCCACATTTTCAGGTATTCATTTCATTCATTCTAATTTGCTTCTAATTTTTGTAATGATTATTACCTTAGTAACTTTGTATTCTATTTTAAGACTGTATTGGTGCCATTGATGGTATTGTATCCAAGTTGTTATTGGAGGGGACAAGAAAACTCCATATTATAATAGAAAAGGTGTGACAAGTTTTAATGTGATGGTGGCATGTGAATTTGTTTACTTTTCACATATGTTATGGCTGGATGGGAAGGTGTAGCACATAATACAAGTATTTTCTTAGATTCTATCCATCGATAATCTATCAATTTTCCAAAACCACCACTAGGTATATACTATTTTTATATATTTAATATATATGAAGGATGTTATTTATGCACATCTCATATATCTCTTTTTTTTTTTTTTTTTTAGGAAAATATTATTTAATTGATGCTGGATACCCCTTGAGGAATTGAAATTTTCCATCTTATAAGGGACAAAGATACTATCTTTCAGATTTTCGACGAGCTGGTAGAGAAAATCACCTAGAAGAGAGGTTTAACTATGTTCACTCAGCACTTAGAAGTGTAATTGAGCAAACTTTTGGAGTGTAGAAGAATAGATGGAAAATTTTGAAGTAAATGCCGTCTTACGACATTAAGGACCAAAGAAACATTGTAGTTGCTACTTGTGTTTTGCATAATTTTATTAGAAAACATGATAGGGAGGATGATGGATTTAATTGGGATGACCATAACTTAGACAATCCAGAAGGCAATAGTAGAGAAGAAAGTAGTAGCAGTCAGGCAAGCACTGAGAATATGCATGATAAGGAGATTAAATTTATTCGTGATAGGACAACTTGGTCCATTTGTGGGTTGTAGATAGTATTTTCATTATTTTTATTTTGGAAATTTTTTAATGTTTTGGTTAAGAACTTTTTATTTATTTATTATAATGGATTATCTAATCAAAAAGTATGAATCCAATGTAAAAGTATTTCTCTTTTTTTTCCCCCCCAGGATATCTTAAGAAAACACCTCTTCTATTGACATGCATTTGTTCACACTTTAATGATTTACATATTTGTAAATGTGTGATTGGATCATATCACTTATACACAAGACCACCACTAATATTTAGTAAAAAAAAAAAAAATCTATTTTTCACTTGTTATGTATCTAAATTATGTCAAAGTGTGTGGGTCCTAGATTTTTTGCTTAAGAAAATCTTAATCATTGTAAGACATAGATTATTTCATTATTATTATTATATGTAACCAAAGTGGAAACAATATTGATGAGTCGCTGACTAATGTTAGGAGAATATTTTTCACAACTCCACGGCTACCCAAAGTTGAAGCTCTCATGTCAAAATGGCATGCTTAATGTATATCCTTAAAGATGACTAGATTCTGGCATCAGTGTGTGAAGTGGAGGAGGATTAAGAAAATTTAAAAGTCAGGAATATGGTGAATTTTGAACTCCCAAGACAATTAAGGGCTTGTTTGGATTGAGGGAGGGGGAGCAAAGAGAATTGAAGTAAAGCAAAGTTGGCCATAAATTAAGCTAATTTTCAGTCAAATCTACTCTACTTCCCCTCCCTTACCTTCAATCCAAATGGATCATTAGTGTTAGTCAGAGCGTGAAATAAAATGTGAGCCCATTGATCATACACTACAAAAAACGGGCCTGTCTGGCCGCGTTTTTTTGGGCCGCGTTTTTAAAAACGCGGCCCAAAACGACATAAAGCCCCGTTTTTTAAAAACGGGGCTTAAAGGCGCAAGGCCCAGCCGCGTTTTACACGCGGGGCCTTAGCGCAAGAGATGGGCTGCGTTTTTATGCCCTATTTCCGCGTTTTTTTGGGAATGTATTGGGCTGCGTTTTTAAAAAACGCAGCCTCAAAACCTCAGACCCTACAGCCCTTAAGTTCTTAAAAATTCCCTTCGCCCACTCACTCTCTCCTCTTTCTTCCTTCTTCCTCTTCAAAAGTCTCTGTCACACTCCGATCTACGGTGCTTCTATCTACGGTTTGTCACACTCCGATCAAACTTCAGGTACATTTTGTTCACCCATTTCTTTTGTTCTGTTTGTCTTATTTTGTGTTTATTTTGACGGAATCAAAATTTCAGAATTTCAGAAGCCCTCCATCTCCTCCGATCTGAAGCCGTCAGCGTCGCCCTTCAACTCTCGTCTCTCTGTCTTCGCTCTTTCTCGGCGCCTAGGGTATTGGCGCAGCTCTCTCCGTCTCCCACATCAGGTTCGATCTCTGTTTTTGCTCTTATTTTAGCTGAGCTTTTGGTGTTTTAGGTTTCGTTGCTGTGTTTGATTTGGTATTTCTGTATGGGTTCGTTTTCTTTTTTCTTTTTGAAATGGTGGTGGTAGTATTCTGTTTGGGGGCTTTGTTGATGATGGGTTTGGGGGCTTTGCAAGGTCCTTAGTGTGACTATCAAATTGCTTTCCGATGCAAGACTTTTGAAGCCAATGCCGAGAAAGCTTGTACGATACCATTAACTTATGAGTCTATGACACTTTTTCTTTTTTCAAATTACACACGTGAGTGGATTTTGAATTCATGACCAAGTTATCTACACATTCTAGTAAGAGAAAAAATTGTCATTTAGATAATCCAAGCTTATTGGCTACTTTTAACATTTTTTTTGTTAATATCTTATTACCTTTGGCTTAAGCTACAACTCGTTTATACGCAAATATAATTAAGAATAAACACAATTATATATATATATATATATATAACATTTCTATTTAATAAGTAATAGTAGTTTTCAAAAAAAAAAAAAAAAAGTAATAGTCTGTATACATTTAATGTATTACATTGAAGCACAATAAATTTAAATAGACTCTTTTTATATTTTTTAAGTTTAAATGTATAAATTTATATGTAAATATAATTGGCATGAAATTAGAGGATAACTTGAAGAACTCATGGCATGAAATTGGAGTTGCTTTAAAATCTAAAGATAGTTGGCATCAAATTATAGAGCAAATTAAAGAATACCGGGCACAAAATTAGATTACAATTAGAATCAAATTTTGATTCTTGAGTGAGCTTTTCACTTTATGATATTATAAAGTACTAATCATTATCGTGATATCCTTTAATTAGTCAAAGCCATTGGTTCTAGTTCTTATGTGTATATTGGTTGTTTTACACTTGCAGTCTACACCTAAGCAACTTATTAACCGATTGAACAAATAACACCTTCTTATTAATAATCCATTGGCTTTAGTTCATGGGCGTGATGGGAATAGCACAAGCACTGAAAATTGCCCTTAATTTCCACCAAGGAATGATTGAACAAGTAGCACCTTCTTAATGGTAATCCTTTCTCTCTTTCGTGGTAATTAAGTAAAGATTTGGACAGGCATACTTTTGTTGAAAAAAATAGTAGCACTCTTTATGAAGGGAGCGTGATGTATGGCATTTACCTCCACAGTTAAAGCCTCAATTAGAAAATAAAATGATAGTAGGGTTGGGGAGCCAAAGGCCTTAATGTTGAGGGGGTAAAATTAGAAGGAAAAGATAAATTATTCACTCTTGCAAGAACAGTCCTTTTATGTAAAGATCGAGAAATAACTCTTCCTGTAAAAATGAATAATTTCTCAAATCAAATGAAAAAGCCAAATAGCGAATCTAATGGAAAGACAATAATTTTAACTCGATATTAACGCGAATGAATGACAAGTTCATCCTTATTAAAACATGCTGCGAAAGCCATTTTCACTTGTATACACTAGGCATGTGCCCCATCATAAACAAATTCTAGTGCCAAGTACCCTGTTTGCAGAGACACCCTCCCTAGATCGTAGTGCAACAAATGCGACAATGCTTCAAATTTAACAGTGACTGTGCTTCATCGTGCTTGGCACAATATACCATGTTTGCAGAGCACATATTGAGGTATAGTGAAGTATGTTGTTTACATGTATTAGGGGACTTGCCAACAAAATTTGAACACTAGCATTGTATTACCCTCTTCATTCCCTCTATAAAAGGAAGTCTTATATTTGAACGGATCATAAAAATATAGTGAAAGTATAACTAGCTTGTGCCCATTGTTTGTCTTTGATTCCATTAGGGTGTCAAATGTTGCGGTAGCTAGCCTTATATATGAAAGAAAGGGTCATCCATCCAACTTATAAAGTTGTAAAAGGCTCTTAGGAAATATAGAAACTCTCACTAAGCTGTCTGCATGTGGTGGCGCAGGCGTGACAATATTCAATATGCTTCCTTAGGGACCACACGCATCCATCTTTTTGCCTGTTTTATACCATGTCATCTCTAATAATGCTTTTCACATTACATTACATTTAGTTACATTTTAAGAAATAGCCACCTTGCCACTTTTCTCTCTCTCTCTCTCTCTCTCTCTCTCTCTCTCTCTCTCTCTCTCATTTTCCTAAATTTAAGGATTTTTATTTTTATTTTTATTTTTGCTTTTATAATTTTGTCCTTTCAGTTTTAACAAATTAATAATATAATTTTTTTTGACGAATTTAGTAATTAATGAGACTAAAATCCTACTGTTCCTATAGTAATTAATGTAGACAAAGTAAAAATCTAGTAGGATAATGGAATATTGATCACTAAACTATAATTCAAATATATAAATTTCTTGTTATGTATGTGATAGCTTATAAGTTGAGTTGGCTTAGGTCTAGTGCACTAAATCTAATCTTTTCTCTTATAAGTTAACAATTTTTTTTTTAATATTTTGCTTTTATATAATTATATATATTATCATTTTTTTTAAAGAATGAACTCAAATGGATAGGAGAAGAGTCTTCTAAAAAGAAAAGCATAGGTAAAGATAGAGTTTTAAACTAGTATTTCCTGATTAGTCTATCAGGGCACATTTAACTGGGAGATATAATACTTTGGTTTTCTTTATTAGAAGAACCATGATTTGTTTCTTCCTCTCTTGCTATTTTAACTATCAATTTATCGATGTTAGTGTGCAAGCCCATTGGGTTGGAGAAGAATCCCAATTAATATTGCTACTTAACAGTTGAGATTTAGGATATATACCTAAGATATCTTGTGAATCAAAATTGGAATTGCAAACTCTATTTTATTCAATGTTACTACTATTGCTGCCACTTCTATGATTATCATTAGGGTTAACCATAAGTATTTTGCCCACCTGAATTCTATTTGCAAAGGCATAAAAAGTGGCATCTGAGGTTTATTCTGTTAGCATCCATCATAATCTGTCAAAACTTGCACGTACAAATCATGTCTCAAAAAAAAAAAAAAAACAAAAAAACAAAAAAAATGGCTCATTACCAGTTGTGATGTAGAAAAGTGACATTTTACTTATGTATGATTATGCAAAATAAGATTCCAAAAAAAAATTAGGAAAATAATATTAATTTTACCTATCTGCAAATTTTTGTAATTGTTAAATGCACTATTGTATTTTACTGGTATAATTATAAAAAAAGAACTCATATGAGCAAATTAACATCTCAAATTAATATATTTGAAACCACATGCCTCTATCACATTCACTGGCAAACAATATGTAATATGCCCTTGTTGTTGTTGTTATTATATATATTATTGACAGAAATGTCAGACAACTCAGACAGTTAGACCAACTATTACCTTATATATTTTGTTGAACCATTTTCACATGAGACAAAAATATATAATGAGTTTGGAACTAGCAAGAGTAAACCTGAAGATAGTAGAACTGCAACTCCTTTATAATTCCTCTATCTATTTATATCCTCTCATAAGATGGTGAGAGATGTTAGGATTTTGAGTGACAGTTTTTGGGTATTTTAATGTGATTTTTTCAAATTATATTGTATAGACATTTTTTTACACTCATATTATTTCTCATCTATTCATAATTATATATTTTCTTTTGCCATGAATTGGGATTGAATCCTTACTTGCATATATCTCTCATGAATTTAAAATATGAAAAAAACTTTCTGCAATTTGAATCAGTTATATATTTTTCTTTTTTGGGATTTGTATCTGTAACTTTTTATTTTTATTTTTAGCATTCTTTATTGTTAAAAATTTAAGAGCTTATATATGAGATAGGCCCCAGAAACTGGTATGCTTTGTAAAGATTAAGCAAATGCGTGGGGGAACAAATTAATTATATATTGTATACAAAGTCAGAAATGACTTAAGGCTTTAGCATTATATATCAATGAAGACATGGAATCTTTGGAGATTAAGAGGCCCTTCTGTGTTTTCATTTGCATCACAGTTTGAGGAACTCAATTGTTAATTTCTCCATGTACAAGGAAATTGAAGGAATTATCATTTTGAGAAATAGGTTGAGGTTCTCTTATTATTACGCCTTTTACAGTTTTACTTTGAACATTAGGAACCACAACATACAGGCCTTCGACAACTTTTCTGGTATCTTGAGTAATAGCCGGCAAAACACTATATATGTATTTATTCTCTCTCATATAGGTTGATCAAATGGCTCAACATTTCAACATTTGATGTGAATTTATAATTTTAAACATTATCATTGGGACCAACTTTTATTTTTTCTAGGTCAAAGTAGATGACAAGGTTTTATCCTCGATACCCTCTCTCTCTCTTTGTGGTCCTAGGTTCATTTATTTTCTTGGCAAGTGCAATGTGAAGTTCTATTTGGAAGAAAATATCAGATTTGTAATGATCTTTAGTCTTATATGGTCTAATTAATCATTGACTAAGACAAGTATATCTTCATAAGTAATCACAGTCAATTTTCTTGGCATGTGTTTGTGAAGTTCTATTAGGAAGAAAACATCAATTATGTAATGATGTATAATCTTCTAAGTAATTATTGGCTACAGTAGGTATAAATTCCTAAGTAAGCACAACTTTTCTACGCCATGAATGCTATGCCACTGCCTTATTTCTTTTACTTTCTTCCTTGAATGTAATGTCACTGCCTAATTTCTTCTACCTTCTTCAAAGACCTTGACTCTCTCTCTCTCTCTTATATGTATAAATACACATGTATGTATGTATATAACTATGTATACATAGACATGCTTGTGTTTGTGTGCTTGTGTGGGTGGTGTAAGTGTAAGCATTTATTAGATAAGGTTTGTGGATTGGACTGGAAAGAAAAGCAACATAACGTTTGATGTTTCTAATTTGTATGGTTGTTGGAGATTGTCAACAACCAATTTCTTCTACGTTTGATGTTTCTAAGTTTCTTACCTTTACATTAGGCCGCGCTTAAAAGCGCGGCCTAATACCATAACCTTAGGCCGCGCTTTTAAAGCGCGGCCTAAGGTTTCCTCTGAAGCCGCGTTTGAAGCGCGGCCTAAGGGTGGTCTGAGGCCGCGTTTTTGTCGCGGCTATAGGCCGGGTCTTGGGCCGCGGTTCAAAAAGTGCGGCCTTAGACTCCACGGGCCTATAGTCGCACGGTTTAGGCCGCGGAAAAAAACGCGGCCCAAGAAACCGCGGCCTAAGGCCCAACGGGCCTTAGGCCGCGGTTTTAGGTCCTATGGCCGCGTTTTTAAAACGCGGCCTCAGAAGCATTTTTTTGTAGTGATATTATTTGACCAAATTCGAAGGAAACTTAGATATGTAATAGTTATGAGTTAGAATCCCGTGCCACTCCAAAAAACTCTTTTCATGTCTATACATATAGCCTAGTTGACAGTTAAAATTACCGATTGCTTGCAGATCACATGATCATAAATATTTAGTATATTAAGTTATTAACTGATTGTAAGGGCAAAATAAAGAATTCAATTTTTAATAGACATATGACTTGCAGGTGGTCATTTAAAGAAAAACAGTTAATCAAAACTAAGGGGTGGAATTTGTGACCTTCGAAGCTATTAATTTACAGGAGCAATCCTAACGCCAACACCCAATTAAGCTTGAACATGACATTTTATACCCAAGTTACGTAAATTCTAGCTTGAAGTAACATCACACAATTTCTAAACAAACCCCAAAAAAAGGTGTAAAATAGAATACCCCGTGACTTACTTCAATGGCTGTGCTCCTTCATCAACCCCCTCTCTCTCTAGAGAAATTATTAGGTACACTAGTAGAGCTGCTGCTATGGTCCTCCCAACTAATGAGATGATGTCATTTATGCAAATATATATATATATATATATATATATGTGAGCTTCCTAATCAGCATAAGGAATAAAAAATAAAAATTATCCGATGATGTCACATTTGCATAAATAACAATATTTTATTAGTTGGGAGTTCAGGGAGGACGACAACAGCAGTCCTCTTAGTGGACCTAATAATTTCTCCTCCTTCTGTTCCCCTAACTTAATAAAAAAAAGTAAAAATAAAAATAAAAAGAGTTTTGCGGTCCGTTTAATATAAAAATCTTATAACTTAAGCATTGCGTTCACAATATTAATACCAAAAGATAGAAATATCCTATTTTTTATTATTTATTTTTTATAATCACATTGTTGAGAAATGAGAATTTGAACTTTTAATATCTCCTTAGAACTGGATCTCTCTCTCTCATGGTTGAAATGAGCCCATAGCCCCTCATTCTGCAAACCATCACTAGTCCCGGCCTCACTCCAACATGGCTGTACGAATCTATGACATTAACAATCAAAAACTATTGGGCTTGTTTATAACCATTTGTAAGGATAGGCCCAACGAAACCAAAATAGAGCTCTCTGTCAAGGACATAAAGATCCAACGACACTCTTTTACAGGAAAGAATGTTGTTACATCACTTGGGGTCATCCCATGCAAGCCATGCATCTACGACTCACCAAAGTTGAAGCCCCCATATGCAAGAACTGTACGCTTACTATCCTTAAAGATTGCAAGATTCTGGCATTGTTGTGCAAAGTGGAAGGAGAGAAAGCAAAATTAGAACTCAAGAAGGTTTTTGAACACCCAAGACAAGGGAAATGAAGAGAGAAAGGGGTACTTCTAATAAATTATAAATTTCCTCTCGTCCCGTACGTCAATAAAATTAGATCTGGCGTCAAAACGAATCAAAGGCATGGGAGAGACAGAACTAAGGAGAACGAAGTCAGAACTAATGTTGGATATCTGTGGGTTTCGGCAATTAGTTTTTGGTGTTGTACGTGACATTGTTTTGGTAAAATCCTTCCAACTTGCGCATGAGTCCACGATCATCAATAAATGAATAAATAAATAAAATTGTTAGTAAAACTTACACAAAAATTGTGTCATATATGTACTTGATGGTGGCAGTAGTCAATAGAAGGATTGTACTGATCACATTTGAAAACATGGGGAACAAATTGATAATATTAAAATTTTAAATACCAAATTGAATTTACCACTCGGGAAAATTTTGAAGGACAAAATTGTATTTTAACCAAAAAAAAATGTACATTAATTAATTACTTCAGCTGAATTAGAAATAGATCGAAACCTGTGGAATTTTCATTCACAACCAAAAAAAATGATGTGGTGTCTTGATGTTAGCGTATTACCGGGGTTGGAATGATGGAATGGCTAAGATTCTTCATGGAAATATCACTAATGCTTCACGAGGGTGTGATAGTGAACCTAGAGGAAGAAGCCAGAGCACTTATTGCTTGACCAAGAAGACCTGTCCCTGTTACACCAAACTCTTTCTTTGTTCGCCACAGATTTACAAGAAATGTCTTGATTGCATTTGCATGACACACCACACCAGTGACTTTCACCAGCTCTAGCTTTCTAGGAGCTATAAATCATGCACGCTTACAACTTAGAGGTCCAAGTCAACCAATCGTGACTCCCCATCATCGTAGGATTGGTTCATGCAAGCTGCATAATTGAGCCATTAAGGATCAAGAGGGTTTAGAATTTCTAGTCTTCGATCATTATGGAAAACCAGTCCTTTGTGGCAGGAAAATTCCTTAACGAAGACAACCAAGTTAAGGGGTTGCCAATAGAATTCAAACATGACGATGCTTCCAGAGATACCTTAATTTTATGCCTAAGAACCATTTTTGGGACTGGTTAGCATTGTTCTAATATTGTCTCAAAAGACATTATTGTTGACTATACATACGTGAATAAAGTCTCACATTAATTAATAATAATAAAAATGAATGGTTAAAATAATATAATTAGATCCAAACTCTTAAGTTTAAATTTTTAGGTTAAGTGGCGTTTGCATATATTACATTAACCACTCAACAAAGGAATCTCCCCAAGATGCTCTCTCTCTAGCAAGTGGTGTTAGAGCTGAGGCCTGAGGGTAGTGCGCAGCAAGGTGACAAGGTTAATAGGGGCCCCTTTCATAGTTGGGGACAAGGTGCGCGTACTTAGAACACACACAAGTGAGCATCACACAAGCGTGGCATAAGGTTTCAATGGAAGTAGACATGTGGGCCAGTTCCATGGAAGAGCGTTCGGGATTGATATGTGGTTAATTTCCATGGATAATGAGCTAGTGAAAGGAAATCTCGTAAAGAGGAGGAGCTAGTAAGACTTGTTCATGACCCATACTTAAAGAGACAATGTTTAAAATAACATAATTGGGCCTAAATTCATAAGTTTTAGCTCTAAGGTTAAGTGGAATCCTTATATATTATATTAATCCCTCGACAAAAGAGTCTTCTCAAGATGTTTTCTCCCCAACATGCATCATTATCTTAATTTTTAAATAGCACAAAGATAGTGTTGTGGTAGTAGAAGTTTTGGTATTAGTTTGCTGTGCAAAAGAACATCTAGAAGTTCTCCCACATAAGATAATTATTATAGATCTAAGAAGGAAATAATAATGATAAGAATGAGTGGTTAAAATAATATATTTGAATCCAAACTCTTAAATTTAAGCTTTTAAGTTAAGTGATGTTCCTATATATCATTAACCTCTCAACAAAGGAGTCTCCCCGTGATGTTCTCTCTTTAGCAAGTGGTGTTAGAGCTGATGGCAGTGCACAACAAGGTGACAAGGTTATCAAGGGCCCCTATTATAGTTGGGGACAAGGTGCATATACTTGGAACACACACAAGTGAGCATCGCACAAGTGTGGAGTAAGGTTTTGATGGACATAAACGTGTGGGCTAGGTCCATGGATGAGCGTTTGGGGTTTACACATGGTTCCCATGGATGATTAACTAGAGGAAGAAAGCTCATAAGGAGAAGAAGCTAGTAGGACTTATTCATGGCCCATATATAAAGAGGTAATGGTTAAAATAACATAGTTGGACCCAAATTCATAAGTTTTAGCTCTAGGGTTAAGTGGAATCTTTATATATTGTATTAATCTCTTAACAAAGGAGTCTTTGCAAGGTGTTCTCTCCCCAACATGCATCATCTTCTTAATTTTTAAATAGCATAGGGATAGTGTTGTGGTAGCAAAAATTTTGATATTAGTTTGTTGTGCAAAAGGACATCTAGAAGTTCTCCCACTAAATTTTGTTTTGAAAATTATTATAAACTAGCTTTTAACCCGTGCAATATGCAGGATCATTTTATGTATTAATAAACTTTACCCAGATAGCAAGCCAAAAAAAAAAAAAAAAAAAATCAAAACAAACAAAATACGAAACTGAAATTCATGAAAGCAAAGGAACAAAACCTAGAAACCGAAAATTCCTAAATTGAACGAAATCCCTAAATTGACCGCAAACATAATTGAAGGCAATAGGAAAAGAGGTTAGTTAAAAATTACCGAGAAAGAATGGTCTGATATCGAGAGTTCCTGGGAAAGGGGTTTTTCGTGCTTATGCTGAAGGCCGCTTCAACTTCCTTCCTACTTATTTCGGGGAAAAAATAGAATGGAAAACGTCTTTGTATGAAATCAGAAAGTTTCAAAACACGATTTATCTCTCTTTTTCTTATGCCCAATCGATGAGGTGTAATACCGTTCTGCCTCTTTCTCTATGGAGTTGCAGCGAAGAAGTGGAAGTCACAATGAGTCTGAAATTTCAATCGGGAAATATATGGCGTTTGCGTTTTAGGGTTTGCGTTTTATTATTATTATTATTATTATTATTATTATATATATATATATATATATATTTTTTTTTTCCTGTGTATAAGCGGCTTCTTTTTTTTTTTTTTTTTAGAAACACGTTTGATGAAAGTGAGTCTTCCAGACACACCGTGCAAAATTTTAAAGAATTAACTCTACACATGTTAGTTTTTGAAGGGGTCATTTTTCCTAACGTGTCAACATCTCGTTAAAAGCTTCTATTTTTATATATTGTATTAGATTATATTAGATTTGAGTAGGAACTCACGAAAAAAATAATAGGAATGAATATAAGTTAAAAAAAATTAACAGGAATGAATAAAAGTTGAACGAATAAGAGACACAATAACTCACAAATTTTATATATATATATATATATATATATATATTCCTTGACGAGACTTCTCTCAAGCCTCAAGTGTTAAACAAAGATTACAGCACAACCAAAAAAGTAAAAAACAAAAAGCCAAATGCATATTAGCCCAATCTACCTCCAAATATACCAAAAAGCGACAAATACACTTGAAGATGGTGCCAAACGCAAATTACCTCACCCAAACGAACGAACAAAGTGTATATTATCCCAAGTTACCTCCAAATGCGACTGAATTCTCAAGCAGTGTTGGCCTCCATAATCTTTTTTTAAGAATAAACGGCAGGTGTTGGCCTTCATAATTAATCATCAGTCTTGTGAACCTATGGTGAGGAAAGATAAATTTTTAATTAGAATAATAAGCTTCAAAATTCTTTTTAAACTATGCAAGGAGTGAGGTTTGTTCTACTGTAAAAAGAATTTAAAAGACGTTCTTTAACTCATTACCTACAACCTAATTATTTAAGTATCAAATTTTTTTATACCTTTGAGAAAATTTACAATGCAGGAAAGTTAATTTTTTTTGCCATCTCATTCAATTAGTATGGAATTGGCAATCCATTTACTCGAAATATAACTAGAATATAAAAGAGCAATGTTTTTACAACAAATTTGAAATTCAAGATTTCTACAACAAATTATTTAACTTTGTAGTCTTTAAATGTCTGTGTCAGAAATTTAAGCTTATTTCAGAGACCTCTGTCTAGAGTAATAGGATCAAAGCCAAGTCCTTGTGATCTTGATCACTCCGGTAGTGGAAATTAATCAACCAAATTAAATTAAATTTTAGACCATTTTGGATTTTTTTTTATTGGAACAAGCAATATAAAGAACAAAAGTCACATGTTTAATTATTATAGAAGTAGTTTCCAATCTTCTCAGTTTAATACAATAAAAAGAAATATTAACACGAAGGCATATTTCAAATCGCAATATGATTCCCTCTTCCTTAAAACATTTGGAGTGGCCTTTTTAAGTTTGATCACGTGCTGTGGTAAATACATTACCAAATTATATCTTCCAAAGATTTTATAAATAAAAAATAAATAAATACTTACCTATCATATACAGGTTCTAAGAAGGTTTTGCCGAATTGAATGCAACTTGACTACAATAGCACTGATGTTCATCCTTTCTCTTGGATATTCTTTGGAGCAAGCAATTCCAATTCCAAGTATCAAAATCAAGCATTCTTGAAATTTCGATTCTCATTGCAAGTGTCATTCATCCTTCTCCCTCCCTCTTGTCTATTTGGGAGAAGAATAGGATCTATAATATCAAATATTCGTTTTGGCAAATTTGCTTTGACAAAGTGATGCAAATCACATTATGAAGAACAAAAAGTTTTTATTGATTTCCTTTTCCTATTTGAATTAGGATTTATTTACTCTAGTACTTTGAATTAAAATCCTTTTCCTAGTTGAATTGGGATTTTAATTGTTTTTCTTTTCCTAGTTAAATTGTTTTTCCTTTCTCAAGTAGAAGTAGGTTTATTATTTCTTTTCCTAAAAGCAGTAGGAGAAATTATATTCCTATAAATACTCTTTATAGAGAGGTTATTTATGTTATGTGTGTTTTTGAATAAAAGTTTGCTAGAGAGGTTTTCTCTATTATTTTGCCTATTAGCCTAGTGTTCTTGTAGAACTTAGGTTTAGTGGAAAATTTGTAGTATTTGTGTGTTATAGATTCTACTTCTACACGCTTACGCTGCATCAGTTGGTATCAAAACCCAAGTTAAGTTCCTACCATGGCACGAGGATCACGTGGGGGAAGGCACGCTACTGTAGATGGTGAGTATGAACGCAATGAGATTGCACGCAATACACAACTAGAGGCACGCTGTCAGCGGATGGAAGAGCAGTTTGAAGCACTAACAAAGCAGCATGCTGCCTTAGCCGTTGTTAACCAGCCTCGAAACCATAGTCCAACTCTACGTTTTGTGGAGGAAGATGAGGTAGACTATAATGTTGAGGATAAGATGGAAAATCTGCTTGCTGGACATAGAAGGAGGAGGGAGAAACCCTTGGTTTCATATAATTCAAATAGATGGGAATCTGGGTTTAAATTAGATATTCCAGAGTTCAAAGGTTGTTTACAACCTGAAGAATTCCTAGATTGGGTAGCTACGGTTGAAGAAATTTTGGGGTCTAAGGAGGGGCCGCAAAGACAAAAGAGTTTCTTTGGTGGCAACCAAATTCAGAGGACGTGTTGCTGCATGGTGGCAACAATTAAAGCAAAGCCGTATTCGCCAAGGTAAATCTAAAATCAATACTTAGGAAAAAATTTTGAAACATATGTGTGCTACATTTTTGCCCTATAATTATATGCATACATTATATCAACAACTACACAATCTTAGGCAAGGTACACAATTTATAGATGAGTATACTCAAGAGTTTTATCAACTTGTAGCTAGAGTTGACCTTGCAGATTCAAAAGATCAATTGTTTCACGTTATATTGGGGGCATGTGGCAACAATTTCAAGATACTTTAAATTTATTTGACCCAATTTCTGTATCTGAAGCCCATCAGAGAGCTTTGCATTTAGAGAAGACGATGAATAGGAGGACTTACATGGTTTCAAATAGCAGTGGCAACCGACTACCACCAGTAGCTCCTCCTTATGGTGCAACTACACAGTCTACACAAGGAAAAGGCCAAGTTAATCAAGCTAATCCACAACGCAACCGCACTGCAGCTAGTAGTTCTGGCCCTCGATGTTTCAAGTGTGGTGAGGCAGGGCATAGAATGGCTAATTGCAAGAAGGGTGGCCGGTATGGTAAGGGTTTATTTATTGAGAATGAAGAATGTACTGATGATCATTTAAATACCTTTGAGCAAGAAGCTGTTTATGATACTGAAGAGGAAGAGGAGTATGTGCAGGGGGATGATAGCCCTTTGTTAGTTACAAGAAGGGCATGTTTCACACCTCGCAAATCTGAAGGTGAGGATTGGCTCTGAAGCAATATCTTTCAAACTACATGTACTATGGGGTGGCAAGGTATGTAGACTTGTTATTGATTCTGGAAGCTATGAGAATGTGGTATCAGAAGAGGCTGTTCAAAAATTGGGATTAGCAACAGAAAAGCACCATAACCCTTACAAACTATCTTGGCTCAAAAGGGGCAATGAGGTAACTGTATCTAAACATTGTTTGGTTTCTTTTTCTATTGGGTTGAAATATAAGGATAATGCATGGTGTGATGTGGTAGTTATGGATGCATGTCATCTTCTCCTTGGTAGACCATGGCAATATGATAGAGAGGTTCAACATGATGGTAGGAAGAATACATACAGTTTCATGTTTGGTAACACAAAAATTGTGTTGTTGCCTTGTAAGGAGATTGAACCTAAGCCAACTTCAGTAGGGGGTAAGAATCTCTTAGCTAAAAGGGCATTTGTTGAAGAGATGTTTGATTCGGGGTTGGTGTTTGTATTATTGGGAAAGGAGAGCTCAAAGGGTAGTGTAGTACCAGAGGCTGTGCAACCTTTATTAGATGAATTTGCAAACGTATTTCCTAATGATCTACCTGAGGGGTTACCACCACTTCGAGATATACAACACCAAATTGATCTTGTACCAAGTTCTAATCTACCTAATCGCCCACACTACCGCATGAGCCCAAAAGAGCATGAAGAACTTAGAAGACAAGTAGAGGGTTTGTTGTTAAAAGGGCACATTAGAGAGAGTCTTAGTTCCTGTGCCGTGCCAG
Organism: Quercus rubra; assembly: GCA_035136125.1. Taxonomy (NCBI): domain Eukaryota; kingdom Viridiplantae; phylum Streptophyta; class Magnoliopsida; order Fagales; family Fagaceae; genus Quercus; species Quercus rubra. The sequence continues at coordinate 11,778,846 of CM068733.1, read as the reverse complement.
CCTTACTTACACCCAAAAAGGATGGATCATGGCGAATGTGCGTAGATAGTCGTGCCATCAACAAAATTACAGTCTGGTATAGATTCGCTATTCCGCAGTTGGATGATTTGATTGATCAGTTAAGTGGTGCTACAATGTTTTCTAAGCTGGATCTAAAAAGTGGGTACCATCAAATTCGAGTACGTCCTGGTGATGAGTGGAAGACAGCATTCAAGACACATGAGGGGTTGTATGAATGGCTAGTAATGCCATTTAGACTTTCTAATGCTCCTAGCACCTTCATGTGTGTTATGAACCAGATTTTTCACCCTTTTATCGACAAGTTTGTTGAAGTTTATTTTAATGATATCCTGATATATAGTTCCAATATTGATTTACATCTCCAACATCTTCAAGAGGTACTCATAATTCTAAGTAGGGAGAAATTTTATGTTGCCATAGCCAAATGTTCTTTCATGACAGATAGTGTTTTATTCCTTGGATATGTGATGTCTAAGGATGAACTATCAGTTAATGAATCAAAGGTTATTGCTGTTAAACAATGGCCAATACCAACCATAGTCCACGAGGTCCGTAGTCTCCATGGGTTGGTGTCATTCTACCGGTGATTTATCCCTGACTTTAGTACCATCATGGCACCGATTACAGATTGCATGAAGGCTAGTAAGTTTTTGTGGACAACTAAAGCCACAAAGGCATTTAATCAGATCAAGGAAAAGCTTACTACAGCACCTATTCTAGCTCTTCCTGATTTCTCTCAACCATTTAAGTTACATTGTGATGCAACCAAGATTGGAATTGGAGCTATTCTTAGTCAAAATGGCAAACCAGTGGCCTACTTTAGTGAGAAGTTGTGTAGGTCAAAATTGAATTACAACATTTATGGTTTAGAATTTTATGCAATAATTTTGCGCTTTGAAGCATTGGAGTTCTTATTTGGCCTATCATGAGTTTGTCCTCTATTCTGATCATGATGCTTTGAAGCATATCAATAGCCAAGACAAGCTCTCATCTCGACACGCAGTTTGGGCTGCTTATATTCAAAAATTTTCTTTTGTCATCAAGCATAAGTCTGGAGCGTTGAATAGAGTGGTAGATGCTCTTAGTCGATGGGCCTCTTTGCTTATCACAATGCAAACCAAAGTGCTGGGGTTTGGTTTATTTCGTGAGTTGCTTTCTAGTGACCCATACTTTGGCCCTATAATAGATGATGTGGCAACAAAAAAGCGATTTGACTTCCTTATACATGATGGTTTCCTTTTTAAAGGGAATCAACTATGCATTCCTGATAGTAGCCTACGTTTAAGGGTTATTCAAGAGCTGCATAATGAAGGCCATATAGGACGTGATAAAACCATGAAGCTTGTGACAGACTCTTATTTTTGGCCAACCGTGTGAAAGGAGATTACCAAGTTTGTTGAGAGGTGTCATATTTGTCAAGTTTTCAAGGGCACCACAACCAATGTTGGCCTATATATGCCTCTTCCTGTACCAGACCAGCCATGGATTCATGTCAGTATGGATTTTGTCTTGGGATTACCACGTACACAATGAGGTAACGATTCAATTTTTGTTGTTGTGGATCGGTTTTCCAAAATGGCCCACTTTATTGCTTGTAAGAAGACCTCAGATGCAGTTAATGTTGCTCAACTTTACTTTACAGAGGTCTATCGCCTCCATGGCTTGCCACAATCAATTGTTTTAGATCGTGATGTGCATTTTCTTAGTCACTTCTGGCGTTGCTTATGGTGCTTGGCCAACACCGCACTTAATTTTAGTAGTGCCTATCATCCTCAAATCGATGGTCAAATAGAAGTGGTAAACCATTCCTTGGGCAATTTACTTCGGAGCCTGGTGAGTGATCATCTTAAATCATGGGATCAGCGCTTGTACCAGGTCGAATTTGCTTACAACTGTTCTGTTAATCGTAGCACTAGCTTCAGTCCCTTTGTTATTACTTATGGCTACAACCCACGCGCACCACTTGATTTGGCTCCTATCCCTGACTTGAAGCATGTCAATGTGGAAGCTGAGGATCTAATCGCACAGATTCAAGAAATTCATACAGCTACTGCTAAGCATTTACAGGAGACTTCTGCTAAGTATAAACAAACCGCTGACAAGAAACCTCAAGTAGTAGCATTTGAGATTGGTGATTTTGTTTGGGCAATTTTGACCAAAGATTGCTTTCCTGTGGGAGAGTACAACAAACTAGCTGCTAGAAAGATTGGTCCTTAGGAGATTCTTGAGAAAATTAATCCTAATGCCTATCGATTGAAACTTCCAAGTCATATGTGTACATCTAACGTCTTCAATGTTAAGCATCTTATTCCATATCGAGGAGAGAATTCCAATCCAGACTCCAAACTCGAGGACGAGTTTCTTCCAACCCAGGGAGGATGATGCAAATCACGTTATGAAGAACAAAGAGTTTTTATTGTTTTCCTTTTCCTATTTGAATTAGGATTTATTTACTCTAGTACTTTGAATTAAAATCCTTTTCCTAGTTGAATTGGGATTTTAATTGTTTTTCTTTTCCTAGTTAAATTGTTTATCCTTTCTCAAGTAGAAGTAGGTTTATTATTTCTTTTCCTGAAAGCAGTAGAAGAAATTCTATTCTTATAAATACTCTTTACAGAGAGGTTATTTATGTTACGTGTGTTTTTGAATAAAAGTTTGCTAGAGAGGTTTTCTCTATTATTTTGCCTATTAGCCTAGTGTTCTTGTAGAACTTAGGTTTAGTGGAAGAGTTGTAGTATTTGTGTGTTATAGATTCTGCTTCTACATGCCTACGCTGCATCACAAAGTCATGAAGATTTAAGCAATCGTGGAAACTATTATCGATAGGCTTTTTTCCTGTAAACATCTCTAACAATAATATGTCATAACTATAAACATCACCGTATATTGACACCTTGTTTCCCATACCATATTCTGCAATTGCACGTAACATATATTGTAGTAAACATACTTTCATAGCATAAAAAGAAGGGAAATAAAAAATATTAAGAGTTTCAAAGCATGTTTTTCAATGGGATAAAATAAAAATTAAAGGGGAAAAAGATATTTCAAAATTTTTGTTATAAGCATTCTATCTTCAATAGTAGGAAATATGGGAAAAGGAAAAGGAGTTAAATTTAAGAAATGTAAAATATATATACCTGGAGAAGTATAACCAACCATTCCTTTAACCCCAATGGAGCTTGATTGATTAGTAGAAGAATCATGGACGATATCATGAAGGATTCTTGCCAACTCGAAGTAACTTACATGTCCAATCATTTCATCATCAAGAAGAACATTGCTAGGCTTGAGGTCACAATGAACAATTGGTGTTTCACAATGATGATGAAGATAATCCAATGCACTAGCAACATCAATGGCAATATTCAATCTTTGGAGAAGACTCAACTTCCTTTGTTTCTCAAATGCCTCATTAATTTTTCTTGGAGTTGGATGTAACCACTCATCTAGATTGCCATTTCCCATGAACTTGTATGCCAATGCCTTAAAATCATGACCTTGATAGTCAAAACCTGAACATACTGTGAGCACCTTTACAAGATTTCGGTGTCTAATGTTTCTTAGAGCCTCACACTCTGCTTTGAAACTTTTGGAAGCTCCATGGCACCCTAAGTTCAGCACCTTGATAGCAACAGTATGTTTATATTGATCAAGAATACCTTTATACACTGACCTGAAACTACCCACACCAATTAAATTAGCAGAAGAGAATCCATCAGTAGCATTAAAGAGACTTTGGTAAGACACATTCATAAGAAAATTTATAGAATCACTTGAGGTATTTTCTTTCCTTTTTTTTTCTTAAAGAACAAAGAAATTGAAATGATAGGACCAAATTTGCTCCAATAAGCCTGAAAAGTATTAACATCAATGTAAGAGTCAACTTTCTCTTCATGGATTTTTTGTTGTTGTAGTTAGGAAGTTGAAACTTTGGTATGCCCCTGCAAAGCTTACCATTTCCCTTAATCGAAGTTGCACTTGCATTCTTGAAAACTCCATTTGTTGGTACCTCACCCTCAAAATGGTTGTATGAGAGATTCAATAGTTTTAAGAAATCAAAACTCTCCAACAACTTTGGAATCATGCCAGAAAAATTATTGTTAGAAAGGTCTAAATGTTCAAGACCTCTTAATGATTCCCAAGATGAAGGAACAAACCCTTGGAAAAAGTTTCTTCTCATGGCTGAAAATTCCAGCTTTACACAACTTGCAAGACTTGCCGGTATTTTACCAAACAACATATTTTCAGAAATATCCAAATCTTCTAAATTTTTCAAATTTCCTATTTCCATGGGAAGGACACCAGTGAATTGGTTGCCAGACAAGTCAAGGCTATTTAGTGAAAATGAGAGATCAATAACTTGCGAGGATATGATACCGCTTAGATTGTTACGGGGAAGATGAAAAGTTATCAAATTTTGGCGTTGACTTAGACTTGAATGGATGCTTCCCTGAAGATTATTGTCTCCTAAATACAACTCCAACAAATTTGTTAAATTTCCAAGAGATGATGGAATGTTCCCAATGAAATTGTTTTGAGATAAATCCAAAAATTGTAATTTCTAAAGGTTTCCAAGTATAAAGGGGATGTTACCTGAAAATTTATTGTTCCACATTTCTATATCCTCTAGGTTGATCAAATTCCCTATCACACTAGGAATATTTCCAGATATTTTATTTTTATTCAAATAGAAAAAGGTAAGAGTAGTTGAGATGTTGCCAATACATTTAGGCAACTCCCCCCCAAAGTTGTTGGTATTAATCTCCAAATCTCTTAGGTTGGTAGCATTTGACAAAGAACAAAGAAAAGTCAAGTCATTTGCTCCTCCATTTCCAAGCTGGTTTTCTGTAATGGAAAACAGCCTCACACTATTTAGCTTCTCTAATGAAGGAACTTTTCCAGTTAGTTTATTCCCAGACAAATTTAGTATATGTAAATTCGAGGCACTAGAAATTGAAATAGGGATAGATCCAATAAATTGGTTGTTGCTAATGAAAAATATTTCTAAACTTGGCAGAGTAATACCTATATCCAATGGAAGATGCCCTCGGATTTGGTTAACTCCTACATCTATCTTTGTTATTGAAGAGATATTGAAGAATGACAGAGGAATTGTACCAAACAACCTATTTGATGCCACAGCAAAGACTTTAAGTTTGGTCAATTGGCCAAAAGAATCAGGGATACTCCCACCCAGGTTATTATAAGCTATAGATAAGCCTTTTAGAGATGATAAGTTTCCAAAAGAAGATGGGATAATTCCTGTCAAACTATTTTTATGAATGGCTAAGATTTGGAGCTTTGACAAGGTGCCAAGTTTTGTGGGGATTTCTCCAACCAGATTATTAATAGTTGCATGAAACAATATGAGGTTGGCACAACTGGATAAATTGCTAGGAATTGTTTCGTTTATTGTGTTATTGTTCAATTGCAAGACTCGTAATCTATGCAAACGGCCAATTTCTTGAGGAATTTCATTATAAAAGCTATTGTTTTCAAGGTTTAGCTTCTACAAAAAACTTAAATTTCCAATATTTGGGGATATAGAGCCTACCAGTTTCTGAGATTGCAGGTCCAACATAGTGACCCTTTGATGTCAGCGACCACAAGAAACACCTTTCCATTGGCAAAAGTGGATGCTATCATTCCAAGAGCTCATGACCCCAAGAAGATCTTTACTAATCTTGCCTTTGAAGTCGAGCAATGCCAACCGGTCTGTCTCATTATTCCTGCCAACCATAAAGGTGAGAAACAGGCCAAAGCACCAGAGAAGAATAAATGCGTGCATGGAAAAAGATGAAGATGGTGGAGCGGAACTCAGGTGTGAACAAAGCCCCATTCAATGTGGTTGAAAGGGTTTTTGCTTAGCTAAAATGCTGGCTAACTAGAATTTGAAATGGCACAACTGTGTGTTTGGTTGCTTTGCAGCTCAAGAAGAAGCAAATTTATAGCTAGGGAAAGAAGAGAATTAGCGCAAGAATAGTGATGTTTTGAACCCCTTGATATTCAAGTACTATTAGTCAGAGTCGTGTAATGGATGGTGAGCCCCTTGATATTTTTTGAACAAATTTAGTGTACAAGTAAAAAAATTAGATAAGCAACAGTTGCGAGCTTGACTTCCAGTGCTAGTCCTAGAAATTTTTTCCGTGTATGTACCTCGTAGCCTAATTGATGGTTAAAATTAACAGTCACATGCAAGTCACTTGGTCATAAACATTTAGAACATTAACTGATTATAAGGACAAAATAGAATTCAATTTTTATGGTCATATGGGGTGATCAATAAAAACAAACAGTCAATCGAACCAGGGGTTGAATTTGTGACCTTTGAAGCTATTAATTTACATGAGCAATCCTAATGACAACACCCAATGAAGCTAAAACGTGACATTTAATTCCAAAGTAGAGTAAGCCAAAGCTTAAACATCACACAAGCTCTCCCCTTGTAGGAGTTCCTTTCTCTCATCTTAGCACGAGTTTCTCACTCCCTCATCTATACGGGTTTGTCCTGGGTCCCAAGTAGCCCTCGGGACTTGATACTTCACTCTCACTAAAATGGATCAAGCAGTCATCGATGGGTTGCAGCATCTCCAACTCCCTAAAGAAGAAGTAGAAGAAATTTCCATATCAACCTCTGGCAGCTCAAATCTTTTGGAAGAGTGTGAGCTGAGTCTGTTTGGCCGGCTACTAGCTGACAAACACCAGAATATGAGAGCATTTAAATCCACTCTTAGATTGGTCTGGAAAATGGGCTCGGATTTTAGAATCATTGATGTGGGGAAAAATATATTTCAGTTCAAGTTTAGTTCAAGTTATCAACTGGAATGGGTTGAGAGAAACAGTCCTTGGAATTTCGACAATAACCTTCTGCTCCTTTGCAGATGGAGGAAGGGTTTATCAATAACAAACATCTCATTCACTCACTTTCCACTATGGATTCAAGTTTGGGGTCTTCCCTTTGAAAGTATGATAGAGGAAGTTGGAAAGGATCTTGGCAGCAAACTGGGGAAATATATTGATTCGGATAGGCGCTCTTGGTTGTCAGAACAAGCAAAATTTATGCGAATACGAGTGGATATCCCCATTGATAAGCCTTTTCGAAGAGGTGGAAACATTGTAAATTCAGATGGTGATAAATTCTGGGTCACTTTCAAGTACGAAAGGCTTCCAAATTTTTACTTTCATTTGTGGAATATTGGGTCATGATGAGAAGCATTGCTCTGGTTTTCAAGGCAAGTCCGAAGGTCATAGACAATATGGTGACTGGCTTTGTGCAAGCAATGGTTCCAAAGGAGGTCTTGAAAAGCAAAAAATTGCAAGCAGTAGTGGGCATAAGGAAAGAATGGATGAGGACTTCGATAACCAGGTTTTTCCGATGAATACCAACTCGGTCAGCTTGGGAACGAAGCAGGTTGGGCTCTCATCAGCCCAGTCAAATCACATGAGCTCCCAAAGCACGAAACAGGGACAACGCAACACGTTAGCCACGCTGTCAGTGGAAAATCAGAGAAATGACAATGCGGTAAGTCCCTTGAGCCCTACACCCTCTTTAGAAAAGCTCTCATGTGACTCCCAAATGCCGGTTGAGGCGGGAAAGGAAATAGAGGCTACACCCTCTGTTGTGGGCTTTCATATGCACACATTTGAGGCTCATAAGCCCACCAGCCCAAAGAAACCCATTAACAATCCCTCCCATACAAATAAGCCCACCAACACTCCTTCAAGCCCAAAGAAATTAATTAACAACCCCACTCTTATAAGTGAGCTCACCAGCACCTCCTTAAGCCCGAAGAGAAGAAATCTAAAAAGGGTTGCTAAAGCCCAAGGTAAGGGACCTCAAAGCACTAATTTAAAAGATCAAAGCCCAACTAGACTATCAAGTTCAAAAAGAGCAGCAACTTACGAATGTCTAGATGAGAACGTAAACAAACATCAGAAGAAACAATGTGAGTCCTGTCCAACTGAAGCACAAAATAAATTTGAGAGATTGGTGGTGACTGCTGAGCAGCACCGCCGGGAGCAATGAATTCCCTATGTTGGAACTGCCGGGGAATTGGGAACCCTCAGATAGTTTTTGCGCTCCGTGAATATTTGCGGCGTTGGAATCCCAAACTCGTCTTTCTTTCGGAGATAAAATTAAAAAGCAGACGTATGGAAAAAGTTAAATACAAGCTAGGTTTTTCAAATGGTTTATTTGTTTCTAGTAGGGGTCGCAGGGGCGGCCTTGCTTTGCTCTAGTCCAGTGACACTATTTTGGATATTAAAAGCTATTCAGACTATCACATTGATGCGGTTATTACCAAATCTGACAATGGTTTTTTGTGGAGGTTCACTGGGTTTTATGGGCATCCGGAGACTCATCTTAGGGAAGATTCTTGGAAACTCCTTTCTTTTCTTAATAGTCAATTTAATCTTCCTTGGTTTTGCTATGGTGATTTCAATGAAATTCTCTCAATGATTGAAAAAGCAGGTGATGTCTCCCGTTCTCAATGCCAAATGGATAGATTCCGGCAGGTTGTGAATTTGTGTAGTTTTAGGGATTTGGGGTATTGTGGCCCTGATTTTACGTTGTGTAATATGAAAGAGGGGAGTGACAAAATTTTGCTTCGTTTGGATAGAGCCTTTGCTACCTTAGAGTGGCTTGATCATTTCAAGGATCCGATTGTGCACCATCTGGTTGAGTCAACATCAGACCATTGTATTCTTATCACCACAGACTCCCCCCACTCAGGTTATAAAAGAAATCACCGGTTCCATTTTGAGGCTATGTGGACCAAAAGGGATGATTGCAAAGCTGTCATTGATGCTACTTGGAGCTCTGGCACCCTTGCCACCACTCCGAAAGGGATTGCTTCCAACCTCCAAAGATGTGCGAATGCTCTCTCAATTTGGAATCAGAATGTGGTGGGCAATATTCCAAAGAAAATCCAAGAAAAGAAAAGAGCTCTCGCTTCACTTTCCATTGATGACAGAGGCGATAAGGGGGCTGAAGTTAACAAACTTAGAGGGGAAATTAATGATCTTTTGGATAGTGAAGAGATCATTTGGAGACAACATAGCAAGACTCATTGGTATAGGGAAGGGGACCGAAACACAAAGTTTTTCCATGCCCATGCCTCTGAAAGAAGGAAAAAAAAACACCATTTTGGGGCTGTGGAATGATGATGGTGTTTGGTGCGAGAATAAAGACAGCATCATTGCCACTGCAATATCCTACTTTGAGAAGATTTACTCCACTTCCTCTCCAAGTGGAATCAATGAAGTCACATGTGCATTATCAAGGTGTGTTAGGGATGATATGAATGTGGAGCTCACCAAGACCTTTACAAGAGATGAAGTTGTCATTGCATTCAAGCAATTCCACCCAACCAAAGCCCCCGGCCTGGATGGTATGCGGCAATCTTTTTTCATAAATATTGGGACATTGTGGGCTTAAATATCACAAACATGGTTTTAAATGTCTTGAACTCTAATATGCCTATAGCTGAAATTAATAAAACCAATATTGCTCTCATTCCAAAATCCAACCAGCCCTCAAAAATGGCGAATTTCCGCCCAATCAGCCTATGTAACACTAGATACAAGCTCATATCAAAATTCCTTGCCAATAGACTCAAACTAATCCTTCCAAGTATCATTACTGAAAATCAAAGTGCTTTTATTCCAGGTTATTTCGGATAATGTCCTTGTAGCCTTTGAATTTAAGCATTATTTAAATCACAAAAATGAGGGGAAGGAAAGTTACATGTCAATTAAGCTTGATATGAGTAAAGTTTTTGATATAGTTCAATGGAATTTTATTCATGAGGTTATGATTAAGATGGGCTTTGCTAAAAAATGGGTGGACCTGATTATGAATTGCATTTCTTCTGTGTCCTATTCAGTTATTATTAATGGTGAGGCTTGTGGAAACATCACTCCTACAAGGGGCATAAGGCAGGGGGACCCCCTCTCTCCCTACCTTTTTCTTCTTTGTGCTGAAGGCCTTTCAACACTCATTCACAAAGCCACTCGGGACAAGCAAATAAATGGAATCTCTATTGGCAGGGGCTGGCCTTTCCTTACGCACCTCTTTTTCACCGATGATAGCCTCCTTTTTTGCAAAGCAAATGTCCAAGAATGTCAGAAGCTTGTAGACATCCTCAATTGCTATGAAGTGGCCTCTGGGCAAAAAATCAATACCGACAAGTCTTCTGTCTTCTTCAGCCCAAACACCCCGCAAGGGAGAAAGGATTGCATTCTGAATATCCTTGGTCCAATGCAAGATTCCAGGCACAATAAATACTTGGGGCTCCCCTCTATCATTGGTAAATCCAAGGCTCAGGTGTTTGCAGAAGTTAAGGAAAGGGTGGGAAAAAAGCTGGCTGGTTGGAAGGGAAAGCTTCTCTCAGTTGGGGGGAAGGAGATCCTTATCAAAGCGGTTGCCCAAGCCGTGCCCACATACACAATGAGTTGCTTCCAACTCCCTAAGACACTTTATAAAGATCTTGAAAACCTTATGAGAAATTTCTGGTGGGGGCAAAGAGATGATGAGAACAAAATTTCTTGGGTTAGTTGGAAGAAGATGTGTAAATCAAAATTTCATGGTGGAATGGGTTTCAGAAATATCCAAGCTTTCAACCTAGCCATGTTGGCCAAGCAAGGTTGGAGAATTCTCACCAATCCAAACTCTTTGTTGGCTCAGGTATTTAAAGCAAAATACTTCCCCCATGTTGATGTGCTCAATTCCAAAATTGGAAGCAACCCCTCTTACACTTGGCGGAGCATACATAATAGTCTCGAGGTGATTAAGAGAGGCACAAGGTGGCGAGTGGGTAATGGTCATTGAATACATATTTGGGAGGACAAGTGGCTGCCAACGCCATTATCCTTCAAAGTGATTACGCCCTAAACAATTTTTGATGACTATCCAATGGTATCTTCCCTTATTGATAATGATACCAAATGGTGGAAAGTTGATTTGGTCAGGTCTATGTTTTTGCCTTTTGAAGCTAGCATAATTTTAAAAATCCCTCTTAACTATAATCTTCCTGAGGACAGCCTCATTTGGATTGGCAATAAGCGAGGGGTCTTTACTGTCAAAAGCGCATACCACATTGCTTTTGGCCTTGTTGACTCTACTGAGGTTGGCGAGTGCTCTTCATTTGCTTCAAAATCTCTACTGTGGATGAGGATTTGGAGCCAAAAAGTTCCTCAAAAGATCAAAATTTTTGCTTGGCGATCATGTGTCAATGGCCTTCCCACCATGTTCAATTTAAGCCATAGGGGTATTCATTGTTCAAGTTTCTGCCCTCTTTGTGACAAGGCTATAGAATCCATTGCCCATGCACTCTTTCTTTGTGATCATGCCAAGCTTACCTAGGCACAATGGCACAATTGTCCAGTTGATGTTATTTCTTCTTCCAAAGAACCAGTGGATATTGCTCTTGACATTATTAAAAATTGTTCCTCAAATGATTTGGAGCTTTTCTTTGCAGTGGCTTGGTCCATTTGGTGGAACCGCAACCAAGCCTTATTTGATGACTCGGGCACTCCTCCAATACAGGTTTGGGTGATGGCAAATAGAATTTTGGGCGAGTTCAAAGCTACTTGCTCCCTCCCTGTGTTTTCTCCATCCCCTGCCCCATCGGCTTGGCAAGCCCCTCCCGTGGGTTTCTTCAAGGTTAATGTCGATGGCGCTGCTTTTGATGATGGTAGGCCTTCTTGCATTGGTGTGGTGATTCGTGATAGTCGGGGCTTCCTCATTGCAGCTTCGAACAAAGTTCTTCCAGCGTCTTTCTTTGCCGAGATCACTGAATCACTGGCGCTGCAAGAAGGGGTGTTGCTTGCTTCAGATTTAGGAATCTCCCATGTCCTTGTGGAATCGAATGCTCTTTCAGTTATTCAAGCTATCTCTAGCTACGATCTTGGCGGTGATCAGGGACACATTATTCAGAACATTAAAGATATCTCTTCCTCCTTTTCCTGGTGTTCCTTTCAGCATTTGAAAAGGACTGGCAACAGGGCTGCCCATGAAGTAGCAAGAGCTGGTTGTTTCTCTGGTGTCTCCTGGGTTTGGATTGGTATGTGTCCTAGCTTGTGAGGCATGTAATTTTAGAGGAATGTGGCTTGTAGCTGCTGTCTGTTTTTTTTTTTTGCTGTTGTGTCCTCTCAGCTGTATCTCTCTGTTGTAACTCAATTTCAAATGATTGAAGTTTCATATGTTTCCCCATCAAAAAAAAAAAAAAAAAAAGCTTAAACATCACACAGTTTCTAAACAAACCCCAAAATTGTTGTAAAATAGAACATCCCAAAAGGAGACTCTCCCTCCTCAATTGCAGATCTTGAGTAAACATCACATCAATAACATTAGTACCAAACAATAGGGAAATTGTTTACTTCGAATTGGGTTCATTCTACTGCAAATTGGTAAAGCCTCATATAATGTTGAAGCTCCCAGTTTCCACATCAGCCCAAAATAAAATAATCAACTCCACATAATTTTCTTCATTGGTTTTTTTATTTGGTCATTTTTTTTTTCATTTTTTTTTTTTTTTTTTACCTTATCCCCTATTTATTTCTTGCCATTTTTTTTACTAATTTATCACATCTATCCACTCCTTGGCACCATGATGTATAATTATTAGACCGTGGAATATAGTTCTTTCACACTACACACAAGAGATGTGGTGTTCTAGTGTTAGCGTATTATTAGGGTTGGAAAATGGAGTGATTCATGTGACATATGACATCACTAATAGTACTGCATAGTCTACACCAGCGGACCAGCATGTCATAGAGAGGAATCACAAGGAAGAAGACATAGTATTTATGGCATGACAAAGACGACCTGTCCGTCAACATCATACCTACCGCGAGGCAATCAGTAGCAGACGGACTAGCAAAAAGAAAGAGGGATTAAAGGAGTAAAGCAGCCAATTTAGAATATATACACAATAAGGAGAAGAAGCTACTAGGACTTGTTTGTGGCCCATATATAAAGAGGTAATGGTTAAAATAATATAGTTGGACCCAAATTCATAAATTTTAGCTCTAGGGTTAAGTGGACTCTTTATATATTATATTAATCTCTCAACAAAGGAGTCTTTCCAAGGTGTTCACTCCCCAACATGCATCATCATCTTAATTTTTGAATAGCATAGGGATAAAGTGTTGTGGTAGCAAAAATTTTGATATTAGTTTGCTGTGCAAAAGGACATCTAGAAGTTCTCCCACATAAAATTTATTTTAAAAATTATTATAAATTTGAGTAGGAACTCACGAAAAAATAATAGGAACGAATAAAAGTTAAAAAATAGTAGGAGTGAATATGGAATGAATAAAAGTTGAACGTATAAGAGACATAATAACTCACAATTTTATATATATATATATATATATATATATCTATATATATATATATATATATATATTCCTTGACAAGACTTCTCTCAAGCCTCAAGTGTTAAACAAAAATTACAGCACAACCAAAAAAGTAAAAAAAAAAAAAAAAGAAAAGCAAAATGCATATTACCCCAATCTACCTCCAAATATACCAAAAAGCGACAAATACACTTGAAGATGGTGCCAAACTCAAATTAGCTCACCCAAACAAACGAACAAAGTGTATATTATCCCAGGTTATCTCCAAATGCACCAATAGGTACCAAATGCGCCTGAATTCTCAAGCAGTGTTGGCCTTCATAATTTTTTTTTTAAAGAATAAACGGCAGGTGTTAGCCTTCATAATTAATCATCGGCCTTGTGCACCTATGGTGAGGAAAGATAAATTTTTAGTTAGAATAATAAGCTTCAAAATTCTTTTTAAACTATGCAAGGAGTGATGTTTTTTCTACAGTACACTACAACAAAATGTATTTTTAGTGACGAAAATTAGTGAGGAAATATTTTTCGTCACTAAAAATACAGCTTTAGTGACGAAATATGAATTTCGTCACTAATAATGAAAAAAATTATAACATTTAGTGACGAAAAATAAATTTCGTCACTATTGTGATCTGAAAAATGGGCGCCAATAGAGGGAAATTTTGGTGCGAATTTAATTAATCTATAGTGACGAAATATTTCGTCACTAAAAGTTGAAATTTTCAGTGACGAAATATTTCATCACTGTAGGTATTACTATGGATAGTATTAGTGACGAAAATCCTTTCGTCATTATAAGGAAGAATTAGTGACGAAAAATATTCGTCACTAAAAATAATAATAGTTGTGCACTTATATGTTTTTAGTGACGAAATCATAATTCGTCACTAAAAATATAATTTAGTGACGAAATATGAATTTCGTCTCTAAAAATCTTCACAAAGCCCAGTCTTTAGTGACGAAACTGGAATTCGTCACTAAAGACTTCAAAGCCCAATTTCAATACCCAGCACATGCACCAAAAGTTTTTAGAGTTTTTTTTTTTCAACAGAGCCACAAACTCTCTTCAAAGCATATTTCGGTAAAAAAAAACTCTAAAGTTTTTAGAGTTTAAACAAATAAAATAAACAAATAAAATAACTAAATCACACAGCATTACTTTTAAAAAAAAAAAAAAAAAAAACTCTTATAAAGTTCACTGTGACACTTTTTAGTGCTACAAAAACTAAAAAATTGCCATATTGAAAGTCAAAAACTGTAAGAACACACCTGCCATATTTCAGTAAAAAAAAAACAAAGAGCCAAACCGTTGCGATTAAGCTTAAGACCCACCGTCGCCGATGAAGCTCCGTTAAGAGCCAACCGTCGCCGATTAAGCTCAACGGCGACCCTTCGCATTCCTTCGAACCAGCGACCATTCGACTTCCCGACGACGCTTCGCATTCCTTTGAACCGGCGACCCTTCGCCTTCCTTCGAATCGGCGACCATTCGACTTCCTAGCGACCCTTCGCATTCCTTTGAACCGGCGACCATTTGACTTCCCGGCGACCCTTCGCATTCCTTTGAACCGGCGACCCTTCGCCTTCCTTCGAATTGGCGACCGTTCGCCTTCACAACACTCTCTCCTTTCTCGGCGATTCGAATGTAAGTTTCATTTTCCACATTCAATCTTTCATTGAGTAAAAGACTGAGTAAAAGACTGATTGAGCATATTGAGTATTGTATTGTATTTGTATTGTATCTTGTGTGTATTGTATTTGTTTGCATATGAGCATTCTTTTGTCATTGTCTTATTATGTAGAGTTACAATCTTAGCAAATAATAGATGTGGTGGAAGGCATTTGGTTTTCACTGTGCTTTGCTACCAATTTTATTACAGGCATTTTCGCATGTGAAAAATTTAATGTCATTTTTATTTAGCAAATGCAATGATTTTTATTTTTATAAATGTTATATGTTTTTCTATCCTGTAAAACGAAGGCTTGAGTATATATGAATTTGGGGCCTCTTGGCGTTGAGGAACCATGTTTGTAGGATACCTGAAGACTTCAAAATTGTTTCAACGTACAACTGAATTGATTTGAAATATGTATACTTTAGTGGGTAAAATTTTCATAACATTAGTAAGCATTATTTAGGTACCAAATGTCTCCAATCTTTGGTAAAGATCATACGGATTTCCTACATAAAATAAAAGACCAGCCATGAGGATTTGAGCGTGTAGTTGTTGAAGTCAAACTTCTAAGCTTGAATTTAAAAGATCTCCAATGGTAGAATTTTATAAACGAGCTCGTTTCTGGCTTTTAAGAATGAGAAAAGACTATTCTATGAAAACAAGAAAGGAATTAATGTACAGGACCACCTAAAAGATGAAGTGGGCACTACAGCTATAAAAAAAATATAGTTATTATATAACCTATACAGATTAAAGGCTTTAATGGCTTTAATGGTCTTGTTACTGTGTGTTGACAATACAATAGTGCAGCCAAATAATAAATTGTGTGAGTTCATGTGCTCTGGCAAAAGGAAATTGGGCCACATATCATATATAGTGTTGTTTGTTTGGCCAAAACTACTCAGACAAAACTCGGTAAAACTGTATATGACCAGATGATTTATTGTATCATTTTCCTTTTTGCTTTATATGTAAGTGTTCTTTTTATTTTCAATTTCTTTTGTAAGTGATATTTCTCTTTATGGTATACCCACCAGGAACTAGTAGTAACTATTTTAGTAAATGGCCACAGTTTCTGGTTTAGTATACAGGTTTGCATGTTTTTGTAATTATTGTTGTTTATGCCATTCTTAATGTAGTAGTTATACTTGTATCAACTAATTGTCATAAACTAATTGTTGTTTATTTATAAATTGTTTTTTTAGATGAATTGTGTAAATGCGTGTGTGATGATATCTTCATATTGGGTTCATTTGACTAAAATTGCTTGCAAATGTGCCTGTGGCCATGGATAACCTTATTTGTTTTGGAGCTGATGGGTGAGGTGGTTTAAGTTGCAGCTATGAGCCTGTGAGGGAGCAAGGTAGATAAAGGCAATTGTATCATTCCACCTCTATCATGTTTGTAAAGCTATAACATATGTAGTATTAATGTTGTGATTGTTTGTTTCTTTCTCTCTTTCAAATGATAGGAAAATATTCTCAAAGTGCAAGCGGATCATTGTCAAGATCCTAATGCTATTCCCCTTACACAAGAGGAGATCTCAAATTTGGTGTTTAAGAAGAAGTCTAGTATTGTAAAAGGACTTGGCATGAGACCTTCCTCTTCTCTAGTAACCACCGCCTCCTTTAATTCATCGGTGGAGTATATCCAACGGTTAGAAAATGAGATAATTGAGCTCAAAGAAGCAAGAGTTAGAGATCAAGAGGAGCGAGCTAAGGACCAAGATGCACGAACTAAACAAGATGAGGTCCAAAAGAATATTCTTAACTTTTTAAGGAGCAAGGGTTATGATGATGCTCTTACTTATAGGGGTGGTTCAACTTCAAGTTAAAACACTTTTTGGTTAGTACTTTATTTGCTTTCTACAATTTATACATTAGGAGTTGTGATTTTAATTTATTGGTGTGGTTACTCTTAATGCATTATTAGAAATATTTCTTATAACATAATTAATGTTTTTACTTTACGGTTTTAACGGATTATTGTTTTTATATTTGTGCAGATTTCTTATTGGTGGCTTTTAGGGGATTTACTTTTGGCATTACTTGAAGACATATGAAAACATCTTCCGTTAGTTCTAAAATAGGGTTTAGGTAGAGTTATTGTATGTATTGCAAACAATTACTGTATGGAAGAAGTTTGAATTAGATACTTATTTTATTTTTTACTTGTGGAATGTATGGATCTTTTTTTATAAATGTGTTGTTGAAATAAATGTGTTATTTAAATGTGAGGTTTTAATAATGTAATGACAGGTTACAGGTTAATATCAAAACCATGAAAAAAATAAAGACAGAAAATAAGTTTTAGTGACAAATTTTTTCGTCACAAATATAGCAACAAAAAATTGTTTTAATGACGAAAATTTCGTCACTAAATATATCAAAATTTTGTAAGAAATGGTTTTAGTGATGAAAATTTTCGTCACTATATGTGCCTGAATTTTCTTAAAAATAGTTTTAGTGACGAATTTTTTTGTCACTATTTGTACCCAAACATAGTTTTAGTGACGGAATATTTTCGTCACTGAATAGTGTTTTTAGTGAGGAAACCATTTAGTGACGAAATGTTTTCGTCACTAAAAGTTTTTTAAAAAAAAATCAAATCGGACTTTTAGTGACGAAATTTTTCGTCACTAGGACTTTTAGTGACGGGGCTACAATGACGAAATGAGTTTCGTCACTAAAAGTCAAATTTCATCACTAAAGGTCCTTAGTGACGAAAAACTGGACTTTTAGTGACGAATTTTTTTTTGTCACTAAAAATACATTTTGTTGTAGTGGTAAAAAGAATTTAAAAGATGTTCTTTAACTCATTACCTACAACCTAGTTATTTAAGTATCAAAATTTTTTATACCTTTGAGAAAATTCACAATGCATGAAAGTCAATTTTTTTGCCATCTCATTCAATTAGTATGGAATTGGCAATCCAGTTACTTGAAAGATAATTAGAATATAGAAAAAGTAATGTTTTTACAACAAATTTGAAATTCGAGATTTCTACAACTAATTATTTAACTTTGTAGTCTTTACATGTCTGTGTTAGAAATTCAATACATCTGGCTATAATTTAAGCTTATTTCAGAGACCTCTCTCTAGAGTAATAGGATATAAGCCAATTCCTTGTGATCAAGATCACTCCGGTAGTGAAAATCAACCAAACGAAAATAAATTTTAGACCATTTTGGATTTTTTTTATTGGAACAAGCAATATAAAGAACAGAACTCACATGTTTAATTATTATAGAAGTAGCTTCCAATCTTCTCAGTTTAATACAATAAAAAAAAATATATTAACACGAAATATTAACGCGAAGGCATATTTCAAATTGCAATATGATTCCCTCTTCCCTAAAACATTTGGAGTGGCCTTTTTAAGTTTGATCACGTGCTGTGGTAAATATATTACCAAATTATATCTTCCAAAGATTTTATAAATAAAAAATTACCTGTCATATACAAGTTCTAAGAAGGTTTTGCCGAATTGAATGCAACTCGACTACAACAGCACTGATGTTCATCCTTTCTCTTGGATATTCTGTGGAGCAAGCAATTCCAA
Organism: Quercus rubra; assembly: GCA_035136125.1. NCBI lineage: Eukaryota > Viridiplantae > Streptophyta > Magnoliopsida > Fagales > Fagaceae > Quercus > Quercus rubra. The sequence goes on along the minus strand of CM068733.1, from coordinate 11,760,219 downwards.
TTCCAAGTATCAAAGTCAAGCATTCTTGAATTTTGATACTCCCATTTCAATTCTCATTGCAAATTTCATTCATCCTTCTCCCTCCCTCTTGTCTTTTTGGGAGAAGAATAGGATCTATAATATCAAATATTCATTCTGGCAAATTTGCTTTGACAAAGTCATGAAGATTTAAGCTATCATGGAAACTATTATCGGGAGGCTTTTTTCCTGTAAACATCTCTAATAATAATATGCCATAACTATAAATATCACCGTATATTGATACCTTGTTTCCCATACCATACTCTCCAATTGCATGTAACATATATTGTAGTAAACATACTTTCATAGCATAAAAAGAAGGGAAATAAAAAAATATTAAGAGTTCCAAAGAATGTTTTTCAATGGCATTAAATAAAATTTAAGGGGAAAAAAGATATCTAGAAAATTTTTTTATAAGCATTCTATATTCTATTGTAGGAAATATGGGAAAAGGAAAAGGAATTAAATTTAAGAAATGTAAAATATATTTACCTGGAGGAGTATAACCAACCGTTCCTTTAACCCCAATGGAGCTTGTTTGATTAGTAGAAGAATCGTGGACGATATCATGAAGGATTCTTGCCAACCCGAAGTCACTTACATGTCCAATCATTTCATCATCAAGAAGAACATTGCTAGGCTTGAGGTCACAATGAACAATTGGTGTTTCACAATGATAATGAAGATAATCCAACGCACTAGCAACATCAATGGCAATATTCAATCTTTGAAGAAGACTCAACTTCCTTTGTTTCTCAAGTGCCTCATTAATTTTTCTTGGAGTTGGATGTAGCCACTCATCTAGATTGCCATTTCCCATGAACTCATATGCTAATGCCTTGAAATCGTGACCTTGATAGTCAACTCCTGAACATGCTGTAAGCACCCTTACAAGAATTCGGTTTCTATTGTTTCTTAGAGCCTCACACTCAGCTTTGAAACTTTTGGAAGCTCCATGGCACCCTAAGTTCAGCACCTTGATAGCAACAGTATGTTTATACTGATCAAGAATACCTTTATACACTGACCCGAAACTACCCACACCAATTAAATTAGCAGAAGAGAATCCATCAGTAGCATTCAAGAGACTTTGGTAAGACACATTCATAAGCAAATTTATAGAATCACTTAAGGTATTTTATTTCCTTCTTTTTCTTAAAGAATAAAGAAATTGAAATGATAGGACCAAATTTGCTCCAATAAGCCCGAAAAGTATTAACATCAATATTAGAGTCAACTTTCTCTTATTGGAATTTTTGATTTTGCATTTAGGAAGTTAAATATTTGGTATCCCCCCAGAAAGCTCATCATTTCCCTTAATTGAAATTGCACTTGCATTCATGAAAACTCCATTTGTTGGTATCTCACCCTCAAAATGATTGTATGATAGATTTAATAATTGCAAGAAATCAAAGCTCTCCAAAAAATTTGGAATCTTTCCAGAAAAATTGTTGTCAAAAAGGTCAAAATGTTCAATGCCTCTTAATGATTTCAAAGATAAAGGAACATCCCCTTGGAAGAAATTTCTTCTTATAGTTAAAAATTCTAGCTTTACACAACTTTTAAGAGTTGAAGGAATTTCACCAAACAATAAGTTTTCAGAAATATCCAAATGTTCAATATTTATTAAATTCCCTATTTCCATAGGAATGACACCAGTGAATTGGTTGCCAGACAAGTCAAGGTTATTTGGTGAAAATGAGAGACCAATAACTTGTGAGGATATGTTACCACTAAGATTGTTACTAGAAAGATTAAAAATTAACAAATTTCGACCTTGACCAAGACTTGAAGGGATGCTTCCTTGAAGATTATTTTCTACTATATACAACTCCAACAAATTTGTTAAATTTCCAAGTGAGGGTGGAATGTTCCCAACAAAAGTGTTTTGAGATAAATCCAAAACTTGTAGTTTTTGAAGGTTTCCAATTACAGAGGGAATGTTGCCTGAAAATTTATTATTCCACATTTCTATGTCCTCCAAGTTGATCAGATTTGCAATCATACTAGGAATATTTCCAGATATTTTGTTATTATTCAAATAGAAAAATGTAAGAGTAGTTGAGATGTTGCCAATGCATTTAGGCAACTCCCCCCCAAAGTTGTTGGTATTTATCTCCAAATCTCTTAGGTTGATGGCATTTGACAAAGAACAGAGAAAACTCAAGTCATTTGCTCCTCCATTTCCAAGTTGGTTTTCGGCAATGGAAAACATCCTCAATCTATTTAGCTTCTCTAAAGAAGGAACTTTTCCGACTAGTTTATTCCTAGCCAAATTTAGTATATTTAAATTTGAGGCATTAGATATTGAAGAAGGGATAGATCCAATAAACTGGTTGCTGTCGATGGAAAATATTTATAAATTTGGCAAGGTGATACCTATGTTCAATGAAGGATGCCCTTGGATTTGGTTAACTCCTACATCAATCTACGTTATTGAAGAGATATTGAAGAATAAGCAAGGAATTGTACCAGACAACCTATTTGAACCAACAGCAAAGATTTCAAGTTTGGTCAATTGGCCAAAAGAATCAGAGATACTCCCACCCAGGTTATTATAAGCTATAAAGAAGCCTTTTAGAGATGACAAGTTTCCAAAAGAAGATGGGATAATTCCTATCAAACTATTTTTATGAATGGCAAAGATTTGGAGCTTTGACAAGGTGCCAAGCTTTGTGGGGATTTCTCCAACTAGATTATTAACAGCCACATGAAACACTCTAAGGTTGGCACAACTGGATAAATTGCTAGGAGTTGTTCCACTTATTGTGTTATTGTTCAATTGCAAGACTTCTAGTCTATGCAAATGGCCAATTTCTGGAGGAATTTCATTATAAAAGCTATTGTTTTCAAGGTTTAGCTTCCACAAAAAACTTAAATTTCCAACATTTGGGGATATAGAGCCTACCAGTTTTTGAGAGTGCAGGTCCAACGCAGTGACCCTGTTAGTTTTTAGATCCCTTAAAACATAATTTGATTAACCTAGGAATTTAGCCAAGTTGTTACTTAGTCAAATTAATTAAATCTAGGTTAACACAATCAAATAATCATATCAAGTAAAGCAACGAAAAGATAAATAACACAGATATAATCACCTAGGAAACCAAACCAGTAAAAACCTGGGGAGGATTTAACTTAGCTATTCTCAAGGTAAACTTGAATCCACTATCTTGAAAGAATCGAAGTTCATACAATAAGACTTACAAGCCCCCACGCTCGACTTCTTATTGCTACCCACCAGTAGAACTTACTGACACGACTACGTGCAAACTCCGAATCCACGGACTCCTTCTTTCTTGGATTCTCCACCAAATACAAGCACACTGCTTGTGTTTCTTTAAGCTTCAATGGCAGCAACTGGAATGGTCATCAAGGTGTAGAAAACTTCTTCTCCTTGAAAACCCTAAGTTTATGTGAAGGAAAGCTCCTCAAAGATCTCACAAGAGATTCACACAAACCGCAATATGAGCAACCAAGTCCTTAGAGAGCTCTTGGGTACAAAACCCTAAAATACAAAAGGAGGCACACTCTTTTCTCTCTAAAAAAGTTATAAAAACGTTTTAGGGTTTTCCTTTTTAATAGGAGTGTTTTACTTGAACCCTAATACGTTTAAATAGAGTTTGGGCTGAACTGGAACTTTGCAGAAAAATAAATCTGTACGTGGTTCGATTGATCGAGTCTAATTTTCGATCGATCGAGCCTTGCAGATTTAGTCCAATAAATTCTGCAATCACTCGATTCCAATTTTTCAAATAAACATACTTTGAGCAAGCCTAAACCTAGACTCTATGTTTTGATCATGGTTTGCCAACATAATACAAATTAAAGTTCTAATACATTAGTTCCTAAGGCCTTAGAACCTAACAAACCCTTTGATGTCGGTGACCACAGGAAATACCTTTCCATTGGCAAAAATGGATGCTATCATTCCAAGAGCTCATGACCCCGAGAGGATCTTTACTAATCTTGGCTTTGAAGTCAAGCAGTGCCAACTGGTTGGTCTCATTATTCTCGCCAACCACAGAGGTGAGAAACAGGCCAAAGCACCCAAGAAGAATAAATGTGTGCATGGAAAAAGATGAAGATGGTGGAGCGGAACTCAGGTGTGAACAAAGCCCCATTCAATGTGGTTGAAAAGGCTTTTGCTTAACTAAAATGCTGGTTAACTAGACCTTTTTTTTTTTTTTTTTTTGAGAAGCGGTTAACTAGACTCTGAAATGGTACAATTGTGTGTTTGGTTGCTTTGCAGCTCAAGAAGAAGCAAATTTATAGCTAGGGAAAGAAGAGAATTAGTGCAAGAATAGTGATGTTTCGAACCCCTTGATATTCAAGTACTATTTTCAGAGTCGTGTGATGCACGGTGAGCCCCTTGATATTTCTTGAACAAATTTATGATTCGTTTGGATTGAGTGAGAGGGAGGGGAAGTAGAGTAGAGTAGAGTAGAGTAGATTTAGTATAAAATTAGCTTATTTTTAACCAACTCTACTCTACTCTCCTCCACTCCCCCTCCTTTCTCCCTTCATTCAAACAGGCAGTTAGTGTACAAGTAAAAAAAATTAGATAAGCAACAGTTGCGAGCTTGACTTCCAGTGCCAGTCCTAGAAATGTTTTCCGTGTATGTACCTCATAGCCTAATTGATGGTTATAATTAATGGTCACATGCAAGTCACTTGGTCATAAACATTTAGAACATTAACTGATTATAAGGACAAAATAGAATTCAATTTTTATGGTCATATGAGGTGATCAATAAAAACAGTCAATCAAACCATGGGTTGAATTTGTGAACTTTGAAGCTATTAATTTACATGTGCAATCCTAATGACAACACCCAATTAAGCTAAAACGTGACATTTTATTTCAAAGTAGAGTAAGCCAAAGCTTAAACATCACACAGTTTCTAAACAAACCCCAAAATTGGTGTAAAATAGAATATCCCAAAAGGAGACTTTCCCTCCTCAATTGCAAATCTTGAGTAAACATCACATCAATAACATTAATATCAAACAATAGAAAATTGTTTACTTCAAATTGGGTTCATTCTACTTCAAATTAGTAAAGCCTTAGATAATGTTCATTCTAACTTGATCCATGATTGCAGGTCTCTCCTGGAGCGACCTTGGGTGGTCAAAACTGATCACATTTGGAGGGAAGCTAATGGGTGTGCCGACCTGTTGGCAAAGAAAGAAGCAGATCAATCTGAGCGTAAAATTTTCTATGACACCCGTCCTGCGTTTTTGACGCAATGCTATTTTTGGGACTCACTGGGATTCACCTCGCCTCGATCAGTGGGTTGTATATACCAAGGAAGCTGAACTCTGGCTATCGGAAGTCTCTGTGTGTGTGTGTGTGTGTGTTAGGTCCTTCCCTGTTGTTGTGTTTGTCTTGTTACTGTGTCTTAATCGTTGTGGTGTTAGTGTATAGTTTGATGTGTTTGTGGCGGTTGTTGTCAAGTCATGATGTGTTATTGTTTAGTTTGATGTGTCTGTAGTTGGTATCTCTTTGAAGTCTCTGTAATGTACTCTCAGTGTTTGCAATAAAATTCCTTTTAACGCAAAAAAAAAAAAAAAAAAAAAAAAAAAAAAAAAAAAAAAAAAATCTTCATTGGTTTTTTTATTTGGTCATATTTTTTTTTTCACTTTTTATTTTTTACCTTATCCCCTATTTATTTCTTGCCATTTTTTTTACTAATTTATCACATCTATCCACTACTTGGCACCATGTGAGCCAATTGATCTTATTTCATGACCAAATTCGGAGGAAACTTAGATATGTAGCAGTTATGAGCTAGAATCCTGTGCCACTCCAAGAAACTCTCTTCATGTCTATACATATAGCCTAGTTGACGGGTAAAATTACCGATCGCATGCAGGTCACATGATCATAAATATTCAGTATATTAAGAAATTTGTAAGGGCAAAATGAAGAATTCAATTTTTAATAGTCATATGACTTGCAGCCTTGCAGGTGGTCGTTTAAAGAAAAACAGTCAATCAAAGCTAAGGGGTGGAACTTGTGACCTTCAAAGCTATTAATTTATAGGAGCAATCCTAATGACAACACCCAATTAAGCTTGAACATGACCTGTTAAAAGGAATCCTAAGTCAAATGTGTGCCTTTTACAGCAACAAGCTTCCAAGCAGGACATTAGCACTCAGTATCAGGGGAAGCAGCAGGTCTGCAGCATCAGGGTGCATCCTGTGCTGCACCACAGAAGCAGGGAAGGACTGCAATTGGATGCAGGGCACAATGCACCAGAGAGTCAAAGGAAAAACAGGGATGTAATCCTAGGGAATGAAGACTTAGAAGACTTATGGCCTGTTTGGATGTTAAAAAATGGAGGGGGAGTAGAGTAGAGGGAGGGGGAGTAATCTAATTACCTTGTTTGGAAGATTTTTAAGGAAGGAGGGAGAGGGATTTGGAGGGGTTTGGAAGGGTTTCAACTCCCTCTAACCCCTCATTTTTAATTCCCCCAAATTGGAGAGATTTGGAGGGAGAGTAGAATAAATAAATTATTGTCCAAGTAAATTCCCTAATTTATCCTTTCTAAATTAACAAAATTACACACAGATTATATAAATAATGTTTGATTATTTCCTGAGAAAATTTAAGCATTGACTTCCTGTTTGTTTCCTGAGAATAAAAACCCACATCCGGTCCAAGTCTTCTTCTTCATCAATCGGAAAATCCAACCTCGCCTCTGGATGCATCCTCATATTCCTCGCGAAAGCCTAAACCTCATCAATGATCCCGACGCCACCAAAACCACGCTCCTCCAAATCCGATTCCGATTCCATCTCCGATCCGAACGAGTCGGCGTTCATCTTCGTCGAAATCATGGGTGGAAGTTTACCTTTGTCTGACGTCCTCGACTTGAAGAAAAGAGAGAAGAGCGAGCGATTTGGGTTTTCGGTGATGGAAGAAAGCATGGTGGCGCGTCGCTCCCATCGGGACCCGACACGAAGAAGCGGCGCGTGAGCTACTTCTACTAGCCGAGCATCGGCGACTACTACTACGGCCAAGGTCACCCATTGAAACCCCACCGGATCCGCATGGCCCACAACTTGTTCGGATTCTGTCAGTCCTCCGCCAGCGAGTCTCTCGGTGCTGCCGTCAAGCTCAACCGTGGCGACACCGATATCGCTTTCAACTGGGTCGGTGGGCTCCATCCACCATGCGAAGAAGCCTGAGGCTTCTGGGTTTTGCTACGTCAATGATATTGTTCTGGGTTTTGCTAAGATTCAATGAATTTTTGAATTTATTTTTATTTTTGTTAGAATTTATTTTGAGGTAATAGAAATTATTTTATAATATTAGTTTTATACTTTTATCAGTACTATTTTTTGGAATTAAAATGTTGGTTAAATAATTATTTAATTTAATAAATTAATCTTAAACTAATATTGTAAGTACATTTTTAAAATAGGGGTAAATTTGTCTATTTAAATCATTTCCTCTCCTCTTTCTCTACTAATTTTAAAAACATTCAAACAAGGTGGAGAATAATCATTTCACTCTACTCTCCTCCCCACTACTCCCCTCTACTCTCCTCCCCCTCTAAACTTCCAAACAGGCCATTAATAGAGTCAATCCCTCATCATGATCAGATTATGCATTCTATACAAGAAATGTATCCGAGTGGGATGGTAGTTACATGTTAATGTACACGTGTCATAGCTAGGCAGTTTTTACTTGTAACAGTTTTCTCCTTGAAATCAGGGGAGTTAGTTACTGTTTGCTTTCTTTTGTACATGATTGTATATAAAAGGATAGGCATAGTTCATTAGAGTTTAGTTGGATTGTAAATGTAATTCGGTTTCTATTTAGAGAGAGAGAGTCTTGATTTTTTACAAGACATTTTATTCCCAAGTTACGTAAATCATAGCTTGAAGTAACATCACACAATTTCTAAACAAACCCCAAAAAGTGGGGTAAAATAGAATTTCCCTTCACTTACTTCAATGGTTGTGCTCATTCAACCCCCTCTCCCTCTATTCCCCTAACTTAATAAAATAAAAAGTAAAAATTAAAAAAAAAAATAAAAAGAGTTTCACCCTCTGTTTAATATAAAAATCTTATAAATTAAGCATTGCGTTTGTGACATTAACACTAACAAATAATAGAAATCTCCTAAATTTTTTTCGTTTGCTTTTATAATCCCATTGTTGGGAAATGAGAATTTGAACTTTGAATATCATCTTTGAACTGGATCTCTCTCTCTCCCTCCCTCTCATGGTTGAAATGAGCCCATAGCCCCTCATTCTGCAAACCAACACTAGCCCGGCCTCACTCCAACATCACTGTACGGATCTATCACATTAACAATCAAAAACTATTGGGCTTGTTTATAACCATTTGTAAGGATAGGCCCAATGAAACCAAAATAGAGCTCTCTGTCAAGGACACAAAGACCGACTACACTCTTTTACAGGAAAGAATGTTGTTGCATCACTTGAGGTCATCCCATGCATGCAAGAACTGTATGCTTACTATCCTTAAAGATTGCAAGATTCTGGCATTGTTGTGCAAAGTGGTAGGAGAGAAAGCAAAATTAGAACCCAAGAAGTTTGTATTTTTGAACACCCAAGACAAGGGAAATGAAGAGAGAAAGGGGTACTTCTCATAAATTATAAATCTCCTCTCGTCCCGTACGTCAATAAAATTAGATCTAACGTCAGAACGAATCAAAGGCATGGGAGAGACAGAACTAAGGAGAATGAAGGCATCGATGTCAAGCAATTGGGCAAACAAGCAGAATGTAACCATATTTTGAAAAGATTAAAAGGATCCGGTTAAGTTATCTATTTTTGAAAATATTTTCTCAAAAATTGAAAAAACAGTCAATACTTTTTCAATTTTGGAGAAAAAATATTTCAAAAATGAAAATTATTGTGTGCCCTTAGGACACACATTAACAAAATCCTTAATAATATGCATGCTGTGCATATTATTAATACATTTCTCATGTTTAATGTTAGATATATGTCGGTCTCGGCCAATAGTTTTTGGTGTTGTACGTGACGTTATGGTAAAAGGCTTCCAACTTGCACAAGTCCATGATCATCAATAAAAGAATAAATAAATAAAATTGTTAGTAAAATTTACACAAAATTAATGGTGTCATATATGTACCTAATGGTGGCAGTAGTTAACAGAAGGATTGTACTGATCACATTTGTAAACATGGGGAAGAAATTGATAATATTAAAATCTTAAGTACCAAATTAAATTAACCACTCAGGAAAATTTTGAAGGACTAAATTGTATTTTAACAAAAGAAAATGTGGAACATTAATTAATTGCTTCAGCTGAATTAGAAATAGAGACCTGTGGAATTTTCATTCACAACCAAAAAGAAAGATGTGGTGTCTTGATGTTAGCGTATTATCAAGGTTGGAATGATGGAATGGTTAAGATTCGCCTTGGAAATATCTCTAATGCTTCACAAGGGTGTGATGGTGAACCTAGAGGAAGAAGCCGGAGCACTTATTGCATGACCAAGAAGACCTGTCCTTGTTACACAAAGTCTTTCTTTGTTCGCCACAGATTTACAAGAAATGTCTTGATTGCATGACACACCACACCAGTGACTTTCACCAGCTCTAGCTTTCTAGGAGCTATTAATCATGCACGCTTACAACTTACTGGTCCAAGTCAACCAATCCTGACTCCCCATCATCGTAGGATTGGTTCATGCAAGCTGCATAATTGAGCCATTAAGGGTCAAGAGGGTTTAGAATTTCTAGTCTTCGATCATTATGGAAAACCAGTCCTTTGTGGCAGGAAAATTCCTTAACGAAGACAACCAAGTTAAGGGGTTGCCAATAGAATTCAAACATGACAATGCTTCCGGAAATGCCTTAATTTTATGCCTAAGAACCATTTTTGGGACTGGTTAGCATTGTTCTAATATTGTTTCAAAAGACATTATTGTTGAGTAAACATATGCGAGTGAAGTCCTACATTAATTAATAATAATAAAAATGAGTGGTTAAAATAATATAATTAGATCCAAACTCTTAAGTTTAAACTTTTGGATTAAGTGGCATCTCCATATATTACATTAACCTCTCAACAAAGTAGTCTCTCCAAGATGCTCTCTCTCTAGCAAGTGGTGTTAGAGCTGAGGGTAGTGCACAGCAAGGTGACAAGGTTAACAAGGGCCTCTTTCATAGTTGGGGACAAGGTGCGTATACTTAGAACACACACAAGTGAGCATCACACAAGTGTGGCGTAAGGTTTCAATGAAAATAGACGTGTGGGCCAGTTCCATGGATGAGTGTTTGGGGTTGACATGTGATTAATTTCCATGGATACTAAGCTAGCAAAAGAAAATCTCATAAAGAAGAGAAGCTAGTAGGACTTGTTCGTGACCCATACATAAAGAGTCGATGGTTAAAATAACATAATTGGACCCAAATTCATAAGTTTTAGTTCTGAGGTTAAGTGGAATCTTTATATATTATATTGATTTCTCAACAAAAGAGTTTTCTCAAGATGTTCTCTCCCCAACATGCATCATTATCTTAATTTTTAAATAGCACAAAGATAGAGTGTTGTGGTAGTGGAAGATTTGATATTAGTTTGTTGTGCAAAAGGACATCTAGAAGTTTTCCCACATAAGATAATTATTATATATCTAAGAAGGAAATAATAATGATAAGAATGAGTGGTTGAAATAATATAGTTGAATCAAAACTCTAAAATTTAAGCTTTTAAGTTAAGTGATGTTCCTATATATCATTAACCTCTCAACAAAAGAGTCTCCCCATGATGTTCTCTCTCTAGCAAGTGGTGTTAGAGCTGAGGACAGTTCACAGCAAGGTGACAAGGTTAACAAGGGCCCCTTTTATAGTTGGGTACAAGGTGCATATACTTGGAACACACACAAGTGAGCATCGTACAAGGGTGGCGTAAAGTTTTGATGGACATAAATGTGTGGGCTAAGTCCATGGATGAGCGTTTGGGGTTGACACATGGTTCCCATGGATGATGAACTAGTGGAAGAAAGCTCATAAGAAGAAGAAGCTAGTAGGACTTGTTCGTGGCCCATATATAAAGAGGCAATGGTTAAAATAACATAGTTGGGCCCCAATTCATAAGTTTTAGCTCTAGGGTTAAGTGAAATTTTTATATATTATATTAATCTCTCAACAAAGGAGTCTTCCCAAGGTGTTCTCTCCCCAACATGCATCATCATCTTAATTTTTAAATAGCATAGGGATAAAGTGTTGTGGTAGCAAAAATTTTGATATTAGTTTGTTGTGCAAAAGGATATCTAGAAGTTTTCCCACATAAAATTTGTTCTGAAAATTATTATAGATTTAAGAAGGAACTCACTGTAGACAACCAAAATTTCTAGTTTGAAATAAATCAAACAAGTAAAATAATTTCACAAATGCGAATTTAAATTGATGAATGTGTGGTACAATTCTCTGAAATTACAAAAGTGATCCTCTGATTCGATCTCCTTGAAAGACTTGTTGATTGGAATAGTAATAATGTAATTTTGACTCGAACACAAAATATTCTTCAATTTGGCTAAAGGATGGATCGAAGACCCTTGAAACAGAATCACAATGAATCTCTGGCTATGAACTTGTTAGAAATTCTTTGTTCTTCTCATTCTTCATATGTTCTTCGTGTTCTTAGTGCGTTCTTTGTCTTCAAAGATTTGTGGTGGAAGTTCTTCGGTGCTTTAGAAGCTTGAATCCATAGAACATCGTTGATTTATGGTTTGTTGAGGTTTTTGGAGACTTTTGAGCTTGATTCCGGCAAAGTTTAGGATCTAGGCATACAGTTTGGATGATTCTGCTTCGAATGTTCTTCGATTTTGAGGCTGAAGTTCTTGAAGGCTTTGAGGCTTAATTCCTGCAGAGCTTTGATTCCTATAGAGCTTCTGTACTTCTAAGTGTTTATGAATCTTCTCTGATGCTGCTTGTGCTTTAGATGGCTTAGTCTCTCCTTAAATGTTTTAGGAAGGCTTTTATTTATAGGAGTTTGGGGGTGGGTGAGCGACACGTGGTAGAGTCTAATTGGTGACACATGTCAAAACCTGATTAGTTCACTTATGTCATCGCTTACGCACGCTAAATTGCATATGTCATCGCTTACACATGCTGGACTGCTTATGTCATCGCTTACACGCGCTAATATGTGATTGGTTTTTACATGACACTTGGCAAATTTCTGTTGGTTTCTGAGTAGTGATAGCAAAACCTAGCAACAATACATGGCACATTGTAATTGTTTGTATTTTGTGGACTTGGTAGTATGATGTGTCAGCTTATGATAGGTTGGGAATTTTCCCTCTCTACAAATGCCCTCTCGAGACTCATTCATGCACACAGTTTTGGAGTGTTGTGTGGGAATGAGTTTCGAAGATGAATTTTTACACTTGACTCTTCAAGGTGGTAGAGCTTTCAGCAAGATGAGATAATTTATGAAGAGTAGACCCACCCATATGAAAGACTTTGATGGGACCAAAAAGGGGTGTGCAAGTATTTGAATGTACTTGTGTGACTAAGCCTTCTCAACAAAGGTTAAGTTGAAGTAATTTCAAAAGAGTGTTCCATGGTACTTGGAGTGGATTGGTGAGGCTAAAAGTTATTTGCAAGAAGTTGGATGTACTTGCAAGATTGACTCATTTCAGCAGAGGTTAAGCTGGGGTAATTTCAGAAGAGTATTTTGGATCGTTGGTAGCGATCATAGGGTGTAGAAGATGGGGAAGAGGCAAGGATGGTGGCTGGGTACAACATACAAAGTCATAGGGCTAGTCTCACAGTTTTAAGAAGTTCAGGCGAAGTAATTTCTAAAGAATATACTTTGGATTACAGCGAGGATGGCTGAGTGTGCATGTGCCATTGTTTCACTTAGGTTAAGTTAAGGTAATTTCAAAAGCTTATGGATTCTGGGTATGTTGATGTTGGTGGTGAAGAAGACGAGGATGAAGCAAAGATGGGACCATACTGACGGATGTTAAGTTGAAGTAATTTCAAAAGAGTATTTTCTGAAATACTTCAAGCAGAATTTAAGTTGGAGTAATTCCAGAAAAGTGTGTTCTAAGGTACCAGCAATGATGACCTTTAGGTCTCACACTGGTGGGAATATGGAATGAGGCTTTGGCGACCATTTACCGACAACAAAGGTTGATTTCTAATTATGTTCTTTATTATCAGACCAAGATATCAATAAGTTTTTGGTGCAGCAGGTGATTGAACTCCAAATTCTTCTTTAAAAAAAAACTCCAAATTCTTATTCAACCATAAAAAAATAATAATAAAATAAAAAACTTTATCCCATTGAGCTACAAACTTGTGTGTGTTCTTCCTCTCTTTTTTTTTTTCTTTTCTTTTTTTTTTAATAGAATTTGGGCTAGAGAAATTGGTTTTCCATTAGTTCATGTTGTCCATCTAGCAAGGGACCTTTTTTTTTTTCCTTGTGAAGTATTGTGGGCTAGTGTGAACCCATATCATACTAACCCATAGCATGCCAACAAGCCCGTTGCGTGTCTGTCCATTTCTCAGCCCAAATGGACTTCGTCTCCTCTGTTTAGGGCTTGGGGTTTAATGCCCATTTTTAGTTCCCCCCCCCCCCCCCCCTCTCTAAAAAAAAAAAAAAAAAAAAAACACTTTTAACAATAATTTACTAGTAAAATTCTATAAGGCACTCATAGATTTTGAAAGTAATTTGGTATTTTTATTCACCAAGAGAACTATCATAATAAATATTTGAACATTATTATGATTATTATCATTTTGGTGTATGATGTCATTATCTTTTAACTATTCTTTATTAATTTCTTGTTCAATTGTGAGGTTTTCATCTAAATATTTTATTATAATTTGATCAAAATGATGGGAAAGGATGAGTTCCAATTAAGAGATTCAAAGAATAAGCTCAGAGAGAAGTGCCTTTTGCTAGTTAAGCTCTGGTTTTTGAGGGGTTGAATGAAACCAACCGCAAATAGTGATGGAGCTTGAATTTGAGTTGAGGTGGGGTAAAATTTGTATATGATATATGCACTTTCACAAAAGAAAAAAAAAAGTCAAATATTATAATAGCTAAGTACAGAGGAGTTTTATCAAGTTTCATGATAGATTGTGGCTTTCCAAGCAATGCACTTTGCTTTCCACGTTGGTATGCAAGATTGCATTTTTGAAGGGATTGATCAGGGTCTTTTTGCTAAAGTATGGTAAGGAAACATTAAAACTTATGTGTAAGGCATGCTAGTGGAGGATTTGTGGTTACTTATTTTTTCACTTAGATGGTAGAGTTATGCTATATTTCAAGACTAATGAGACGTAGTGGAGGTTTAGTTGGCTAAATTATCATTAAGTGTGATTGAGTAGAGCTTATGGTTACATGAAATTTCTCACAGGAAAAGAAAGATCTTTGATCTAGATTGCTATTTCTATTGAAAGAAAAAAAAATAGGTTGGGGTTTTTAAATAAGTATTAGCTATGAAACTAAGGGTGTTTTTTGGGTAGGCCAGGGGGGGCAACTCCCACACCCCCCCCCCCCCCCCCCGACCCCCCCTAGCTCTACCCCTGATCGCAAATCACAAGTTTTGTAAAATAAGTGTTGTTCATTTTTTATTTTTGTGCAAGTATAATTTTCTTTTTTGCAAGTTAAAGTGTTCATATGAATATCTTGACTTACACATAAAGCTGCCATTGTTCAAAAGAACAAAGTGTATATAATGCCAAATTAGCTCCAAATGGTCTTGAAGATGCTCAAACATGATACATGTCATGCCCCAAACCCAAAAGGGTCCAAAGCATGAGAAAAGCATCTCAAAGGTACCTATAGATTTTGTTCCTTTTGGCAATTCAATCCAAATAAAATCATATCAAATACCAACATCAAGAATTATCATAATAATTCCATTAAATATACTTCCAAAGTAAGTCAGAGCTCTATGCAATAAATACAAGGACCATTGGTCACAAAAGAATGGAGGTCTGAATAAATAATTACATTTCATTAACTTGTCCCATTAGTGGAAATAAAGGCATAACCACTATTAGATACAAAAGAATTGGTCAAGTCTACTCTAAGTTATACATCACCAATTATCTCCATCACAAAAGTCAGCCTCCATCAACAGTTAGCCTAACAACTGATAGCCACCAAAAAGCTGGCTACTATGAAAAATTTTGTAAAATAATGGAATGAGATAAGCCCAATAAGTAACATAATTAATGGGGTGGGGGAAATGCAAGTTTCATGATAATGAACATTTTACAGACATGCTAAAATTTGGAAATTTCCATTTGAATTTTGCAAAATAAATTTCCTTAACATCATGACAAGAATGATAGACATATTGTAGCACCAAGCTTCCCAAAGTAACTATGAAACTACATATTATTCATTGTGAGCCATAAAATATCCAATACCAGTTCAAATCCAGAAACCTCACCCAAGGCCACATGACAAGGTCGTCACACAGACGAGATAATCACCAATATCATGGCACAATGACAAAACCACATCAAAAGCACACAAGTTAAAGTATTTGAAATACACAATTCACTTCCAAGTAGTTTCATAAAATATTTCAATAACCAAATTGCCACAATGTTCTCAAAGTCCTTTAAACTATTTCTTGTCATAAATATTTTGTGAGAATTTCCCAGATAATACCAACTAAGATAAAGCATCTTTAGAATTTGCAAATAATGCAATAAATTCATAAAATCCATTCCCAAGAATTTTATAAAAGACGCTTATCTTTTCTATGCTAACGAGTCATGCATTCCCCATATGCAGTACTAAATATGATGCCCTTTTCACAAATAATCACATGCATTAAAGTTACAACACAAAGCTTTCTAGGTAAATATAGTTTCCATAACAATTTCCCAAAATGTGTTTAACCCAACGCTTTTTGCAACATAGTTATTTCCAAAAAAATCCCATTAAAAGCTACTTACCTTGCAACCTGCAAAAAGCTTAATTCCAAAACTCTAAAGGAGATTAGCTAAAACCTAAACAATACCAAACAAACCTATCACGATAAGCATAAGGCTTGACATTTTATCTAGCTACGAATTATAAATAGCTAGATAAGTAATTAATTAGGCAAGTTAAGTACTTAACCTCACAAATAATGTATTTTACTTCCAAAGTTTATCAACAATTTCATTTACAAGGCTTAGACTCCATTTTATAATCATGTCATTCAAAGCCTCTTCTTTGCCATAAGAGATCCTAGCACTTATGAATTTCTTCCACCATATATGTATACCATTTTCAAGAGACCCATGAAATAACATATATAATAATATCCACCATTACAAACCCCAAATGTAAATCCTCCACCATGCCCACCACGCCACCATTGCCCACTGCCCACCAAAATCCCATCAGAACAAAAATGCATAAAAAAAAAAAAAAAAAAAAAAAAAACCCAACTTCACAATAGAAAACTAGAAACCTAGCAACACCAGACCCATGCCGATCTCCACCAAACCCAGTGAACCTACACAAAAACGTAGTGGCGCATGATAACGAAACAGTGCGTCATGAAGTCAAGGACTGGGAGAGAGAGCCGAGGCTTTTTCTGTTGGGGAATTTCGACGGTGCAATGATAACGATGGGAAGTTCGCCGAGATTTCCGATGTATGATAACGATTTTGGGTGGGGTAAACCTTTGGCGATACGAAGCGACAGAGCTAATAAATTCAACAGTAAGATTTTGGCTTTTTTGGGAAGAGAAGCCAACGGAAGCACGTCGATCTCCACCAAACCCATCACCAATCTGAGCAACCTAGAAACCCAGCCATACCCACCTCTTCCTTTAAGCACCGGTCATAGCAAAAAAAAAAAAAACCAAAACACAAAACACGACCCGGATCGTAACCCATCAAAAAAAAAAAATGAACTACTATGATGTGTGATGTTGATATTGGGAGGAGAATGGTGTTTGGGTTTGAAGAGAGGAGAGAGCAGATGAGAGAGAAGGCAGAGAGAGTTGAGAAAGATAGAGAGCATTCCGGAGTTGAAAGAGATAGTTGAGAATAAAATATTATTTAAATTTATACAATAGTGCTACAGTGTCATTCTACATGTAGAATGGCTAGAATGGCACTGTAGCACAATTCTAAAATTTTTTACAATTCTTCAGTTTTACAATTCCAGATGCTAACTCTTTTAGGATTGAAATGCCAAAATTTCTTTAGATATGGCATATGAAAGTCCCAGTACTGATGCTTTAAGGGGAGATATTTTGAAAGAAAAGGAGTAGTGGGGAATTAAGGGGTAGGTGGGTGGGGCTCACGTGAGTCAAAAATCTGACCACCTTCTTTTCTTTTCTTTTTTTTTTCTTTTTTTTTTTTTTTAATAAAAAGCGGGCTGGGGTGTTACAATACATATTGATCAAATTCAAGCAATATTAAAACTCAATTCCAATAACAATCTTTGTAAGTATATTGACAATCACAATTTGTTAAAGAAGAAGATTTCTCTCAGTTAACCGAGTATTTCTAAACTTTGGCCAAATACAAACAACTAGAGAGTTACAAATTATTTGCTTCATTGTTATATGACATAAACTTGGCCTTCAAAAGCAGTCATTCGTCTTGTGCACCTGTGATGAAGGAAGATAAATTTTTAATTAGAAGAGTGAGGTTTTCTCTATTGTAACAAGAATTTAAAAGATTTTCTTTAATTCATTAGCTAAAATTTAGTAAATTATATATCAATTACTTTTTTACCTTCGAGAAAATTTTACAACACAAGAAAGCTCATTTGTGTGAGAAATTAGGAATGTTAAATCTCATTTCATTCAATATTTATGTAAATGGCAATCCATTTACTTAGGAAAATATTTAGAATTTTTTTTATAAGAAAAAAAGGAGAGCAAAGTATTTACAACAAATTACTTAACTTTTTAGTTTTTAGTATGTTAGCAATTCAATTCTTATCGAAATAATTTAAGCTTATGTCATTTATAGAGACCTCTATCAAGAGTAATAGGATGTAAGCCAGTTCCTTGTAATCCCAATCACTCCAATAGTGGAAATCAACCAAATGAAAATACATGTTTAGGTATTATAGAAGAGTAATTGGGCTCATTTCCAATCCTATATATAGTAGAATGAGCTTATAAAATCTCAATGGGTTCTAATCTCCGTAGGATTCCCTCGCACCCTCTTCCCAAATAAACTTGGACTAGCCTTATTAAGTTTTGATCATATGGTTTGGTAAATACGTTACCAAATTAAATCTAACAAAGATTTGAAAAAAAAATTACCTATCGCTTGAATTCTGTCTGAGTAGTGTGTATACGAGTTCTAAGAAAATTTTGCCGAATTGAAAGCAACTCAACTACAACAGCATTAATGTTCATCCTTTCTCTCGGAATTTCTGTGGAACAAGCAACTCCAATTCCAAGTATCAAAATCAAGCATTCATGAATTTTGAAACTTCCATTCCAATTCCCATTACAAGTGTCATTCATCCTTCCTTCTCCCTTTTGTCTTTCCTCGAGAACAGCAGGATCTATAATGTCAATTATTTGTTCTGGCAAAGTTTCTTTGACAAAGTCACGAAGACATAAGCTATCGTGGAAAATGTTATTTGTTGGTCTTTTTCCAGTGAACATCTCTAACAATAGTATACCGTAACTATAAACATCACCATATATTGATACCTCATTTCCCATTCCATACTCTGCAATTGCACATAACATATATTATAATCGGCATACTTTCAAAACATAAAAATAAGGGAATTAAAAAATTTAGGAAGATTTAAAGAATGTTTTTCAATGGGGTGAAGAAAAAAAAAAAGATATCTAGAAATTTTCGTTATAATACATTCTATCTTTTGTATACAATACATCCTTAGTAACAACATATTTTCAAGCTTAAAACTATGGTAGAAAATATGGGAAAAGGAAAGCAATTAAATTCAAGAATTGTAAAATAAATTTACCTGGAGGAGTATAACCAATCGTCCCTCTAATTCCAATGGAGCTTAATTGATTAGTAGAAGAATCTTGGATAATATCATGAAGGAATCTTGACAAGCCAAAATCACTTACATGTCCAACCATTTCATCATCGAGAAGAACATTGCTGGGTTTGAGGTCACAATGAACAATTGGTGTTTCGCAATGATAATGAAGATAATCCAATGCACTAGCAACATCAATAGCAATATTCAATCTTTGAAGAAAACTCAACTTTCTTGGTTTCTCAAGAGCCTCATTTGTGCTTGGAGTTGGATGTAACCACTCATCTAGGTTGCCATTTCCCAAGAACTCATATACCAAAGCCTTAAAATCATAACCTTGATTGTCAATGCTCGAACATGCTGTGAGCAATTGTACAAGATTTCGATGTCTGATGTTTCTTAGAACCTCACACTCGACTTTGAAACTTTTGGAAGCTCCATGGCGCCCAAGTTTCAACACCTTGATAGCAACTGTATGTCTATATTGATCAAGAATTCCTTTATACACTAACCCAAAACTACCCACACCAATTAGATTATCAGAAGAAAATCTATTAGTAGCATTTAGGAGACTTTGGTAAGATACATTCAGAAACAAGTTTATTGAATCACTTGAGGTATTTTCTCTCCTTTTTTTCCTTGAAGAACATAGAAATAGAAACGATAGAACCAAAGTTACTCCAAGAAGCCCGAAGAGTATAAAAATTATCATCTTCAATGTATGAGTCAACTTGTTGTTCTTGGATTTTTTGTATTTGCATTTAGGAAGTTGAAACTTAGGTATGCCTCCACAGAGCTCACCATTTCCCTGAATTGAAGTTGCACTTGTGTTCCTAAAAACACCAATTGTTGGTACCTCACCCTCAAAATTATTGTATGATAAATTCAATAATTGCAAGAACTTAAAGTTCTTCAAAAATTTTGGGATCTCACCAGAAAAATTATTGTTGGAAATGTCAAAATGTTCAAGACCTCTTAATGATTTCAAAGATGAAGGAACATCCCCTTGGAAGAAGTTTCTTCTCATGGCCAGAAATTCTAGCTTTACACAACTTTTAAGACTTGCAGGAATTTCACCAAACAACAAGTTTTCAGAAATATCCAAATGTTCTATATTTTTAAAATTTCCTATTTCCATTGGAAGGACACCAGTGAATTGGTTTCTCGACAAGTCAAGGCTATTTGGTGAAAATGAGAGACCAATAACTTGCGAGGATATGATACCGCTAAGATTATTACAGGGAAGATGAAAAGTTATCAAATTTTGGCATTGACTTAGACTTGAAGGGATGCTTCCCTGAAGATTATTGTCTCCTAAATACAACTCCAACAAATTTGTTAAATTTCCAAAAGAGGATGGAATGTTCCCAATGAAATAGTTTTGAGATAAATCCAAAAATTGTAATTTTTGAAGGTTTCCAAGTATAGAGGGGATGTTACCTAAAAATTTATTGTTCCACATTTCTATATCCTCCAAGTTGGTCAGATTCCCTATAACACTAGGTATATTTCCAGATATTTTATTATTATTCAAATAGAAAAAGGTAAGACTAGTTGAGATGTTGCCAATACATTTAGGCAACTCCCCCCCAAAGTTGTTGGTATTTATCTCCAAATCTGTTAGGTTGGTAGCATTTGACAAAGAACAGAGAAAACTCAAGTCATTTGCTCCTCCATTTCCAAGCTGGTTTTCAGCAATGGAAAACAACCTCACTCTATTTAGCTTCTCTAAAGAAGGAACTTTTCCAGTTAGTTTATTCTCGGCCAAATTTAGTATATGTAAATTCGAGGCACTAGAAATTGAAATAGGGATAGATCCAATAAATTGGTTGTTGCTGATGGAAAATATTTCTAAATTTGGTAGAGTAATACCTATGTCCGATGGAAGATGCCCTTGGATTTGGTTAACTCCTACATCAATCTTTGTTATTGAAGAGATATTGAAGAATGATGGAGGAATTGTACCAGACAACCTATTTGAACCCACAGCAAAGATTTTAAGTTTGGTCAATTGGCCAAAAGAATCAGGGATACTCCCACCCAGGTTATTATAAGCTACAGAAAAACCTTCTAGAGATGATAAGTTTCCAAAAGAAGGTGGGATAATTCCCGTCAAAACATTTTTATGAATAGCAAAGATTCGGAGCTTTGACAAGGTGTCAAGCTCTGTGGGGATTTCTCCAACCAGATTATTAACAGCCGCATTAAACAATGTGAGGTTGGCACAACTGGATAAATTGCTTGGAATTGTTCCATTTATTGTGTTATTGTTCAATTGCAAGACCTGTAGTCTATGCAAACGGCCAATTTCTTGAGGAATTTCATTATAAAAGCTATTGTTTTCAAGGTTTAGCTTCCGCAAAAAACTTAAATTTCCCATATTTGGGGATATAGAGCCTACCAGTTTTTGAGATTGCAACTCCAACACAGTGACCCTTTGATGTCGGCGACCACAGGAAACACCTTTCCATTGGCAAAAGTGGATGCTATCATTCCAAGAGCTCATGACCCCGAGAGGATCTTTACTAATCTTGGCTTTGAAGTCGAGCAATGCCAACCGGTCAGTCTCATTATTCTCACCAAGCACAAAGGTCAGAAAAAAGCCAAAGCAGCAGAGAAGGATAAACGTGTGCGTGGAAAAAGATGATGATGGTGATGCTGAAATCAGGTGTGAACAGGGCCCCATGGAATGTGGTTGAAAAGGCTTTTGTTTAACTAAAATGAGGGTTTATCAAATTTTGAAATGGATGTGTATGTATGGTTGTTTTGCAGCTGAAAAAGAAGCAAATTTATAGCAAGGGAAAGAAGACAAGTAGTCCAAGAAATAGTGATGTTCGGACCCACTTCTAAATTGAATAAAAGAACCAGACAAATAAACGTGTGGGATAATATTAGAGACCGTAATGAATCGCGTGGACAATAATCAGGTATATCAAACGGGGGTTCTAGAAAAGTATGTAAAAGAAAACTCTATTCTTTAAAGCAATATCATTGTAATTATTTTAGAATAAAATTTAGTTACAAAATTGGTTGTTATCTAAAGTTATAATTTTACTTAATAAAATAAAGTGACGATATGTTAGTAAAATAAAGTGACGATATGTTAGTGATTTGGCCACCCTATAAAAGTGACTAAAAGCAAAAACTTTAAAGTTCAATGAATAAAATCGTTCGTGGTCTAAAATTTAGGATCCAAATGATGCATTTAAAAGTTTTTTTTTTAAAAGGTAACACAGTTGGGATACACACAGACTTTTTTAGGTAACACAGTTCAAATCAATAAAAGTCCCACATATGACTGGAGCCAATACTCGGGATTCTGTCATACATGCATGGGGCCATGTTTTATGCCCAAATTACACTCACAACTTTCTGGTCTGAGTCTCTCAATCCTGACTCTCATGCATTGTAAGATGGGTTCATGCATGGGGCCATTAAGAGAAAAAAAAAGAAAGAACGACAAAGACCATGGACCATGTCAATGTTTCACCCAAGTCTTTAAACACGGAAAACTTCAACCAATTCTGATTCAATTGGATGGACTTTAAGAATAATTAGTTGTTTTGAGAATAAACACAGATAAATAAAGAGGGAGAAAGAGATTTCTGATAAACTTTATATACATGCAATTTATAATTTTACCATACAATAATGAGTAGGTTATATAATTTAGAAGGTTATGAAATTTACAGCTTCTATTTGAAGGTTACATAATTTGAATTAATTGGATTCATCCAAACGCAAAATACTTTTATTATGTCATCTTTGATCGCATAAGATTTTTAACATCTAAAATTCCTCTATCAATTTGATTACTAAAAACGTGAAACAACTTCAAAGCTTTGTATCACTGTTATTTGTCAAATACTATAAAATAATAATGATCAATTAAAGCTCTCTGTCACCAAAATTCTATGAGTGTATTTGGTTGGAGTAAAAAGTGGGCAGATGGAAAATAAACGAGAGAAAAGTAGAGAGAAAATAGTTGGAGTTGCTGTTTGGTTGAGGAGGAAAAATGGAATAGATTTTAGTGAAGCTTAGGAGTTTTCTCTCTTAATTCACCTAAACATAATCTCCCCAAATTGTGAAGAAAATAGGAGAAAAAAGAGGAAAAAATCTTAGGAAAAAAATGCTCTTCTAACTATGCTTAAATGGTTGTTTTTGTTCTTTTCATTTTCTTCGTTTTCCTATTTCTGTTTTATGTTTTCATCTATTTCTTCTTCTACTACTTTTCGTTGTTCCCTTCTTCTTCTTTCATTTCCTTTTTCTTTTTCCTTCTTCTTTCTTATGCGCGTGTTCGTCTTTTTTTTTTTTTTTTTTTTTTTTTTTTTTTTTTTTTTTTTTTTTTTTTTTTTTTTTTTTTTTTTTTTTTTGGGGGGGGGGGTGGGGGTGCTACATATCATTCCTTGTTTTTCATTCTTTTTTTTTACTTATATATTTTGGGTTATGTTGTTCATCTCTTTTTTTTTTCTTTTTTTTTAATGAAGTTCTCATTTATGCACAATTTTTTAATAAAAATATAATTATGTTCTTTTTTTTTTTTTTAATCTAATAGGGAGATATGAGTAAATTTATATAAATACTATTTTCTATTCTCCCTTTTTTTTTCTCAACCAAACAAAAAAAAATTTCATCCTTCTAATTTTCCACCTTCAACAAAACACAAATGAGAAAAACTAAAATCTTTTCTAACCTCATACTTTTCCATCCTCCAACCAAACAGACCCTAGAAGGCTGTGTGTGTTTGTGAATTTTTTTTTTTTTTTTTCAATACTTTGAATATATAATGTGGGCTTGAGATATTGGTTGTCCATTAGCCCACGTTGTCCATCTAGCAAGGCCCTTTCTTTCCCTTCCAAGCATTTTGGATTTGTGGCATAGCATTTGGATTTGTTTTTGGTCATACGCATTTCAAGGGACTAAATTATACAAAAGAACCAAACAAATAACGCGTGGGACAATCTTAGAGACCTGTTGAATTTTCATATTCACACAAGAGAAAGATACGGTTAGATTCTCCATGGAAAATTCTCTAATACTACCCAAGAGGGTGTGATAGTGAGTAACCGTAAGGAAAAAGGCAGAGGACTTATGGGCATGCCCAAGAAGAAGAACTATCCTTGTAAGTTGTAACACTAAAAGTCTTTGTTTGTCAATTTATAATGTGTGTAGTGTGTTTGTGTTTTTTTTTTTTTTTTTTCCTTTTTCTTTTTCCTTTTTTCTTTTTTTGAATCTGGGCTTGAGAAATTAGTTGTCCATTAGCTCATGCTATCCCTCTTGGGCTTGAGATTTCAAGCCCATTAGCAGTTGGATCGAACTAGACCAAATTGGACCAAAGTTAACTAAATGAACCGATATAGACCCAATGGATTGAAGTGAACTAAAATAAACCAAGCAACAGTAAATTCTAAACTTCAACTTCTAGATATTATATAGATATATATATATTGATAGGGGAGCAAAAAAATGAGTCCAACTCTTGTTCGTCCAAGGAATCGTCCAGAGCTAACAGAGCAGTTTGGACCAATATCACCCAAGAAGGGACAATGTACATGGACAATAATACTACATTTAATCAGTGAAGTCTCCAGGGGATGATAAAGTCGTCCAGGAAGATCGTCAATAATAATAGTCCATGGAGGTCGTCCATGGACGATCTCCAGATGTCCATGGACGACCAAACCTTCTTACGCCAGACGGACGAATACACAACACTTGGAAAAATTTCAACTCTCTATAGCAGTTACTAAATCCGTAACTATCGCCACGAATCCCTCAAGTAAACTTCCGTTAGCGGTTACAATTTTAATAGCCGTTGAGGAAGTTAACTCCGGGCTCGTTGGCTTCCACAAATCTTGGGGAGGTTATTTGGACAAGTAACCGTTCCAAGGATCTCTATATAAAGGACCGGTCTGAACCCGAGGAAGGTAAGAATTTTCCTAAGACTTTATTCCCAAACATCCGAAACTCCATTTTTGTGAGACTAACTTTATCATCGGAGGGGGTTTGGCCGGTCATCTCTGGTCTCCTCTTTAACTGCGTTTGCTCTTTACAGGCCTTCCACCACTGTCGGTAGTCCCACCAAAGCTAGATCATCCACCTCACTGATTCGGAGCGATATCAGTTGGCGTCGTCTGCGGGAAAAGAGGCTGTTTTGTGACTCTCTTTTCCGCGACAAAGGATTAGGATGGTCAGGACCAGGTCGAGGGCCACTAGCCCAGGCCGTCAAGGAAGCAGAGGCGCTTCAAGTGATCCCCAACGTGATCGCCAATCTGCACCAGCCATGCAAACATCGTCTGTTCAGCATGTGCAATCTATGGCGACTGCAATGGCAGAGTTGACTCGCCAAAACCAAGAGTTAAGAATGGAGATCAATTAGAGAAGACAGGCACGTGAGGAGCATGAAGGAGGAGGACAAACACAAGGTCATGGCGAAAGAGAAAATCCTGAGATTGGAAGTCAGTTCAGAGGCACCACTTCACAGACGGTAAAGGAAGAGATGGACCAAATGAAGAAAGTCATGGAGGAAATGAAAGAGAGCATGAGGAGGACGAATCCAATAGAAGATTTGGTCCACAGAACAGACTCTCCCTTTACGGCTTCCATCAATGGTCATCCTCTACCATCAAAATTCAAACTGCCTTCCCTGGATTCGTATGATGGAACGCGTGACCCATTCGATCACATTGCTACTTTCAAAACAACGATGCACCTTCAAGGGGTCCCTGATGAAATCATGTGTAGAGCCTTCCCAACCACCCTTAAGGGCCCAGCACGAGTTTGGTTCAGTAAAATACCCCCAAGTTCTGTAGGTTCTTTCGAAGAGTTAAGCAAATTGTTTGTCAACAATTTCATTAGGGGGCAGAGACACAAGCGCTCTTCGTCCAGCTTGCTGACCATAGAGCAAGGAGAGAACGAAAGCCTGCGGTCATTCATCACTCGCTTCAACAGAGAAGCCCTTAGTGTGGATGAGGTAGATGACAAGCTTCTATTGGCGGCCTTCCACAACGGGATTAATTCTGATCTATTTATCCACAAGCTGTATGAGAAGGAGCCTCAAACCATGGCCAAGCTAGTTCATTCGGCTCAGAACTTCATGAATGCAGAAGATGCGATCATAACCAAGAAGAGGAAAAGAGTTGAAAGGATGGAAGCACATCCAGCACGCCACTCAGAAGAAGGCCCTCGTCCAAAGAAGGGACGGACGGAAGATAAAAAGGAACGAGATAACAGGAAGACTGGTCCTTTGGGAAGAAGTCAAAACTATACGCCTTTGAATACTCCACTTGATAAGGTGCTCATGCAAATCAAAGACGACCCTTCTCTAAAATGGCCAGAAAAGATGAAAGGAGATCCCAATAAGTGCAATAAGAATAAATATTGTCGCTTCCACAGGGACCATGGGCATGACATGGATGAATGTTACAATCTGAAACAGCAAATTTAGAATCTGATTAAACAAGGAAAGCTAAGGCACTTCGTCGGAAGGGATCATAGAGATGAGAAGTTGAAAGGAAAAATGGAGGAGTCATCCCGGCCCTCACTTGGAGAGATAAGGATTATCATTGGAGGGAACTCAATGGGGCAATCTTCCAAATCAAAGAAAACGTATCTCAAAGTGGTACAGAACGTCTA
The DNA here is from genome assembly GCA_035136125.1 of Quercus rubra. NCBI lineage: Eukaryota > Viridiplantae > Streptophyta > Magnoliopsida > Fagales > Fagaceae > Quercus > Quercus rubra. The sequence goes on along the minus strand of CM068733.1, from coordinate 11,733,599 downwards.
GCTCTCTGGACGATCTCCAAGGACAAATTCGATGGACGAACCTGCCATTTCCTTCACCGACGAAGATGATGAAAGGATCCATCACCCGCATGAGGATGCGATTGTCATTACTCTGCTCATTGCAGATTATACAACCAGGAGAGTGTTGGTTGACAATGGAAGCTCAACAGACATATTGTACTATCCTGCCTTCCAAGAGATGAGGCTTGGGCGAGATCAACTTCGTCCAGTTTGCTCACCACTGATAGGGTTTGGAGGAATGAAGGTGCACCCTGTGGGCACCATTACATTACCAGTAGTGGTAGGGTCGTACCCACAGCAGATAACTAGGGAATTGAATTTCCTCATGGTGGACTGTTCGTCTTCGTACAATGCCATTATCGGAAGACCAACCCTGAACAGTTGGAAGGCGATAACATCTACCTACCATCTATCAGTCAAATTCCCTACGGAGTACGGGATAGGCCAAGCACAAGGAGATCAGTTGGCAGCTAAAGAATGCTACTTAGCCATGATGGCTTTGGACGAGTAGGTGCAGACATTGAGTATTGAGGAAAGAAGGGTTGTTGCAGAACCCACAGAAGTATTAGAAAATGTTCTTTTACAAGAAGATGATCCCGAGAAATTCACCAGAATTGGAATAGGTATAAAGGAGAAGGCAAGAGAAGACCTCATCCAATTCCTGAGAAAGAGTATTGACGTGTTTGCATGGAGTCATGACGACATGCCGGGAATCGATCCAAGTGTAATCACTCATCGATTGAACGTGTACCCCTTTTTTAAGCCTGTTCGCCAGAAGAAGAGGGTATTCGCTCCGGAGCGAGATAAGGCTATCCAGGAAGAGCTTCAGAAATTGACCACGGCGCAGTTCATTAAGGAAGTCTATTACCCGAATTGGTTGGCCAATGTGGTGATGGTGAAGAAAGCAAGTGGCAAATGGAGAATGTGCGTAGATTTCACTAACCTGAACAAAGCATGTCCCAAGGATAGTTATCCTTTGCCACGTATTGATCAATTGGTGGACTCTACAGCTGGCCACCAATTGTTGAGCTTCATGGACGTCTTCTCAGGATACAACCAGATCAAGATGGATGAAGCTGATCAGGAGAAGACTTCCTTCATCACCAGCCAAGGCTTGTTTTGCTACAAAGTGATGCCCTTCGGTCTGAAGAACGCGGGGGCAACTTATCAAAGGTTGGTAAATCATATGTTTCGTCCACAGATAGGACGGAATGTAGAGGTTTATGTCGACGACATGCTTGTGAAGAGCGTAGATGAGGGAAGCCATTTGGACGATCTATAGGAAACTTTTGAAACACTTAGGCAGTATAAGATGAAATTGAACCCAAGCAAATGTGCATTCGGAGTATCATCAGGAAAGTTTCTAGGCTTCATGGTCTCGCAAAGAGGAATCGAGGCGAACCCAGACAAGATCCAAGCCATACTAGACATGGAGCCACCAAAAAATATCAAAGAAGTCCAATCCCTCACCAGACGAGTTGCTACTTTGAACAGGTTTGTTTCGAAAGCCACAGACAAGTGTCTACCTTTCTTCAAAGTCCTCAGGAAGGCATTCGAATGGACGGACGAGTGTCGAAAGGCTTTCCAAGACCTGAAAGACTATCTCACTAGAGCTCCGTTATTAAGTCCGTCCGTGCAAGGAGAAGAACTGTACCTGTACTTAGCGGTGTCCCCACACGCCGTAAGTTCAGCTCTAATCAGAGAGGAAGGAAGAGTACAAAAACCCGTGTACTACACTAGCCGAGCACTCAGAGGAGCAGAGGGGAGGTATCCGCTTATGGAGAAATTGGCTTTTGCAGTGATAACAGCTTCCAAGAAGTTAAGACATTACTTCCAAACTCATGTCATCAATGTCATGACAGACCATCCGCTGAAGAAGGCAATGAATAAATTGGAAGCCGTAGGACGACTGATTCAATGGGCGGTGGAACTTAGTGAATTCGACATTCGGTACCAACCGAGAAACGCAATAAAAGCTCAAGCCCTAGCAGACTTCATTGCAGAGTTCACTCCGAATTACGAGGACCTTGGGGAAGGAGATTATAGTAATAAATGGGTCGTCCATGTAGATGGATCATCTACGTTGCATGCTGGGGGAATCGGAGTTGTTTTGCAGTCGCTAGAAGGAGACAAGTTAAAGTACAAGGCTCATTTGCAATACCAGACTACCAACAATGAAGTGGAGTACGAAGCCCTTTTGAAGGGGTTGGAGTTGGCTAGATCTGTAGAAGCAGACTCAATACTTGTTTTGGGAGACTCTCAGTTGGTCATAGGCTAAGTAAATGAGATATGTGAAGCCAAGGAAGACAGAATGAAAAAATACTTAAAGAAGGTAGTGCGCCTTGTAAAGAAATTCAAAAAAGTTGATTTCATTCAAATCCCGAGGGAAGAGAACATGGAAGCAGATATTCTGGCGAAGGAAGCGTCTACAAGTGAAACAGTGGACGAGTTGGATGCAATACAATATATGCCGAGTATAGACCTTCCAGAGATGCTACAGATAGAAGATGACGAAAATTGGATGAACCCAATAGTGTCGTACTTAAAGGACGGAAGGCTTCCAGAAGTAAAGGACGAAGCTAGAAAGCTCAAGGTCAAATCGGCCAGGTATATACTTATGGACGAAGTATTATACAAAAGAGGTTTCTCCCAACCTCTCTTAAGATGTTTGGCTCCGAACGAGGCAAACTACATGTTGAGGGAGGTTCATGAAGGAGCATGTGGTAACCATTCAGGAGCCAGATCACTCGTCCATAAAGTCATCCGCAGCGGATTCTACTGGCTAACCATCCAAGCTGATGCTAAGGCATATGTTAAAGTATGTGATCAATGTCAGTGCTTTAGCAACATTCCTAGACAGCCAGCAGAGTATCTCACGCCAATGATGGCCCCTTGGCCTTTCGCGCAATGGGGATTAGACATTTTGTGACCCTTTCCAACTAGGACTCGGCAAATGAAATTTCTAGTGGTAGGAATAAACTACTTCACAAAATGGGTGGAAGCTGAACCCTTAGCAAAAATTACACAACAAAATGTCAAAAACTTCGTCTGGAAGAACATTGTATGTAGGTTCGGAGTACCTAGGGTACTAGTGTCTGACAATGGACGACAGTTCGACAATACACCTTTCAAAGAATTCTATGAACAGCTTGGAATGAAGAATCACTACTCCTCACCTGCCCACCCACAGGCCAATGGCCAGGCAGAAGTAGCAAACCGATCCTTGTTGAAGATCATCAAGACTCGGCTTGAAGGGGCAAAGGGCGTATAGCCGGATGAGCTACCAGGTGTTTTATAGGCTTACAGAACAACAGTGAGAACTCCGATAGGGGAAACTCCTTTTAAACTGGCCTATGGAAGTGAGACAGTCATACTAGTAGAAGTACACATGACGAGCTACAGAGTGAGGAAGTATCAAGCTGAAGAAAACGAAGAACAGCTCCGTCTTAACCTTGACCTCATGGACGAAGTCAAGATGGATGCAGAACAGAGAACAGCAAGGTACAAAAATCTTATGTCTAGACAATATGATGCCATGGTGAAGCCTAGGCGTTTCAAAATCGGGGATCTCGTCCTGAAGAGGGTTACCTTGGCAACAAGAAACCCGACCTACAGAAAACTTGGGCTTAATTGGGAAGGACCTTACAGAGTCATCAACTGCAAGAGGCAAGGATCCTACTATTTGGAAGCTTTGGATGGACGAAGGCTAGAACACCCTTGGAATGTTGAGCATCTAAGGAAATACCATTGTTGACACCCTATTTTGCAATCTGCATTTAACCTCACATGGAGGGTAAAAGGGTAATTTCACATTGGAAATATGAATCTTAATTCTGGTCATTAGATCCTTAATCTCATTTCACCAAAATGATCTTGATGTTGTAACGATCAAATCGACTGGTCATGAGCCCTAATCGGACCACCAGATTGAAAGTTATCATCAAATCAAGTTTTAATGGTTGAAATGCACAATCACAAATTGAGTCTGAAATGGGAGTGATTGGTGCCATTTAATGTTAATTGGGAGCTAATTTGGGACATATTAATGTTAATTGTGCTGAAACCATTTTCTAACAAATGACCTCTGCTCACCATTTCATCAATATCTCTCAGAATATTTTGAATCTGTGAATGAGGTTAATTTTCCCAGAAACTAGACATCCGGGGCTTCAATTTGAGCACAAGAATGAGATAATTCCGATCAGAATTGAGTTAGATATGATTTTTTGAAGTTAGCTCTACAAGCTGTCACAGCAGTTGCGGGAAAACCGAATTTAGCTTGCTCCTCACTCCCACCAATCTTTCCATTTAATGCACCAGATTTCCCCCAAGGCTAAAATGAGGACTAGGTTCATGATTCTTTGTCAACCCTCATTAAATGGCCTTCCATTCATATTTTCTCCACCACTACTATATAAACCCCCCCTCTCCTTCATTCCAAAGCACACAAAAAAACCCCCCTCTCTTCTCCTCTCTTGAGTTCTAGTGAAGTAGAGTAGTCTTGTCATATCTTGGTCTTCCTGAGACTCAAGGTATTGAGTGAGACTCACTCTTCCTCTCCTAACTCTTCTTTTCCTCCACCCTTAGGACCTCCCTCAAGAGTCTCCTCCTCCACCACACAGATCTTGCATGAAGTTATAATCCCTTTCCCTAATTGTTTTTTTGTGTTTCTATGATGAGAATTTAGGATTAAGGCATGATAGTAACTATTTAAATCCTCTTGAATATGTTTGAGTGTTCTTAATTGTTCTTCACATGTTCTTGGTTGTTCATCACATGTTCATGCATAAACACTAGTTTTGATCCTAAATCCATATCAAAAATAGGAAAAACATGTTTGTTTAATAATCCTTTCAAATCCTTGAATCTAGGTTATCACCATCCACACACATTCACACTAGAGTTTATTTTTCAATCTAAATGCAATGCTAAATAAATTGAATTAGGGTTTATCACATGCACACACATTAAATTCAACATGTAACTTGATTGACATATTGGATGATGTGATATGAATGTTGGCCACTATAGTCTAGAAGACCGGTTTCACCGGGCAAGGTGGGTGCCTAACACCTTCCCACCTTGTAACCTAGCCTCCGAACTTAGATCAAGGGTTAGTAGATCAAATGCTTATCCATGTAATTTTTCAATTTCTAGATTGTAACTAGGAAACAAAGCCATGTACTTTATCTTAGATTGTATCTAGGACCAAAGCCATGTAATTTTCCTATGATCAATGTAGATTCAATTTGAAATTAATAAAATGATGAATTTTTTAAATTATGGTTTTCTTATTTTTCCAATAATTAAATAAGTGGCGACTCCATTGTAAAACCCTTAATCTAAAGGAGAAAATATAACTAGTCGAACCTCCATTTTGAGAGGCAATAACACGACTCCACCCATTCACGTGGGTTTGGCCCAACACATTCATAAAACGGGCCGGGGGCGTGGTCTCTCACAGTGGCGACTCCACTGGGGATATTGAGGGCTAAGCTTCAATTAGGTTATGGTGGCCAACCATGTCATTGTTTGTTTATTTCTTTTTGTATATAATATGTCTAATATGTCATTATGTTTGCATGTCATGCATCATTTGCTTGAATGAAATTTATTTTATTTGTGTGCTAGCCCGGAAGCCCGGTAGTAATAGCCGTGGATTGTGGTCTTCCTGAGACTCACATACCCAGCGGTGAACCTACCACCCACCGCGACAAGGATCATCATGGTTATGCCATGGGTGGTTCATAGGGACAAACTGTACCGTTCGGACCAACGCGGCGCTCCTGGCGTCACAAGTTGGGAGGTACGACGTCCTAGCTTGTGGGGACCTTTAACCTACCTTCTACCCATGTTGTAATGACCCATAGAACCTATCTTTAGGTCGGTCCATGTAAATTGCATTGCATTACGCATTTGTTTGGCCGTTGTTTGAACCATAATGACTCAAGTCCAACGCTTGAGCCCATCATGATTGTTTGAATCTTGTATGCTATGAATGAACTCAAGCCCAAAAGCCTATGATTGAACTCTACTTGGTATGGAAGCCCAAAATTGTTTCTTGAATCATTCTAAGCCCAACACTTGAGCCCATCAAAGGTGCATGAAGACATGAGTAACATCAAAGGCCAAAAACTCACAAGATGCATGCCTTCCAAGTGTAAGCCCAAGCCATTTCAAGCAAATACCAATTGATCATATGGTTCAAGCCTTCCAAGTGCAAGCTCAAGCCATTTCATCATAATCAAGGTTCAAGCACACCAAGCCTCAAGCATCCCAAATAGACCAAGAAGAAGCAAGTGGCCTAACTTTACCTCATTCCACATTTGGTTTGTAAACATCATGGTTAAGTTTAAAGTTTGTTTGTTTATTCCATGTTTCTATGTTTTTTTTTTAATTCAAAAATTTCATGTAGCATTTAATGAG
>CM068733.1:11621411-11717152 GCA_035136125.1 Quercus rubra | reverse complement strand
AAAAAAATCTATATGTCCAAAACCAATCATAACCCATCTGCTATTCTACATGTGTGTGCCACACATAGTTGTAATTTTTTGCCTGGCGTAAAATTTAACTAATCCAATTAATTCATCAATTATGCTTCTGGATTCAAATTTGATTAAACAAACCACGTAACCAAATATTGTAGTAATAAAATGAAAAAATAAATAAGACAACAATACGATTACAAATGGAAAACTCTGACCAAAAACCCTCAAGGGGTTTAATGCTTAACTCGACAAAAGAATCCACTAGTTGGCACCATGAGGTAAACTCTTGCCCTCAAATCCATTTCTTCGTAAAAAATTTACATGTTCAGTGGAGTAAAGCTTAACAAGGACCATTGAAATATTAGTGGCAAAGATTTCAAATTCAAACATATCTTTGATTATCCTCTCTGCATCAGTGGCATTGACAATAAGTCACCCACCTAGCGTATTATTATCCTTACGCGGCATGACAAAGAAGACCTGTCCTTGTTATATACCAACTCCGCTGCAGATTTACAAGAAATATCAAATATCTTGATTAGATGACAAACGCGTAAGGATCGATGAAGCCAGAGGACTAAATTTATGGTAATGGTATGAAAAGAAGACCTGTTCTTGTTACACCAACTCCGCTACAGAACAGCTCTGAATTTTGGTACATTTGAATGGTTCAGCCGCAGAAATGATACCACGTTTACACCTTTGCTTTTCATGCCTGGCTTCATCATTCAAAAATTGTATTGACTTAATAATTAAAAATAATTATCATGGAAGGAACATTATAAATTTGAAACACTGTCTATATATTAAAAAAAAATGATAATAAAAACTATTGCAACAATAGCAACTTGATAGTTGATAGTTTGAGGTTCAGATAATAATTTTAAGTGAGACACTTTTCTTCTTTAAATATCAATTAGATAATTGTTATTTAAAATATTTATAATATAAATTTTTGACTAAGCATATTGTTTTAGTACCTAGAGTTTGCAATCATTTAAACTTTAAATTAAAAAAAAAATGTTTTTCATATCTAAATTATTTAAAATTTTAAACTTTCTCACTTTAGATTTTTTTTATAAAAATATCTTTTTTTTTCTTCTCTCAACATTGAAACAAAAAAATAAACAAAAAATAAACATTTCTGCTCCTAAACTACTTTTCAAAGTTTAACGATAAAAATGAATTTAATGTAAACTTTGAGGATAAAAACTAATATTATTAAAAAAAACCTTTATTTATATTATATTAATTGTTAAATATGAAAAATGAAAAATCTCAATTTAAATGGTAAAGATATTCAAAAATAAATAAAACTTACTATAATTGCAAGTTGAGAAAATTTTTGTATCCCTATAATTCCTATAAAAATATTTACAGAAAACCGTCATAAACTCATCAATTAATCTATATATCATATAGAACTTAAAATTTTTTACTTTTTTTCGCATCTATTGAGATAAATATTCAAAGGCTGACATTAAATACCAAACTTTTTTTGACTTTTACAAAAGTCAGTGGTCCATTTTAAAGTTGACAGGAACCGACACTTTTAAATAACGGTAGTCCGGACAGTTTAAAGTCTAATATCATCTTGTTATTTTCACTCTGAAATCACAGTTTGAAACGTAGCAAGTTTTCCTCTTTAACTTTTCATTAGTTAAACAAAGATTCATGGGGCTTTCTTCACACCTGAGTTCAGCTCCACCATCCTCATCTTTCTGCATGCATACTGTTATTCTTCTAGGGTGGTTTGGCTTGTTACTCACCTCTGTGGCTGATGGGAATAATGAGACAGACCGGTTGGCATTGCTTGAGTTCAAAGCCAAGATCACTCGTGACCCTTTTGGGGTTTTGAGCTCTTGGAATGATAGCTTCCACTTTTGCCAATGGCAAGGGATCACATGTGGTCGTCGACATCAAAGGGTCACTATGTTGGACTTGCAATCTTTGAAACTGGTAGGCTCTATATCACCACATGTTGGAAATTTAAGTTTTTTGAGGAATTTAACCCTTAAGAACAATAGCTTTAATAATGAAATTCCTCCAGAAATTAGTCGTTTACCCAAATTGCAATCCTTACTATTGCAAAATAACACTTTTAGTGGCAAAATTCCAAGCAGCTTATCCAATTGCACCAACCTTGAATTCTTTCTTGCCTATAATAACCTTCTCATAGGAGAAATCCCTGCAACACTTGGCCCTTTGTTAAAGCTCATATTTTTTTATGTTTACAATAATCATCTAACAGGAAGTATCTCACCTTCTTTTGGAAATTTATCGTTCCTCGAAGGGCTTGCTGTAGATCATAATAATTTGGTTGGGATTATCCCTGATTCTTTGGGCCAATTGACCAAGCTTAGATATTTTTATGCGGGTACAAATAGGTTGTTTGGTACAATTCCCCCCTCAATCTTCAATCTATCTTCATTGGTAGTCTTTCATGTAGCAACCAACCAATTTCAAGGACATCTTCCATCGGAAATAGGTATCACACTTCCAAATATTAAAGAAATTGTTATTGCCAAGAACCAATTTACTGGACCTATCCCTGTTTCAAGATCTAATGCCTCAAATTTAAATGTGTTTGTATTGAGCCTTAATACACTAAGAGGGAAAGTTCCTTCTTTGGAGAAGCTAAATAGAATTTCATTTTTTGCCACTACCTCTAACAATCTTGGAAATGGAGGGGCAAATGACTTGAGTTTTCTTTGTTCATTGACAAATGCCTCCTATCTGAATATACTAGGTATAAATGTCAATAACTTTGGGGGAGAGTTGCCCAAGTGCATTGGCAATTTCTCAACTACTCTTACACAATTGGTTCTAGCAAATAATAAAATATCTGGAAAGATTCCTACTGAATTAGGAAATTTGATCAATTTAGAGAGACTTGAAATGCAGCAGAACAAATTCTCAGGTAATATTCCCTACGAAATTGGAAAGCTTCACAAGTTACAAGTTTTGACATTAAACACAAATAATTTCTATGGGAACATTCCATCCTCTATTGGAAATTTAACAATCTTGATACAATTGGAATTACACGAGAATAATCTTCAAGGCAACATCCCTCTTATTCTAAGCAAGTGTCAAAATCTGTTTACTTTGAATCTTGCTAATAACAATCTCAATGGTTTGATATCCTCACAAGTCATTGGTCTCTCATTCTCACCAGTTTTTCTAAATTTGTCTGCCAACCAATTTACTGGTGTCCTTCCCATGGAAATAGGAAATTTTATAAATCTAGAACGATTGGATATTTCCAAAAACATGTTTTTTGGAAAAATTCCAGCAAGTCTTGGAAGCTGCATAAAGTTGGAATATCTATACCTTGGAAAAAACCTCTTCCAAGGGATCATTCCTCCATCTTTAGAATCATTAAGAGGTCTTCAAATTCTAGACCTTTCTGAAAATAATTTGTCTGGCAAAATTCCAAAATTTTTGGAGGTCTTTGTCTACTTGCAATTTTTGAATCTATCTTACAACCATTTTGAGGGAGAGGTTCCAACCAACGGAGTTTTCAAAAATGTGAGTGGAATTTCGATAAAGGGAAATGGTAAGCTCTGTGGGGGTATACCTAAGTTTCAGCTTCCTATATGCAAATACAAAAAATCCAAGACAAGGAAGTTGACCCATACCTTGAAGTTAATAATCTCTATAGCTTCTGGGCTTTTTGGAGTAACTTTGATTGTGGTGCTTCTACTTTTTTATTCTTTACGAAAGAAAAAGAATGGAAGTATCTCGAGTGATTCAAGAAATTCGCTTTTGAATGTATCTTACCAAAGTCTCTTATATGCAACTGACGGATTCTCTTCTGTTAATTTAATTGGTGCGGGTAGCTTTGAGTCTGTTTATAAAGGAATTCTTAATCAAGGTAGACATGTGGTTGCTATCAAGGTCTTCAACCTTTCGCGTCGTGGAGCTTCCAAAAGTTTCATTGCCGAGTGTGAAGCTTTAAGCAACATCAGACATCGAAATCTTGTAAAGGTGCTCACAACATGTTCTAGTATTGATTTTCAAGGTCGTGATTTTAAAGCTTTGGTATATGAGTTCTTGGGAAATGGTAATCTAGATGAGTGGTTACATCCAACTCCAAGAACAAATGAGGCTCTTGAGGAACCAAGGAAGTTGAGTCTTCTCCAAAGATTGAATATCGTCATTGATGTTGCTAATGCATTGGATTATCTTTATCATCATTGCCAAATGCCAATTGTTCATAGTGACCTCAAGCCAAGCAATATTCTTCTTGATGATGAAATGGTTGGACATGTAGGTGACTTTGGCTTGGCAACATTCCTTCATGATGCTACCCAAGATTGTTCTACTAATCAATCAAGCTCCATAGGGGTTAAAGGAACAATTGGTTATACTCCTCCAGGTAATTATATTTTACATTTTTAAGTTTTTTTCTTTTCCCTTCTCCTAGAGTTCCTTACTACAACTTTGTGCATGAAAAGAAAATTTTAGCAAGGATTTATTACATCTAGAAAATAGGATATGTTATATATAACCTTTAAAAGTTGTAAGGTTTTTTCTTCTTAACCACTTTTACCTTTATGAAAATATGCCTAGATTATAATATTTTATGTGAAATTGCAGAGTATGGAATGGGAAACGAGGTGTCAATATATGGTGATGTCTATAGTTATGGCATATTATTATTAGAAATGTTCACAGGAAAAAGGCCTACTGATAGTATCTTCCAAGATAACTTAAGCCTTCATGACTTTGTTGAAGTAGCTTTGCCAGGACGTATCATTGACATTGTAGATCCTATTCTTCTTTGGGAAAGACAAGAGGAAGAGGCAAGGAACGACACTCGAAATGAGGATCCAAATGGAAGTTCCAACTTTCAAGAATGCTTAATTTTGATACTCAAAATTGGAGTTGCTTGTTCCACACAATATCCAAGAGAAAGGATGAACATCAATGTTGCTGTAGCTGAGTTACATAAAATTCGACAAAACATTCTTAAAACTAGCATACACAAGACAAGGACTTCAAACTACAGGTAAATATTGCTTTCTCATTGGGATATAGAATTTGGTAATGTCTCCACCCAAACCACATGAGAGGGAATCATATAGTGATTAGAAGGCCACAGTCTTTCATGTCAGCGCTCTCTTTTTTCCCTAGCAAAACTGAGAAGAATGGAGTCGCTTAAAAATTGATATGCTCATTCTGCTGTCATACTACATAGGATTAGAATGACCCCAATTAATTAATACCTAATTGTGTCTTATATCCGTTAAATATATAGCTTGTTCAATTTCTTTTTTTTTCAGAAAAAATAATAAAGAGGCCTTAAAGGTTTTTTCATTTGGGTGATTTCCACTATTGGAACGACTGAGATCACAAGAAATTGGCTAATATCCTACTAGTCTAGACAGAGATCTCTATCGATGACTTAAGCTTAAATTATTGCCACATGTATTGAATTGGTGACATAGAGATGTAAACTTGTAAAGGCTACAAAGTTAACCAATTTGTTGGACAATCATTTTTTTCTTAAAAAGAATAAATAAATAAACTAATTTGTTGGACAAATCTTGCTTGTCTATAATTCTAAATTTTCTACGTAAAAGGATTGCCAATTCCATAAATATTAAATGAGTTGAGATATCATAATTCCACCAAAATAAAATGTGATACTTAATTCTCAAATTAAATTAAATCGTAGCTAAAGAGTTAATATTTATCTTTTAAATTTTTGTTGCTGTTGGAAAGGCCTCACTCACCACATCGTCATTATTTGAAATCCAAAGCTTATTATATTGAAATTTATCTTCTTTCACCGCAGGTAGGCTGGTGACTTATCATGAAGGTTGCCTTCACAGTTTGCCAAGTTTATGTCATGTAATATTGGGGCAAATAATTTATAGCTCCCTAGTTTTTTTTTTTTTTTTCTTTTCTTGAGAAGTAGCTCCCTAGTTGTTTAATTTAGCACTAAGTCTTTTATTTTCCCTTCTTGTATAAAGTGAATAAATTTTCTTCATAAATTAACTTATGTGTTTAATGTACTATTGATTAACATTTGAAGACAAGGTCTCTTCCACAATAAAGACCTATAGGCTACAGAACATGGTGTATCCTGTTTTCATCTCCTATTTTCTATAGAACCCACTATAGCACCACTTACTGTAATTCTCCAATTACTTAAAACTCTAAAGTCATTTTCTGTTAATTTCTACAACACAAAAATACTGCTACTAAAGTTCTTATATACCAATTACCAAAAGTTCCCTTAATTAGTGCCTATTTGGCTTTGTGCTAAGAACTAAGAGAAAGGGTAAAAAAAACCAGTGTGGTAATTAATTTTATCAAAAGAGCATTAAGGCCCTACAAAAAGCCTTTAGCAAAAGTTCAATTTTAAAATTTTTTTTTATAAGCTCATTTTTGGGTTTTTTAGTTTAAATAAAGGTTAGAAATACTATTACTAGTTACACTACCCACAGCCTGAATTTATACCCCTAATACCCCAAACATTTTGTATTAGGGGAGGTACCAAATACCAACTCACCTAAGAAGTGCGGTAGTGCTCATTTATATTGTCGTGCTTTTAGAAAACCATCCTCTGTCTTAAATAAATAAATAAATTCTCAGTCTCCACATTTAACTGGGTCTATTGCTGATGAAGGTTATAAATTATGATGTTATATTTTATAAATTATATAATAAAGTTTCTACCTGTTTGCCCATAATTTACATGCTCCAAGTTTGAATAAAATTGATATCATCATTTTATTACTTGCATGGATTGGTTGCTTGAGCTGTGCTCATAAGGATTAATAACTGTGGCCTAAGATGGGCATAGATCATAATATTACCTGCAAGTTATCAATGTACTAAAAAAACCCCACTGTATTTTGTTTTCCTGGTCTTTTTTCTTTGCGTTAAATTGCTTATTTGAAAGCCTAGGAATACTAGAAGTTTATGATATTTGACAAAATTTTGAGATGCAATGCAAGATTTGAGAAGAAAATTGTCACTTTCCCAAAAGTTTTATAAATCAATTGGCTGACATCTTTTAGCATTTTCAAAATATCCAAAGTTCAAATTCATCATTCTCATTGTAACTATCTAATTATCAAAAAAAAAAAAAAAAAACAATTCGAATCTGAATAGATGAAGAAGAACCAAGCCTAATAATTCGGATTCATAAAGTATAAAATCTAGATTGATTTTTGTCTTTTTGGCCAAGGTTTTGAAACCCGGACCGGACCGTACGGTCCGACCAGAAAAACCTCGAACCGTTCAGTTTTACGGTCTATTTAGGGTGAAGAACCGTTCTATACAAAAAAAGCAGGGACCCGCACGGACCGCGGTTTGACCGCCCGGTTCTGTGAACCGTGACCGGTTTTTGAGGTTCGGACAGTTTCTTTTTGTTTCAGCTTTTCCAGTGAATTTTGGCCAATACACCGGTATGAATTTATGATCAGATCTAGAAGAAATGAAAGAACATGAAGAGAACAAAGATCAGAAGGAGATCTGATAATTTCAGATCTTGAACAAAGAGATTTGTAAGGAAAAAAAAAAAAGAACCAGAGATCAAAAAAAAACAAACTACATTAGATCAAAAAATAAAAAACAGTCGCCGATCACGCTTGCTCAGCAAATAAATAGTGCGCCAAAACAAACTCCACACTTGCTCAGCAAATAAACAGTAAACACAAACTACATCAGATAAAAAAAAAAAAAAAAAAAACACAAATTACAATAACACATATCTTTGTCTTCTACCAACACAGTCGCCAATCACGCTTTGTCTTCTACTGCTGCTTCATCTTCTTCTTTCTTCTTTCTTCTTTCTTTTTTCCGTTTCTTTTTTTCCGTTGATGGAGCTCTGTAATTTCCTCTTTTTCTCTGAGGTATGTGTTTCTCTTTCTTTCTTGTTACTTTTTTACTCATTTGAATTCCTAAGTCCCTTTCTCTCACGTGGCTAACTTGGATCTTGGAAATTATGAAAGGTTTTAATTTTTTTAATAAAAGCAAAAAAATTTCAGCCATAAGATGTAGATATTTTTTCAGCTGGCCAACGTGATGTAACATGATTGATAGGTGCGTTAAATATTTTAAGTATTTTTAAGAGTAATGTAGTATCTTGAGAGATGTTACATCCACAATATTTTTACAATAAATCACATGTGGTTAGCTGTTATTGGTTTAAATTTGAAACTAACATTAAGATTACTTTTTTGCCCCAACGATAACAAATTGCCACTTAAAATTTGTTGTAAAAATGTTATGGACATTGTAGAGAGGGAAAAATTCCCGACCTATCACAAGCTGACACATCATACTATCAAGTCCACAACATACAGTCAATTACAAAGCACCACGTATTGCTGCTAGGTTTTGCTATCATTACTCAGAAACCAACAGAAATTTGCCAAGTGTCATGCAAGAACCAATCACACCTTAGCACGTGTAAGCGATGACACAGGCAGTCTCGCACGTGTAAGCGATGACACAGGCAGCCTCGCACGTGTAAGCGATGACACAGGTAGCCTCGCATGTGTAAGCGATGACATAAGCAGACCAATCAGGCTGTGACATGTGTCACTAATTAGACTCCGCCACGTGTCGCTCACCCACCCCCAAACTCCTATAAATAGAAGCCTTCCTAAGACATTTCAAGGAGGCTAAGGAGAGGTTCAAGCTGAAGAAGGGCTAGAAGGAGACCAGAGGGATTCATAAGTACAAAAGCTTTACAAGAATCAAGCCTCAAAGCCTTCAAGAACTTCAACCCCGAAATTGAAGAACATTCGAAGCAGAATCATCAAAACTACCTGCCTAGATCTCAAAGTTCACAGGAATCAAGCCCAAAAGTCTCCAGAAACCTCAACAAATCACAAATCAGTGAAGCTCAACGGATTCAAGCCTCTAAAGCCCCGAAGAACTTCCATCACAAACCTTCAAATACGAAGAACATTCGAAGCAGAATCATCCAAACTACCTGCCTAGATCTCAAAGTTCACTGGAATCAAGCCCAAAAGCCTCCAGAAACTTCACAAATCATAAATCAGTGAAGCTCTACGGATTCAAGCCTCTAAAGCACCGAAGAACTTCCACCACAAATCTTCAAAGACGAAGAACGCACCAAGAACACGAAGAACACAAAGAACACAAAGAACAAAGAATTTCTAACAAGCTTATAGCCAGATATTCATTGTAATTCCATATCAAAGATCTTTGATCCATTCTTCAGCCAAATTGAAGGATATCTTGTGTTCATATCAAAATCAGATTACTACAAATCCAATCAACAAGTCTTTTAAGGAGATCGAATCAGAGGATAACTCTTTTGTAATCACAGAGAATTGTACCACACAATCATCAATACAAATTCGCATTTGTGAAACTATTTTACTTGTTTGACTTATTTTGAACCGAGGAATTTAGTCGTCCACAAATTCTGGCACGCCCGGTGGGACCTCTTTGCCTCTCATCTCATTCTCCTTCAAAGAAAGAAATCTTCATCATCTTGCTACCAACTTCAATGGCCTCTAGCAAGAACAATCAAGCTTCAACAATAACTACTTCAACTAAACTTGGTACGGCTACCACCAACAACTACATTGGTGCAAACAATCGTAGCCAACCTAAAGCAAACAATCAACTTCAAGCTCAATCAACCAAGGAAGCCAAGGTCCAGACAATCATCTCCTTAGACCCTCTTACAAGAAACAAGGTCATCAACAAGGACATCTCCACCTTGGAACACCTCAAGCATGGGGGCAAATCCCCTTCTTCCTTCACAAGAAGTTGGTCGCACGATTTCTCTCCCATCAAAGGGAACCCAAAAGATGAGATTTCATGTGCTCACTTCAAATCACTTCTTTCTCCATCATCTTGGGAAGTTGTGTCAGTCATGATGACTAACACCTCTACCATGGAAGAAAAGATGGCTGAAATGGAACAAAGGGTTGTCCGTCTCACAAAAGCACTTGAAGATAAGGACCTCCAAATTGCAACTTTGATGAACAAACTTGAAGTACAAGATCTTGGTGAATCAAGCCACGGTCATAAATTCACATATGCGAAGGATGGCGAAGGGAGAGAAATTGAAAACACTCCCCGACAAGAACAATCTGCTTCGATGGCTTCGTTGTCAGTCCAACAATTACAAGACATGATAACAAATACCATCCAAGCACAATATGGAGGTTCTTCTACAAGTTCTCTCACATATTCAAAACCCTACACAACGCGCATCGACAACATAAGAATGCCAAATGGGTATCAACCCCCCAAGTTCTTACAATTTGATGGCAAAGGAAATCCTAAGCAACACATTGCTCACTTTGTAGAAACTTGTGAGAACGCAGGGACTCAAGGAAGCCTCCTTGTAAAGCAATTTGTCCGTTCACTCAAGGGAAATGCCTTTGATTGGTATACAGACTTAGAATCCGAGTCAATCGATAGTTGGGAACAACTTGAAAGGGAGTTTCTCAACCGATTCTACAGCACACGGCGCACAGTAGGCATGATGGAGCTTACCAATACTAAACAGTGGAAGGATGAGCTCGTCGTTGATTATATCAATCGGTGGCGTTCTTTGAGTCTAGATTGCAAAGATAGACTTTCTGAAATATCTGCTGTAGAGATGTGCATCCAAGGCATGCATTGGGGACTTCTTTACATCCTTCAAGGGATAAAGCCTCGAACATTTGAAGAGTTAGCAACTCGTGCGCATGATATGGAATTGAGTATCTCTAGCCATGGAAGTACAAACCCCTCCATACTTGACGAAAGCAGAAAGGAAGTAAGGAGGAATGACAAGAATGCAAAAGTCAACCTCAAAGACCCAATGGCTGTTAACACTGCTGAAGTCAAGGTTCCAAGAAGAGAAGCAAATGCAAATGAAAAACAGATTGAAGGATGGCAAAAGAATGAGGTGCATCGTCCGACTTTCAAGGAACGTGAGCAAAAAGTATATCCGTTCCCCAATGAAGATGTGCCAAACATCTTAGAACAATTACTGCAATTGAAGTTGATTGAATTGCCAGAATGCAAGCGGCCAGAAGACATGGGGAAAGTTGATAACCCTAACTACTGCAAATATCATCGCATCATTGGCCACCCAATCCAAAAATGCTTCATCTTCAAAGAACAAATCATGAAGCTTGCCAAAGAAAATAAGATTGATCTAAACTTCAATGAAGTTGTTGGGTCAAACCATGTGACCGTCGCTTATGATATACTTCCAATTCTCAAGCAGGGGGCAAACACCAACCAAGCTCACAAGTTACTCAACAATGATGATGCAAGGACCGGCCCCATTAATGGGAAGTTCCTCAAATGCTTCTATGCTTGAAAATCAAGGATTGCTCCTCGGTAAGAGCTTAAACTACCCACTATAACGCTGCAAGAGTACATGATGTCTTCCCATTACCCTTGAAAGCGTATCAATAAGGAGAAATTAATCCCACTCTATGTCACCAATTGCTAGTGTGGCGTAGTGGTTGGATGCCCATGTCACCCTTGAGGCCGTCTCGGGTTCGATCAGTGGTGATACCCACTATTACACACTGAGCCCTCCTTTTTGCAAAAATACATAAGAAAAAAAAAGTTATCAAAAAAAAAAAATAAAACAAAAAAAAAAACTTTTGAACTACGTAATGACTTGATCCCTTTCGAGGGTAAGTAGGCAACTTAGTATCTTTTTGCTGAGTTCAGTCACGCATTGAAAAAAAAAATCATCAAAAAAGAAATCATCAAAAAAAAAAAAAAAATCTGTTAAACTATGTGATGACTTGATCCTTCTCCAGGGTATGTAGGCAGCTTAGTACTTGTCACTAAGTTCAGTCACATGAAAAGAAGAAGGATTGCCAGTCTAGCTTGAAGAGTTTTCCAACGGTCATCAATATGCTTTTAAGATCCCTTTGTCGGCAGGACACTGCTTAAAGACAGTCAACTGCTCAATATGATGATCAAGGGTCATTGTAGTAGAAAATGAAGACTGTAAGGAGTTGACGTTGCTTAGCTTGAAACGATGGTGAACATAAGTTAATGCTTGGTTATGGAGTAAAATAAAATCTCCAACTTCTTTTGCAAGAAATGAAGTCTTCATGGCATTGCCTATCTTCTATGGATATTCTCCCACATCTTTGAAGTATGCTTGGCATCACTTATCTCCTGGGGGCATCTTCTTGTACCTTACAAGTCTAAACTACATCATCTCTCTTCTAGGTTGTGCCACTTCATAGCTCTGAAATTTGAACCACATCATCTCCCTTCTGAGTGGTGTCGTTTCACATCATGTCTCTGAAATCTGAACGAC
This sequence comes from Quercus rubra, assembly GCA_035136125.1. NCBI lineage: Eukaryota > Viridiplantae > Streptophyta > Magnoliopsida > Fagales > Fagaceae > Quercus > Quercus rubra. The sequence continues at coordinate 11,704,851 of CM068733.1, read as the reverse complement.
GTCAACTTCCTCCGGAATGATGATAGATTATATATCCGAAGTCGGTGTTGCATCATCTCTCCTCTATGGGCATGTTCGTGCAATGTCAAAATTCTTGGTGGCATGTTTCGACATCTTCAAAGTCTTCGAAGCATGCTCTGGCGTCTTCAAAGGTTTGGTGTCATTTTTCCCGCATCTTCAAGGTTTTGTTGGCATTTTCTTGCATCTTCAAAGTCTTGGTAGGGACTCCTTGCATCTTCAACGTCTTGTTGGCATATCTAAAATCTTGATGTCTGGCTACAGTACTATACACCATCAATGTCTAAGCTATGTTGCCTCTGAAAATTTATGCTAATGTGGAATGTTGTCATGACTTCATGGCAAAGATGAATATCGGCACGGCTTTGGTGCAAATGGAGTTTTGACGTGGCTTCATGAATGTTGGCATGGCTTTAGTAAGTGTTGACATAGCTTCATGGCAAAGACGAATATTGGCACAACTTCAGTACAAATAAAGTGTTGACGTGGCTCCATGACAAAGATGAATGTTGGTGTGGCCTAACTATAAATGAAGTGTTAACATAGCTTCATGTTGAAAAGGCTTCATTAAAAAGGACAAGTGCAAATTTTCTTCAGTAGACAAAATAATGGTGATGCTTCAATGCAAATGCAAGAGTTGACGCAGTTTCAAACAAAGATAAGTGGTGACGCAACTTCATGGCAAACATGAATATTGCCATGACTTCAGTGCAAATGAAGTGTCGATCCAGCTTTATGGCTAAAGAAAAGTGCTACTGTAGCTTCATTACAAAGATGAGTATTGATGAGGCTTCTTGGCAAAAGCGAATGTTTATGCAATTTTATGGAAAAGACAACTGATGTGGCCATGTTGCAAAGGCAAGTATTGAAGCAGCTTAATTGCCAAGACAAAAGCCAGTGTAGCTTCAAAGACAAGTGCCAAGGATAGTATCAATGCATCATGAACACCAGTGTAAAGTTTGATGTCAAAACCCAAAGATCAAAGAAACTGTGCTGCAAAACAAAAACAAACAACAACAAAAAAAAATGTCAGGAAAAAGATCTCATAGCACGTTAAAAAAAAAAAAAATCTTGAAAGCAGAAGAAGAAAGCTGAAGGTTAAACATGTGCCTCAGTGATGAAGGAAGACAATAACATGCCTTTATATAGAAAACTTCTGAGATAAAGGCAAGAAAAATAAAGAAAGTCAGCAAACCATTAAATGATTCCACCAACCAGCTAGTGGAAAAAACTGCATTCACATTTCAAAAATGTGAATACAATTGAAGCTCAAAGTGAGATTTTGCAAACTCACCACACTCAAAGTCAAAGAAAACTGCGTTGAATTTTGAAATGAAAGATGATATTCAGCCATGGAGACAGAAGATGATCGCTCATTACCCCTAGACCCATAAGTCTAAACCTTGGCACCGTACTGTCAGAGCGGCCACCACCAAAGTAGACCAAGAAGTCCAACAATGCCTGCGAACTTCTCTTTCAGATTTGAGAAAAAAAAATCTCATCTTACAAAACTGAATCCACAAAGATCTTCTAGGGACTTAAAGCTACAAAGACCCAGAGAAAATCAGACTCAGTAGACTGTCCACGCGCTTCCATGCACGGCCATGAACTTACAGTGACCAACGGAATAGTTTTTCAAAATTTGCGCAAATCTGGCCTTCACTTCAGAAAACTAATACCACAGGGCTGTTAAATGGGCTTCGATCTACAAAACCTGAAAATTTCAAGCCCAAAAATGGCCGTACGTGCCGCCACGCGCCGCCAAAATCTTTCGATAAATCGCGGCCTCCTCCTTCAGACCTGTGCAAATATGTTCTAAATTTCAGAAAACGGACAATACCAGGAGATCCACCGTGCCCCGATCTACAAAACACAAAAATTTTGGCCCCAAACGATGAGCCACGCGCTGCCACGCGCCACCAGAATGTACGGGAATCACCAGCGTCATTTCACGCGCTAACACGCGCCGACGCTGCCACATTCATCATAACACGCGCTCCCACATTCATCATTTCACGCGCTAACACGCCATGCGCTGACACACGCGCGTAGTGCTATGACGTCACGGATGATGTCATCCTCAAGTACCCGGTTTGACCCGGACCGACCTGGAAACCTGACCCGGTCCGAACCGCCTCAAAAAAAAAAAAAAAAAAAGGGAGAGAGAGAAAAAATGCTTTGACCAAGTGGACCCTTTACCTTGACCAAAAAGTCAAAATTTTCAAAACGGACCTGTTCCACTCAATTTTTCGAGTACATTCCGATTTTTGGACCCGTTTCTTCATTCGAAGCTCAGAAATTGCGTAAATGTCCAGTTTCCAAAAGTTGACTTTTGCACAAATATTGACCAAAAAGTCAAAATTTTCAAGAAGTACCTGTCTTGCCCAATTTTTCGTGTAGATTCCATTTTTGGGGTTTATTTCTTCATTTGAGAATTTGAAATTGCTCAATAGTGTGATTCTACAATTGTTGGTTTTAATGTGAACTTTGACCAAGAATCAAGATGTTCGAGCAAAACTTATCCTATTCAGATTTTCGTGTGGGTTCTGATTGTGAAATCCACTTATTTGTTTTGGACTTGGAAACCACCTATGTGACCCACTTCCCCGAAGTACCAACAATATCCAAAAGTTAAGCTCCCAAGATCAAGATTTGAGATTCATTCACTTGGTCTGGATTCCTTCAAGGTTATTCTCTAAACTTTATTAAGGCTTCCCTTCCAAAGTACAAATGAACTCTCACAAGTGTGTCTTGAGCTTGAAATTACACTGGGTCGCTAATTCAACCTACCATTCTCGTTCGGTGCCTACCAGTCTCGAACCTACCATTCTCGTTCGGTGCCTACCGCTCCCATCTACCATTCCCAGCCACCAGTCTCACCAAAAATTCTCAACCGCCATTCTTGATTGCACAACCACCATTCTTCGTCTCTCCACTATAAATAGAAGGGCCGGATTCATCAAGAACTCATCAAAAAAAAAAAACACGCTGAATCATGAAATGAAGATTTGCTTCTTTCAAATTTTCAAGTCCTCTTTCTCACAACCGTTTCTCATTATGGCCCTATCATTTTCAACACTTAGCAACCAAAATTGCTTCATAATCAGTTTGAAATCAACCCTCTCATGGTTCAGTAGAAACCCTCCTCACAGTGTCATTGTAGTTTTGAGATCCAAACAAGTTTTGTTTCTCCACTTAACGACTACCATTGTCCATAAAATTACTCATAACAAGGTCTGCATTGCCCTTCCATGCTTCTGTGGATTTGGTTGGCCAAGAAATCCAAGTCCAGCAGAGACACCTGTTCCTAACCTAAGGTCTCCAGTAGTCTCTTTCCAATTGCTTGGTCTTCCAGCAGAAGCAGTGGTTTGGAACAAACACCAACTTGGCTGGTTTCTAAGACCAGAATCACAAGTTAGCTCCATCTTTCTTTTTTCAGTGCCTTTCCAACAAGTGGCAGTAGTAAAAGATGGTAAAAAGTGTTGGGGTATCCTACAAATTGTTTTTCATCCAACACTTATAATGATATCCACGGGACCAGCTCATCAGAATTCAACCTTTGGTGTTGGTAAATGGTCGCCAAAGCCTCATTCTATGTTCCCACAAGCAGGGGACCCAAAGATCATCGTTGCTGGTACCTCAAAACACATTTTCTGGAATTACTCCAACTTAAATCCAGCTTGAGGTATTTTAGAAGGTATTCTTCTGAAATTACTTCAACTTAACGTCCGTCAGCATGGTCCCATCACGCAAGCACATTCTACTACTTGCCGTCGGACCTCATTCAGCATGCAGTTAGTCCTAGATCCAAAGGTGTACTTCCCAGAAACATCTACACCAGAGGGTCTCCAACATACAGGGCCAGCACCATTGAGGCGTATGTTTCACCCATTCGCTTTGCTTCATCCCCGTCATCTTCATCACCAACACCAGCACCCCCAGAATCCGTAAGCTTCTGAAACTACCTCAACTTAACTTGAATGATGCGATGACACAAGCACATTCAATCACATTCCCACATGGCCTCGCCATAATCTGAAGTATACTTTTCTGAAATTACTTTACCAGGGGTTAAAAGAAAAAAAGAAAAAGAAAAATGAGGCTAGCCTCACGGCCCTGCATGCTGTGCCCAACCAACATCTTCACAGTTTCCCCATCTTCTACACCTTGTGATCGCCACCAACGATCCAGAATACTCTTCTGAAATTACTTCAACTTAACCTATACTGAGAAGGTCCAATCATGCAAGTACATTCAAATACTCGCAGACCCCTTTTCGGTCTTACCAAAGCCTTTCATGTGGGTGGATCTACTCTTCGGAAATTATCTCATCATGCTGAAAGCTCCACCACCTTTAACTACTTCACTTAAAGAGTCAAGTGTGTAAAAAAAAAAAAAATCAGTTTTCGAAACTCATTCCCACACTACACTACAAAACTGTATGCGTGAACGAGTCTCGAGGGGGCATTTGTAGAGAGGGAAAAATTCCCAACCTATCACAAGCTGACACATCATACTATCAAGTCCACAAAATACAGCCAATTACAAAGCACCACGTATTGCTGCTAGGTTTTGCTATCATTACTCAGAAACCAACAGAAATTTGCCAAGTGTCATGCAAGAACCAATCACACCTCAGCACGTGTAAGCGATGACACAGGCAGCCTCGCACGTGTAAGCGATGACACAGGTAGCCTCGCACGTGTAAGCGATGACACAGGTAGCCTCGCACGTGTAAGCGATGACACAGGTAGCCTCGCACGTGTAAGCGATGACATAAGCAGACCAATCAGGCTGTGACATGTGTCACCAATTAGACTCCGCCACGTGTCGCTCACCCACCCCCAAACTCCTATAAATAGAAGCCTTCCTAAGACATTTCAAGGAGGCTAAGGAGAGGTTCAAGCTGAAGAAGGGCTAGAAGGAGACCAGAGGGATTCATAAGTACAAAAGCTTTACAAGAATCAAGCCTCAAAGCCTTCAAGAACTTCAACCCCGAAATTGAAGAACATTCGAAGCAGAATCATCAAAACTACCTGCCTAGATCTCAAAGTTCACAGGAATCAAGCCCAAAAGTCTCCAGAAACCTCAACAAATCACAAATCAGTGAAGCTCAACGGATTCAAGCCTCTAAAGCCCCGAAGAACTTCCATCACAAACCTTCAAATACGAAGAACATTCGAAGCAAATTCATCCAAACTACCTGCCTAGATCTCAAAGTTCACTGGAATCAAGCCCAAAAGCCTCCAGAAACTTCACAAATCATAAATCAGTGAAGCTCTACAGATTCAAGCCTCTAAAGCACCGAAGAACTTCCACCACAAATCTTCAAAGACGAAGAACGCACCAAGAACACGAAGAACAAAGAATTTCTAACAAGCTTATAGCCAGATATTCATTGTAATTCCATATCAAAGATCTTTGATCCATTCTTCAGCCAAATTGAAGGATATCTTGTGTTCATATCAAAATCAGATTACTACAAATCCAATCAACAAGTCTTTTAAGGAGATCGAATCAGAGGATAACTCTTTTGTAATCACAGAGAATTGTACCACACAATCATCAATACAAATTCGCATTTGTGAAACTATTTTACTTGTTTGACTTATTTCGAACCGAGGAATTTAGTCGTCCACAAACATATCATTTCTCTAATATTTTACACAATTTTTTGCTATAATTTGACACAAGGCAACAAATCACATGTGATTAGTTGTTATTGGTTAAAAATTTGAAACTAATACTAAGATTATTTTTTTGCCCCAACGATAACAACCTGCACTTAGAATATGTTGTAAAAATGTTGTGGACATATCATTTCTCTAATATTTTACACAATTTTTTACTATAATTTGACACAAGGCAAAGTGTGAGTAATGAAAAAAAAATTATGTGTTTACATCTCTACCACTCACATCTCATCACGTGGCAAATTGTGGTAAAATTTGTATAAAATGTTATATTCCTATTATTGCTCTAATTTTAATTAATATTTACAATTAAGCATATAATAATTATTAAATAATTCATTCTCAAAAAAAAATATTTCAATTTAAAATTATTAAATAATTTATTTTTATCTTATTTGAGTGTCTTTCTAATTCTTATATAATAATAATAATACTAATTATTATTATTATTATTACAAGTTTAACTAATCAATATATAAATAAATAAATAGATATTATATTTAAATTTGCTTAGAATTTGATATTTCTTATTTGTCTTGTAAAAGTTATGATATGAAAATATATATTTGAAATATAGATATTTATATTTAATTAGATTATTTTAGTTAAATTTTCTATTTATACTAATTTAATATATTTATTTATATTAAAATAATTATTAAATTAATTATGACGTCATCACGGTTTGACCCCGGTTCGACCTCGGTTCGACCTCAAAACCCTTAAACCTTCCCTTTTACGGTTCAATAACCGATCCGGGTCTGAAAACCATGTTTTTGGCCTCTTTTTTACGCTCTATACTTGGACGATGATGTGGATTGGAAAGATTTTGTTTTTTCTTTGAAAATTTTAGTGAAAATGTGTGCAACTTTAGGCCAAAAAGTAAGGAATTAGGTTCCTTCTCATTTCTATAGGATCAGCCTTGATCAACATGTGAATACCATATCAATTTTGACTCTCTTCTTTTGGTTTTGTCTTTTTCTTCTAATTATGCATTTGATTTCTATGGCAAACTGTTTTTCAGTCTTTCCATCTTAACCTTACATACATACATGACTAAGATAGTTGTTGTCGGGTATCAATTGGTAATCAATCTTAGTTCCTCTTAGTTACTTAATCAGGAATTCCAATCTAGTATTGAATTCTACAATATTGCGGTACATTAGTTAACACTATTTTTTTTCTTTAAATAGCTCATGGATTCTAGTACTTCCTTGCTTTTTTCGGAGGATTTATACTGGTTTTTGTATAGCTTATAAATTATACTATAGCTTCGGTATTTTTTATAAAATTTGGGCCTTTTACAATGGAATGGGCCTTTTTTCTAAGGGATTAAAAAAAAAAATTGGTTGCCTAGGCCTCGGGCCAAACCTGATTGCACATATACATAAGAGCATTGCTTCCACAGTAATATTTAGGAGATGTCACTGGTACAATCTAAACCTTTTTTTTTTTTTTTTTAAATTCCTTCTACATTTTCTCACTAACCAAATATTGCCTAAATGGTCCACTAAATTACTTAATATAAAATTATCTAGAAATCAACATATAAATTAAGAAAACAAATTGAGCCCTAATACAAATTGCGTTAAATTTTGTGTCTAAAAAATCATTAAAAAAAAGGTACAAATTTTTATTTGTTATAGCAGAGGAATCTTAAGAATAAGGGGGGAGTAACAATCAGCATATCATAGCACTCCAAATCCAACTCTGTAATGTAGAAGTCTCAATAAATTCTTAAAGTATTCCATAATTATATTATAGTGTAGATAATTCATGCTACATGATACTTTTAAACTCACCTCTCCTATTATAACTATAGAATTTATCTATAAAAAATAATAAATAAAAAAATAAAATAAAAGCTTAAACATCACAATAATGCTAATAGTAAAAGCCTTTTGGAAGGCTAAACAAATTATAAAAAACAATAGAATGATTAATACAACAAAACAAAACTCTGCAAAACTAATCCACACAGGCTGCCAGGACAGACAATCCCAATTAGATGATCTCTGCTTTTGATCCATCCAATGTAGATGAAAAAGTTGTACAGGCCAAATTAACAACTCATGAAAAATATGAGGGACTAAATTGTATTTTAACAAAAATATGCGGGACAATTCCAGTGGGATGATCTCAACTTTTGGCTCATGCTGGGAGGGTATATGATGTAATCAATGTATGTAACGCACCAACGCCCCTTTTATATAGAGATGGGTCTCACGCTTGTGAGGTCCACCCTCACGCAAAAGGGACACTATATATATCCATTACACAATATTCTTTTTTGATGCTTGGTGTGTTATATACCCTAGACACTTAATTTTCATTTAATCTAATTTCCTCTTTTAACAAAATAGAAAATTATTTTCTGCATGGAATGTACATATCATTTGTGTGTATAATTTAAAGAAAGTCACATGATTGATTAAATATGTCATGTAACTAAAAATATACATGAATAATTTTACAAATCACTACATACTCTATTAGAAGAATTTACTCCAAATCATTTTGGAGATCAACTTTTACCAATTAAGTTTATGATTTTGTTTCCTTTTTTTTTTTTTTTACTCTATCCTGTCTCCTTTAGATCTTTTTTTCATTTTACTGTTTTTTTTTTCTTTTAATTAATATATCCTCCTTCGAATTGTGTATTTTTTTTTTTTTCCTACCACTCTCACTAATTAATGGATCAAATAAGCCCATAGGCCCCATTTTGCAAACCTACTCTTATCCAACCTGGCCCAAAATCCAATTCGAAATTCGAAAAAAAAAAAAAATCCTAGAACCAACTCCGAATCCAAATGGATAAAGAAGACCAAGCCGAATCCAAAACCCGTCAAAAAGTATAAAGACAAAAGCCGAAGCCAAAATCCGCAACAGCATAATTCTCTCTCTCAAGACCTGCGACTATCCACTGCTCTATTCTCGATATTGCTGAGGTAATATTGGATTCTTAACTTTGATTTCTTTTCTGGTACTAGACTCATTACTCATGCTCATGCCATGCTGGTAACGTACCTATTATGTTATGTTATAATTTTTCAGAAATTATTTATGATACCTGTGTTATACTTGTACCTATAAGGTGTCCGTGTCCATGCTTCCTAGATCTCAATTGATTTTTTATCTTTTTGCGTTCGTTGCACGATATACATTGATGATGATATGATTAATTTGTAAAGTTTTTGTTTTTGCTTTGAAAATTGTAGTGAGAAGTTTGCAACTTTATTGTCCAAAAAAGAAAGGAATAATGTTTCTTCTCATTTTTTTATAGGCTCAGGCTTGATGAACATGTCAATACCTTATCATTTTGGCTCTCTTCTCTTGGAGCTGTGTTTTTCTTCTAATGAATGCATTTGATTCTGTTCTTGCAACACTATCTCTAATAGTCTTTCCCGAGCATTCTGTGTCATGAAATATGCTTTTTGTATTTTGTTTTGAACACAGTTTACCACTTTTTATCTTGCCATTCTGATTCTATGGCAATTTGTGTTTCAACCTTTCCATCTTAACCTTTAAATGTACACACATGACTAAGATAGTTTCTGTTGGGTATCAATTGGTAATCAATCTTACCAACTCCTTCATTTATATTCTTAGTTCTTCATAATTTACAATCAGGAATTCCAATCTAGTCTTAAATTCCTACAATGTAGTGCAATACTCAACACTATTTTTTTATTTATTTAAATAGCCTCATTAGTGCATGTGACTTTTTGTGGCTTCCAACTTTATTTGTGTGAAAAATGGTATCCCTTCTTTTTCTTTTTTTGGTGTGTATATTGAGTTGTAGATTTGAACAGGTTTTGTCAATTTAATGCCTACAAGGGCCATTCTTGAGTGACTCATTCCTCTGAATCCTATTGACAGGTCTTTCTCATCAAACTAAACTGTAGAACCAAATTTGGAATGATCTAAGTTTTAGTGATTAAAGAATTGCCAGCAATGGAAGAAGCAAACATTCCTTTCTTTCATGTTGATATTGCATCTGAAGTTTTGTCACGATTGTCTGCAAAGGATCTTTCTTCAAGCAAGTGTGTCTCCAAAGGATGGTATTCGTTTGTTAGTAGTCCATTCTTGCGTATACTTTCTAAACAGTACTGCTACAGTATATAAACAGTACTGTTACAATGCTGCTACAGTGCTAATTGTCCCCTGCCTTTCTGAAAAACACATGAAGGAAAAAAAAAAAAAAAAAAGGAACACAGACGCAGACGCAACTTTCAACCCAATCCAAACGGCACCTCTCTCTCTTTCATGGTTGAAATGAGCCCTTAGCCCCTCATTTCTGCAAACCAACACTATTGGGATTGTTTATAACCATTTGTGAGATTAGGCCCAATGAAATTAAAATAGAGCTCTCTCTCTGTCAAGGAAATAAAGGCCCAACTACACTCTTTTACAGGAAAGAATGTTGTTACATCACTTGGGGTCATCCCATGCATCCACGACTCACCAAAGTTGCCAGAACTGTATGCTTACTATCCTTAAAGATTGCAAGAAGGTAGTATTTTTGAACGCCCATAAATTATAAGGGGTACTTCTCATAAATTATAAATTTCCTCTCGTCCCGTACGTCAATAAAATTGGAACTGGCGTCAAAACGAATCAAAGGCATGGGAGTGACAGAACTAAGGAGAACGAAGGCATCGATACCAAGCAATTGGGCAAACAAGCAGCGTGTAAACCTATTTTGAAAAGATTAAACACGTAGAAGCTTACATAAAAAACTAAGATTCATAACACAGAAGCCAAATGTTTTGCATGCGCACCTCAGTATTAATAATATGCATGCTGTAATTTTTATTTCCTTGGCCTTCTGTTAGTTTTAACTCTTAATACATTTCTCTTGTTTAATGTTGGATGTATGTGGGTTTCGGCCAATAGTTTTTGGTGTTGTACGTGACATTGTTTTGGTAAAAGGCTTCCAACTTGCACATGAATCTATGATCATCAATAAATGAATAAATAAATAAAATTGTTAGTAAAATTTACACAAAATGGTGTCATATATGTACTTAATGGTGGCAGTAGTTAACAGAAGGATTGTACTGATCACATTTGTAAACATGCGGAACAAATTGATAATATTAAAATTTTAAGTACCAAATTAAATTAACCACTCAGGAAATTTTTAGAACTAAATTGTATTTTAACTAAAAAAATGTGGGAGATTAACTAATTACTTCAGCTGAATTAGAAATAGAGACCTGTGGAATTTTCATTCAGAACCAAAAGAATATGTGGTGTCCTGATGTTAGCGTATTATCAAGGTTGGAATCAAGGAATGGTTAAGATTCTCCATGGAAATATCTCTCATGCTTCACAAGGGTGTGATAGTGAACCTAGAGGAAGAAGCCAGAGCACATATTGCTTGACCAAGAAGACCTGTCGTTGTTACACCAAGTCTTAGTTTGTTCGCCACAGATTTACAACTTACTGGTCCAAGCCAACCAATCCTGACTCCCCATCGTCATAGAATTGGTTAATGCAAGTTACATAATTGAGCCAATAAGGGTCAAAAGCAAGGAAGTCAATACTTTACTGGAGAGCATTTCGTTTTGGTCATGAAAATAAAATATTTTGATACCGGTTAATACCAGTATACTGTTTCGAGATTACTACTAATTTAATATATTTATATATGTTAAGTTAAATCCCTATAATTTTTAAAATAAATTTAAATTTAGAAATAAAAAATTCACTTAATATGTTAAGCTTTAGTTAAAGTGTGAGCTAATTAGTAATATTAGGCCATTGATGTATTTACTATTTACTATTTAGTTAATAATAATAATAATAATCATAATAATAATAATAATAATAAAATTAATGTCTTTTCCTACCTATTGGAAACTTGTAGGGTTTTAAAAAGATTTTAATTAAAAAAATAAAAGTTTTTAAAACTTTGAATTATCAAGTTTGTGTGGGTTAGGGGCTGTTTGGTTATTTTTTTTCATCACTCATCACTCCTCACTCAATTTTTGTCACTCATCACTCATCACTTAAAATACCCAAATTTCCTAAACCCACCCATTTGGCACATATCACTCAGTTATGTTTTCAACCAAAAAATCTAAAAAAACTGGGACCTACACACTAACCCATGTCATAAGACTTTCCTCTTTCTTTCTTTTTTCCTTTTCCCCTTACTCTCCCCTTCGTTTTTCTCTGCTTTTCTCTTCGTTTTTCCCTTGTTTTTCTCCCTTCATTTTTCTATGATTTTCTCTTCGTTTTTCCACTGAAAAAGCCGACAAGCAACGAGCGACGCCATTGATGAGCAACAAAGCCAAATCGACAAACGACAAAGCTAACGAACGATGAGTAATGCCATTGATAAAAAATCTGATACTGAAAGAGAGAGAAAAACAGAGTAATGGGTCAGAGATTTTGGAGATTGTTTGAATTGAAAACTTTGTGGGTATTGTTTGAATTGAAAAGTTTGTTTCTTGATTTTGGAGATTAATGGGTCTGAGACTGAGATGATGGTGCCAACGGTGGAGTTAGGAAGGATGGAGAAGATGGTGAGTCTGAGCTCCGATCGGTGGTGGTATGAAGATGGTGGTATAGTTTACCAAAAAAAAAAAAAGATATTTGGGTCTGAGCTTCGATCGGTGGTGGTATGGAGATGGTGGGTCTAAGCTCCGATCGGTGGTGGTATGAAGATGGTGGTATAAAGATGGAGGAGTAATCTTGTTCCCATTGATGAAAAGAGCCGTTGCAAGTAGTATCAAAAGGTGGGTTGGTGTGACTTTGCACTAACAATGGGTCCCATGCATGCGTGTTTAATTACGAAAATGCCATGGAAACTGAGTTTTGGAAATTGAAAACACCTAAAAATGTGTTTTCAATTTCCATAACTCATCACTTAAAAATCAGAGAATTGAGTGATGGAAATAAAAACTGAAAACATCCCCAAACAAACCATTCAGCCATGGGACCCACATATTTTAAGTTATGGGTGATGGAAACACAAAAACGAAACAACCCCTTAGTGTCCTATCAAAGGCACACTACTCAAACTTCAAGTTTAAAGGCCATAAAAGTTAAAAAAGCTATTACTTGTGTCTACCGTCCATAACCGTAAGATAAAATAAGAAATAGAAAAGAGGGAAGAAGTTTGGCTTTTGGGACTTTACGTGAAGAAGAAGAAGATTAGGAGGCTAGATGAGAGGATGAACAGAAAAATAGAGTCACTACCAGAACATCATGGCGACAGTGCAGATCTGAGCTATCTAGTTTTTTATTCTTATCCACTGACATCATTTTTTAAAATAAAAAAAAAAAAATACCGGCCGATTTTTATTTTTTGGCCAGAATCCGGTATATTTCCCAGTATGGTTGATACAATCCGGTATGTCCCAGTATTTGGAGTGGTAAGAAACAACCATGTTTTGGTACCAGTTTAGGTGCCGGAATGGTAAATACTGGCTGATACGATATGAAATTAACTTCCTTGGTCAAGAAAGTGGTTTAGAATTTCTAGTCTTTGCTCATTATGGAAAACCCAAGCCCGTCATTTGTGGTAGGACAATTTTTTTTTTTTTAATTTTTATACAAGATAAAAATTTTACTCTAACCTAATCTAAGTGTATATGTGTGCAAAACTTCCTCCTGAAAACTTGAACTCCAGCCTTTGCCCCCACACCCGATAAGCACTTATACTTTTAGAGTGACCATTGCAGCAAGGGTATGCAGTGATGTGGCAAGACAAATTCTTAACAAAGACAACCAAGTTAAGAAGTTGCCAATAGAATTGAAACATGACGATGTTTCCTTAAATGCCTTAATTTTGTGCCTAAGAACCATTTTTGGGATTGGTTAGCACTGCTATAATATTTTCTCAAAAGGTATTATTATTGGGTATGCATATGTGAGTGAAGTCCTACATTAAATAATAATGATAAAAATGAGTGGTTAAAATAATATAATTAAATCCAAACTCTTAAGTTTAAGCTTTTGTGTTAAGTGACGTCGCTATATATTACATTAACCTCTTAACAAAGGAGTCTCCTCAAGATACTCTCTCTTTAGCAAGTGGTGTTAGAGCTAAGGGTAATGCGGAGCAAGGTGACAACTGACAAGGTTAACAAGGGCCCCTTTCATAGTCGGGGACAAGGTGCGTCTACTTGGAAGAAACAAAAGTGAGCATCACACAAGCGTGGCGTAAGGTTTCGAAGGAAATAGACGTGTGGGCCAATTCCATGGATGAGCGTTTCGGGTTGACATGTTCTCTCCCCAACATGCATCATCGTCTTAATTTTTAAATAGCACAAAGATTGAGTGTTGTGATAGCAGAAGTTTTGATATTCATTTGTTGGGCAAAAGGACCTCTAAAAGTTCTTCTCCCACATAAGATTGGTTTTGAAGATTATTATAGATCTGAGAAGGAACTCACGAACAAATAATAGAAACAAATAAAAGTTAACAAATAATAGAAATGAATATGGAATGAATAAAATTTGAACGCAAAAGAGACATAATAACTTATAAGAGAATTAAGAACTCTAAGAGCAAGTGAATTTAATATATCAAAGTATAATTACGAAGTTTTTATACATTCAAAAAGCACTCACAGATTATATATATATATATATATATATATATTCCTTGACGAGACTTCTCTTTAGCCATAAATGGCTCTAGTGTTAATCAAAAATTAGAGCCCAACCAAAGAACAAAATGCATATTATCCCAAGCTTCCTCCAAATATACCAAGAAGCTACAAATACACATACACTTGAAGAAGGTGCCAAACTCATATAAGCTCATCCAGACGAACAAAGTGTGTGTGTATAAATAAATATATATATATATATATTTGAGAAAGTTTATATTATGCCAAGTTACCTCCAAATGGGCCAATAGGCACCAAATGCACCTGAATTCTCAAGCAATGTTGGTCTTCGTAATTAATCATCCGTCTTGTGCACCTATGGGCTATGGTGAGGAAAAATAAATTTTTAATTGGAATAATAAGCTTTAAAATTCATTTTAAACTACGCAATGAGTGAGGTTATTTCTACTGTAACAAGAATTTAAAAGACGTTCTTTAACTCATTAATTACCTACAACTTATTTATTTAAGTATCATTTTATTTTTATTTTTTACCTTTGAGAAAATTCACAATGCTGGAAAGCTAATTTGTGTGGGAATATGAAATTTTCCCATCTCATTCAATTACCTACAACTTAGTTATTTAAGTATCATTTTATTTTATTTTTTTACCTTTGAGAAAATTCACAATGCTGGAAAGCTAATTTGTGTGGGAATATGAAATTTTCCCATCTCATTCAATTATTATGGAATTGGCAATCAATTTACTTGAAAGATATTTAGAATATAAAAAAGCAATGTTTTTACAACAAATTTAAAATTCAAGATTTCTACAACATATTATTTAATTAACCTCGTAGTCTTTACATATCTGTGTTAGAAATTCAATACATGTGGATCCAACCCCAAGAACAAATTAGACTTTTGAGAAACCAAGGAAGTTGAATCTTCTTCAAATACCCAGTGCTGCTGTCATTGCATTGGATTATCTTCATCATCGTTTCAAACACCAATTTTTTACTATGACCTTGATACAAACTCTAAATTATTTCGTATGCCTTGTAATCTCTTTGTCATTGTTGTAATCCTTTTAGTTAGTTAGTTAGTTGAGATTAGGATGAGTTAATTAGGATTTAAGTACATATAGCTTATTTAATACATAGTTTAATTCATAGAGTACATGTTGAATTAATTAACCAACTATCTTGAGAATGGACGGACCCAGGATTTTAAACTAGTAGGGGCTGGAATATAAAAATAAAAAATAAAAATAAAAATAAAAATAAACTCTAAATAGACATCCATATAGTATTAAAAATTTATAATTGCACAAAATCGTTGTTTCTAAATATATTAAGATGCAATCATTTACCAACAAAGACAAAAACAAAAACAAAATAATGTTTTTTTTTTTTTTAATACTAGGCTGGCTAGGTTTTTTTTTTTTTTTTTTTTTTTAAGTTAGAGCATTCATAGTGATGGTGCTAAAAATTCTAGCTTTTAGCACATTAAAAAGCTACTTTATTTATTTTATCACTTCACTTTACAATACACCCGATATCAAATATTCCATTTTTTTAATCACTTCATTTAAAATAATATAAACAACTCATTAAAATAATAAAGAAAGAGAGGGAATTTGGGTTTTTTAATTGAAAGAAGAGATATAATCTTAATAAAATATTGTATTTTATTTTTAACAACTTACTACAGTCAATTAGTATTTATACCAGTTTACTGTAATTACAAAAAAAAAAAAAAAAAAAAATTAGCTTTAGCTTCTCAATTAACACAAAATTTTTTGGTTTTTTGGTGGTAATTTTTTTTTTTTTTTTTTTTTTGTTGCTAAAATGCAATCACCATTATTAATGTTTTTATTGTTTTTGTTAACTTTTTGGGTTTGATAGTTGCTATTCGGGTGAGACTAATTAGGCTTATCGAAGGGAAGGAAGCCTAAGGTTTTGAAAGGGATCCAAAAATATAATATTGTTTCCTTCGAATTGGGTTCATTCTACTACAAGTTGGTAAAGCCCATTGGAAGACTAAACAAATTATAGAAAACAATAGAATCATCAATACAACAAAACAAAACATCTGCAAAGCTAATCCACACAGGTTGCCGAGACAGACAATTCCAATGGGATGATCTCAACTTTTGATCCATTGCATATGACCTAATGTAGATTAAAATTTTGTACAGGCCACTTGCATTTCCTAGTTCCTACTATCAGAACCAATCCCAGCAGTCTTTAGGGAAATGTCAATGCATCGATGTTCAGCAGCACATGCGATACTAATGCACAAATGAAATTCAATATTTTGATGTTTTAAATAGTTGATTTTTTTTCAAAACATGGCTTGCACATATTTTTCTTCCCATTTTTCCCCAATTTAAAACGCTTGTCCCCATCACTTGGCACTATGATGTAAACCCGTGCTCTCAAATCTCTTTCTTCGTGATAACTTTTCGTGTTTAATGGAGGAAAGCTTAGCAAGGACCATTGAAATTTTGGTGGCAAAGATTTCAAATTCAAACATATCTAGATCATCCTCTTTGCATCAGTGACATTGACAATAACTCCCCCACCTATAGCGTATTATATATTATCCTTACGATATGTCAAAGAAGACCAGTCTTGTTATACCAACTCCGCTACAGATTTACAAAAATATCTTGATTAGATGACAAATTCGTAAGGATGAAGGCGAAGGACTAAACTTATGGCCACAAACCAGCTCTGGATTACAAATCATGTTGAGGACCATTAGACCAATTGGGTACGCTTGAATAGTTTAGCCGCAGAAATGAGATTACGTTTACTTTACACCTTTTCTTTCATGCCTAGCTCCATTTCTTCAGAACAGTTTGGCCGCAGAAATGAGACTACGTTTACACCTTTGCTTTTATGCTTGACTCCATTATTCAAAAAATGATAATAAGAACTAACCAATGTCTTGATCTAATAATAAAAAGTAATTATCGTGGAACAAAGACCAAACACTATAGATTTAAAATACTATCTATAAAAACAAAATGATAGTAAAAAAACATTGTAACAAGAGCAGCTTGGTAGTTGACAATTGATACAGTTTGAGGTTCAAGGTGATAATTTAAGTGACACTTTTCTTATTTAAATATCTATTAGTTAATTTTTATTTATAATATAAATTTTTGGCTAAAAAATATTGTTTTCATCTCTAAAGTTTGCATTCATTCTTTGTCCATAAAATTTTAAAAACTTCTCTTTTCACATCAAGTTATTTAAAATTTTACATTTTCTCACTTAATATTTTTTTTAATCTCTTAACTATTGAAAAATAAATTAAAAAACTGTTTCTGCTCCTTCAATTTTGAAAGTTTAATGATAAAAATTAAATTTCATGTAAACTTCAAATATTAAAAAATATTTTTATAAAAACTAATAGTATAAAAATTTAATATTTGAAGTTTACATGAAATTTAAAAAAAATATTTTAATAAAAACTAATTGTATAAAAATTTAAAATAAAAAAACTTTATTTAAATTATATAAATATGAAAAATCTCACTTTAAATTGTAAAGATATTCAAAAATAAATAAAACTTACCATAATAACAAGTTGAGAAAAAATTTGTATCCCCAAAATTCCTATAAAAATATTTAAAGAAAACCCTCATAAAATCATCAATCAACATGTCTTAGAACATAAAAATTTTGACAATTTTTTCTTTCGATAGGTTGACATTAAATATATCTACAAAAGCTAGCGGTACATTTTAATTTAATTTTAACGTTGACAGGCACCGGCACTTTTAAATAATGGACTAATGGTAGTTGGGACAGTTTTTTTTTTTTTTTTTTTTTTTTTTTGAGAAAGTAGTTGGGACAGTTGACATTGATATTTCTGCATCAGTGACGTTGAGATTGACAATAACTCCCCACCTAGCATATTATTATCCTTACGACATGACAAAGAAGACCTGTCTTGTTATACCAACTCCGCTACAGATTTACAAAAATATCTTGGTTAGATGACAAATGCGTAAGGATGAAGGCAGAAGACTAAACCCAGCGGAGTTGGGCGAGTGGTTGGGCACTCAATTTCAAACTGGTTGTCTTGAATTTGATTAAGAGCACTTTAGCTTAAGTTCAAGTACTAGCACTTTAAAAAAACTCTCTGAATCAACGATTTACTCCATTACAGGCCAAAAAAAAAAAAAAGGCAGAGGACTAAACTTATGGCTACAAACCAGCTCTGGAGTTTTAGAGAGTTAAGGACCATTAGACCAACTGGGTACACTCGAGTAGTTTAGCCGCAGAAATGAGACTAGTTTACAGCTTTGCTTTCAAGCCCAACTCCATTATTCAAAAATGATAAAAATAAGTAATTAATATTTTGACTTAAAAATAAGGAGTAATTATCATAGAACGAAGACCAAATACTATAAATTCGAAATATTATCTATAAAAACAAAATATGATAGTAAAAATGATTGTTACAAGAGCAACTTGATAGTTGACAGTCGATACTGTTTGAGGTTCAAGGTGATAATTTTAAGTGACACTTTCTTATTTAAATATCTGTAGGAGCAATTTTTGCCTCAAGACCAAGTGTTGCATTTGTCATTGGCTCATGCCTTATAAGGTAGAAAGAGGAAAGGTGTCTTTCCAATGTGGAACTCTTCAAGCCAAAAAAGATTACAAGTGCAATACTTGGTCTTGAGGCAAAAATTTCTCCTACAGAATCTAAATGCAAACTTTACTATTGTGCAAAGTTAAAAACCTTATAGCTTAACTGGCATTTGGTGATATTTCTAACTAAGAAATCTCACGCTCCCACCATCCAAAAAAAAAAAAAATGGGGAAAGTGTCCTTTACACTTTTTTCAATATGCTTCCTAAATATTACCCTCAAGTTATTCTTGCAATTTTGTAGTGGGTCCGAACACTGAAATTCTTGCACCAATTTTCTCCTTCCCGTGCTATATATTTGCTTGCTCTTAAGGTGCTACACAGTCAAATCAGCCCTCTCTCTGGACAACATACACAGTTGCTTGTTTGTAAACTAATCTTTTTCCTTCAAAATATAATCACCAGAACGTTTAGCTAAACAAAGTTCCTTCAACCATAGTGCATGGGGATTTTTGTTAGCTTTTTGGGTTTGATAGTTGCTATTCGGATGAGATTAGCACTACAAAAAACGCGGGCTATAGCCACGTTTTTTTTAGCCGCGTTTACAAAAAACGCGGCTATAGCTGATCTATAGCTAAGTAAACACGGCTATAGCTGATCTATAGCACGTTTCTTAGAAATGCAGCTAAAGCCTAGGCGATAGTTGCATTTCTTAAAAACACCGCTATAGCTACGCAGCTAAAGGTTTGCTATAGCGGCATTACATAAAAACGCGGCTATAGGTTACACACAAAAAATCTGAAGCTTTGTGTCACTTAAAGGGCAACTATAGCCGCGTTTCTGAAAAACGCAGCCATAGGTCCAGGCGCATAAATTTTAATGCGGCGACCAAAAATTCTGAAACTTACTAAGTGTAGTTCCTTTTTAGGGGGACCTATAGCCGCGTTTTTTAAAAAACGCGACTGTAGGTTACACAGACAAATTTCAAGCTTTGCACGACTTAAGGGGGCCTATAGCCGCGTTTTTTAAAAACGCAGCTACAGGTAAGAAAAACCAAAAATTCTGAAACTTCCCATGTACACTTCCTTTTTAGGGGGACCTATAGCCGCGCTTTTTTTAAAATGCGGCTATAGCTAACCTGTTGCTGCATTTTTACTTTTTTAAAACGCGGCTATAGGTAATGCCCAAAAAATTAAAAAAAAAATTCCTGAAGCTAGCTTCCTTCATACGCTCCCTTTCCCACCTACTCCCACATACTCTTCTTTTCTTTTCTTTTTTCTTTCTTCATTCTTCAAGTCTTCTTTCTTTTCTTTTTTCTTTCTTCATTCTTTAGGCCGGTCTTCTTTCTTTCTTCCTTCTTCACATCTAGGTAAGCCTTTTTGCTTTTCTCTTCTTCTTGTTTCTTTTTTTTTTTCCTTTTCTCTTTCTTCCTTCTTCACATCTGGGTAACTTTCTTTTTCTTTTTCTTTTTCTTTTTCTTTTTCTTTTTCTTTTTTCTTTCTTCCTTCTTCACAGGTTTGTGTTTCTAAGCTTGTGCATTTGTTTTCCTTGAATGGAATTACTGTTAGATTTGGGTTGGTTTTGTTGAATGAGAGGAGATTCATGGGTTTGTGTTCTTATATTTTGGAGCACATTGAGTTTGATTTTGAAATTTCTTGGTGTGTTTGTATTGTGAGTATGTTGTGGTTGATTTTTAATTTTCTGGGTGTGTTTGTATTGTGAGTATGTTGTATTTGATTTTGAATTTTTTGGGTTTGTGTTTGATTTTGAAATTTTTTTAATTTGAATTTTGAATTTTGAATTTTCTAGGGAAAAAAGAAACCCAGAAAATTTAAAAAAAAAAAAAAAAAAAAAAACCTATAGCCGCGTTTTTTAAAAACGCGGCTATAGGTCTCAACTTATAGTCGATTTTTTGAAAACAAGGCTATAGGCCAGAACCCTATAGCTGCGGTTACAAAAGCGCAGCTATAGGTCTAACCTTTAGCCACGGTTGCAAAAAACATGGCTATAGGCCTATCGCTGCGGTGTTTAGGCCGCGTTTGTAAACGCGGCTATAGAAAAATCAGCTATACCCTATAGCTGCGTTTTTGGGGTCTATGGCCGCGTTTTTTAAACGCGGCCTAAAACCCATTTTTTTGTAGTGTAGTTAAGCTTATTGAAGAGAAGAAAGCCTAAGGTTTTGAAAGGGGTCCAAAAATAGAATGGCGTTTCCTTCGAATTGGGTTCATTCTACTACAAATTGGTAAAGCCCTTTAGAAGACTAAACAAATTATAGAAAACAATAGAATGATCAATACAACAAAACAAAACTCTACAAAGCTAATCCACACAGGTTGCCGTGACAGACAATTCCAGTGGGATGATCTCAGCTTTTGATCCATTGCTTATGACCTAATGTAGATTAAAATTTTGTACAAGCCACTTGCATTTCATAGTTCCTACTATCAGAACCAATCCCAGCAATCTTTAGGGAAATGTCAATGCATCAATGTTCAGCAACACATGCGATACTAATGCACAAATGAAATTCAATATTTTGATGTTTTATATCGTTGATTTTTTTCAAAACATGGCTTGCATATATTTTTCTTCACTGATTTGGTCATATTTATTATTTTCCACCTTTTAGTTTTTTTACCTTATCCCCTCAGCTAGCCATTTATTTCTTCCCATTTTTCCCCAATTTAAAATGCTTGTCCCCATCACTTGGCACTATGATGTAAACCCCTGCTCTCAAATCTCTTTCTTCATAATAACTTTTCGTGTTTAATGGAGGAATGCTTAGCAAGGACCATTGAAGTTTTGGTGGCAAAGATTTCAAATTCAAACATATTTAGATCATCCTCTCTGTATCAGTGACATTGACAATAACTCCCCCACCTATAGCGTATTATATGTTATCCTTACGACATGACAAAGAAGACCAGTCTTGTTATACCAACTCCGCTACAGATTTACCAAAGTATCTTGATTAGATGACTAATGCGTAAGGATGAAGGCAGAGGACTAAACTTATGGCTACAAACCAGCTCTGGATTACAAATCATGTTGAGGACCATTAGACCAACTGGGTACGCTCAAATAGTTTAGCCGCAGAAATGAGACTACGTCTACTTTAGACCTTTTCTTTCATGCCTAGCTCCATTTATTCAAAACAGTTTGGCCGCAGAAATGAGACTACGTTTACACCTTTGTTATGCTTGACTTCGTTATTCAAAAAATGATAATAAGAACTAACTAGTGCCTTGACCTAATAATAAAAATTAATTATCGTGGAACAAACACCAAACACTATAGATTTAAAATTCTATCTATAAAAACAAAATGATAGTAAAAAAACATTGTAACAAGAGCAGCTTGGTAGTTGACAATTGATACAGTTTGAGGTTCAAGGTGATAATTTAAGTGATCTTATTTAAATATCTATTAGTTAATTTTTATTTATAATATAAATTTTTGGCTAAAAAATATTGTTTTCATCTCTAAAGTTTGCATTCATTCTTTGTCCATAAAATTTTAAAAACTTCTCTTTTCACATCAAGTTATTTAAAATTTTACACTTTCTCACTTAATTTTTTTTTTAATCTCTTAACTATTGAAAAATAAATAAATAAAAACTGTTTCTGCTCCTTCAATTTTGAAAGTTTAATGATAAAAATTAAATTTCATGTAAACTTCAAATATTAAAAAATATTTTAATAAAAACTAATAGTATAAAATTTAAAAAAAAAAACCTTTATTTGAATTATATAAATATGAAAAATATCACTTTAAATTGTAAAGATATTCAAAAATAAATAAAACTTACTATAATAACAAGTTGTGAAAAAATTTGTATCCCCATAATTCCTATAAAAATATTTAAAGAAAACCCTCATAAAATCATCAATCAACATTTGAGGGTGTTTGGTAGAGGAGTTTGAGTAACATTGTTTGAGTGTTTTTGATATACATGTAAGTGAAAAAGTATATGAAAATATATATAAGTGTGTTTAAAATGTTCAAAAAATTGCTCAAAATAAACTATCAAACGGGCCCTTTTTGACAATTTTTTCTTTCGATAGGTTGACATTAAATGTATATATCAAACTTTTTCCTGCCTCATTAATTCTACAACTCATTCAAGCCCCCACCATCTGACTTTTACAAAAGCTAGTGGTCCATTTTAATTTAATTTTAACGTTGATAGGCATCGGCACTTTTAAATAATGATAGTTACCACCGCACACTCCTGGTATGATGGTCACTTTATAAGTATAAATACTTGTGGGGTGTGGATAGCAAGGGCCGAGATTCAAGTCTCCAAGAAGGAGCTTCACATATATATACACTTAGATTATATTAGAATAAAATTCTATCTTGTATAAAAAAATAATAATAATAATGGTAGTTGGGACAGTTGACATGGATATTTCTGCATCAGTGACATTGACATTAACAATAACTCCCCACCTAGCGTATTATTATCCTTACGACATGACAAAGAAGACCTGTCTTGTTATACCAACTTCACTACAAATTTACAAAAATAACTTGATTAGATGACAAATGCGTAAGGATGAAGGCAGAGGACTAAACCCAGTCGGGATGGTCGAGTGGTTGGGCACTCGGTCTCAAAGTAGTTGTCTTGTTATACCAACTCTGCTACAGATTTACAAAAATATCTTGATTAGATGACAAATGCGTAAGGATGAAGGCAAAGGACTAAACCCACTAGGGTTGACCAAGTGGTTGGGCACTCGATTTCAAAGTGGTTGTCTTGAGTTTGACTAAGAGATTCTTAGTTTAAGTTCAGACACCAGTACTTTAAAAAAACTAGCCAGTGATTTACTCCGTTATGGGCAAAAAGAAAGAAAAAAGAAAAAAAGGCAGAGGACTAAACTTATGGCTACAAACCAGCACTGGATTTTTAGAGAGTTGATGACCATTAGACCAACCGGGTACACTCAAGTAGTTTAGCCGCAGAAATGAGACAAGTATACAGCTTTTCTTTCAAGCCCGACTCCATTATTCAAAAATGATAAAAATAACTAATTAATATTTTAACTTAATAATAAGAAGTAATTATCATAGAACGAACACCAAATACTATAAATTCAAAATATTATCTATAAAAACAAAATATGATAGTAAAAATCATTGTTACAAGAGCAACTTGATAGTTGACAGTTGATACAATTTGAGGTTCAAGGTGATAATTTTAAGTGACACTTTTCTTATTTAAATATCCATTAGATAGTTTTTATTTATAATATTCATAAAATATAAATTTTTGGCTAAAAATATTATTTTTACCTCTAAAGTTTGCATTTATTTTTTGTCCATAAAATTTTATAAAATACGATTTTCACATCTAAATTAATTAAAATTTTACACTTTTTCACTTAAAATTTTTTTTAATCTCTTAACTATTGAAAAAAAAAATCTGCTCCTTCAATTTTCAATATTTAATGATAAAAATGAATTTAATGTAAAATTCAAATATTAAAAAAATATTTTAATACAAAATAATATTATAAAAATTTAAAAAAAAACAACTTTATTTAAATGATATTAAATATGAAAAATCTCATTTTAAATTGTAAAGATATTCAAAAATAGTAAAACTTACTATAATAACAAGTTGAGAAAAAATTTGTATCCCTACATTTCCTATAAAAATATTTAAAGAAAACTCTCACAAACTCATCAATCAACATGTCTTAGAACATAAAAATTTTTACAATTTTTTCTTTCGATATGTTGACATTAAATATATACATCTAACTTTTTCATGCCGTATTAACTCTGCGGTTCGTAGTCAACCCCCACCATGCGACTTTTACAAAAGATAGAGGTCCATTTTAATTTAATTTTAACTTTTACAGGCACCAGCAGTTTTAGATGACGGTAGTTGGGACTTGGGACAGTTGTAATGCCTAATATCATCTTGTTATTTTCACTCTGAAATCGTGTTTGGTTAGAGGTAGAGTAAGGCAATCAATTTTGACCCTCCTTGTTTTTTTCAAAATTGCTCCCTCTCCCTCTGTTTTATTTTAAAAATTTCTAAATAATGAGTGAATATATGAGGTAATGGCCCTCCTCAATTTTTTTTTTTAAGTATAAATACTCATTTAGTGTTAGTGTATCATTTTTTTTCTTTTATTATTCATTATATATATCTCAATAATTTTAGGAACATTCAAAACATATTTTTATAAAAATATTAGTCACTTACCTTGCAATGCACACAAAAAAGTTTAACAAAATATAAATTTTTTTTCTCTTATTTAATATTTGTCAAATACAAAATATTATAACTTTATTATATGGAGTTAACAAACTAAAATGTCACAAATTACAAAAAATCAATTTAAATATCCATTCATAAAGTGATTGAAACCTATCAATTATATTCATTTTTATATCAAAGAACTTTTTTTAAAGGTAATTCAAATATTCATTTATAATGTGATTAAAGTTTACAAATAGTATTCATTTTCATATTAATTTTTAAAAAAAAGAAAACCCATTCTTACATAAAAGAGGTGGAAATATGATTTCACATAAAAATACACCACAAATTCCACTAAAAAGTCTTGATAACTTTTAAGAAATGATGAGTCAAGTTATACTTCATACAACATATTCTTTTAAGCAACGTGAGAGAAACAAACACACGCACAAATATCATTGGTTATATATATATATATATATATATCTCCTTAATAAAAGGTACTTTTCTTCCAAAACCAATCTCATTTTCATTTGCATTAATTTAGAAAGTTTTGGGATGTAGGAATACAATAATATTTTTTTCTTTCCACTATATAGAAAGAGAAGATGTTATGGGTTTTATGGTTAAAAGTTTGGAACATATTCTTTGTTATCTATTAAAAAAAGAATAATTTTTCATTTAGTTTTTGTTATTGTTATTATTTTTTATATATTATATAGTATATGCTAAGATGTATAAAAATAACATTTATTATTTAATTTATCTTTGACCAACAGTTTGCCGCAAAAATGAGAATATATATATATATATATATATATATAACTGAATTAATAAAATGAGAACATTTACACCTTTAATTCTTTCATTATGGTTCCATTAAAAAACGATAGTAATAACTATTGTAACAAATAGTATCGAGTTGATACCAATTTGGGATATTTACATTCCCCTATCTTGAGGTTTGGGGGAATGATGACACATATTTTATTTTGGATTGATATGTTATATTTTTTTTAAAATTTGTTTTGCAAAAAAAAGAGCAATTAGTAGAAATGTGTTGTGGCAAACAAATTTTTTTTTTTCGGAATACCGTGTTATGGTAAAATATACGATTTAAATAATAATAATAATAATAAAATAATGGTCTATTGTAATTTACCACAATTATAAGAGCTAAAAAATACTGACAAAAAAATAAAATGATGTATTGTAATTTGTCACTGTTAAGTATTGATAATTACAGTATCCACCCTTAACTAATACAAATGACACCATGAAAGTACCCTGGTGAAGGACTTATTGTGTTGGGACGTGACATAAACTTGGAAGTCTCATATTTATTTCACCACATCATAACTCCATGAAATTTTCAAGGTGTCTCATAAACATGGAATATGAAATAGTCTAATTTAAAGTCAGGACAACACTTCCATAAATATATATATATATATATATATATATAACAAAATGGTGAAGGTGTGAGTCTAGATACAAATTCAAAAATAAAAATAAAAATAAAACAAAATAAAATAAAATTTTCATTAAATTGATAAAAATAAGAATCAACTGCAAAGTTTTCATTATAAAAAGCTGGATTTTACCAATGTATGCCCTTAAAAGTTAGACAAAAATTACTACATTTGAATCTAAATGCAAACTTTACAATTGTGCAAAGTTAAAAACTTTATAACTTAACTGGCATTTGGTGATATTTCTAACTAAGAAATCTCACTCTCACACCATCAAAATAATAATAATAATAATGGAGTAAGTGTCCTTTACACTTTTTTCAATATGCTTCCTGAATATTACCCTCAAGTTATTCTTGCAATTTTGGAGTGGGTCCGAACACTGAAATTCTTGCACCAATTTTCTCCTTTCCCGTGCTATATATGTGCTTGTTCTTAAGGTGCTACACAGCCAAATCAGCCCTCTCTTTGGACAACA
The DNA here is from genome assembly GCA_035136125.1 of Quercus rubra. Classification (NCBI taxonomy): domain Eukaryota; kingdom Viridiplantae; phylum Streptophyta; class Magnoliopsida; order Fagales; family Fagaceae; genus Quercus; species Quercus rubra. The sequence goes on along the minus strand of CM068733.1, from coordinate 11,677,798 downwards.
TACGCAGTTGCTTGTTTGTAAACTAATCTTTTTCCTTCAAAATATAATCACCAGAACGTTTAGCTAAACAAAGTTCCTTCAACCATAGTTCATGGGGCTTTTGCAACTTAGTGCAGCTCCATCTTCATCTTTTTCCATGCACGCTTTTATTCTTCTTTGGTGCCTGGGCATATTTGTCACCTCAGTGGTCAGCGGGAATAATGAGACGGACCGTTTGGCATTGCTTGAGTTCAAAGCCAAGATAATCCATGATCCTCTTAGGGTTATGAGCTCTTGGAATGATAGCATCCACTTTTGTCAATGGCAAGGGGTTACATGTGGCCGCCGACACCAAAGGGTCACCGTATTGAACTTGCAATCTCTAGAACTGGTAGGCTCTATCTCTCCATATGTTGGGAATTTAAGTTTTTTAAGGAATCTAAGCCTACAAAACAACACACTTCATAAAGAAATCCCTCCAGAAATTGGTCGTTTGACTAGATTGCAAGTCTTAGAATTGCAAAATAACACAATACAGGGGGAAATTCCAAGCAATTTATCTGGTTGCAACAACCTTGTCGCCCTTCATGTTGGTCGTAACCAATTGGTAGGAGAAATTCCTACTACGCTTACCTCCTTGACAAAACTCCAACTCTTTTCTATTAATAGGAATAATCTTGCAGGAACTCTCTCACCTTTTTTCGGGAACTTATCATTTTTAGAATTTTTTTCTGCATATTATAATAATTTGGCTGGGACTATCCCTAATTCTTTTGGTCAATTGATGAAACTTTCAAAAATCAGTGTGCAGGTTAATAGGATTTCTGGAACCATTCCTTGCTCAATGTACAATCTCTCTTCTTTATTGACTTTTGCTGTATCTGAAAATCAAATCCAGGGGTCTCTTCCATTCGACATTGGTATCACTCTACCAAATATCGAAGTATTTATCTTTTCTGACAACCAATTTACTGGATCTATCCCTGTTTCAATATCTAATGCCACAAATCTAGCTAGATTTGAAATGGATAATAATAAACTAAGTGGAAAAGTTCCTTCTTTGGAGAAGCTAAATAGATTGACATTTTTAAGCCTTTCCCTCAACCATCTTGGAAGTGGGGAAACAGATGACTTGAGTTTTCTCTGTTCTTTGACAAATACCACTTTTCTCTTCTCTTTGCTTATAGATGGCAACAACTTTGGGGGGAAGTTGCCTAAATGCATTGGCAACTTTTCAACTACTCTTACACAATTGGTTCTAGCAAATAATAAAATATATGGAAAGATTCCTACTGAATTAGGAAATTTGATCAATTCAGAGAGACTTGAAATGCAGCAGAACAAATTCTCAAGTAATATTCCCCATGAAATTGGAAAGCTTCACAAGTTACAAGTTTTGACATTAAACACAAATAATTTCTATGGGAACATTCCATCCTCTATTGGAAACTTAACAATCTTGATACAATTGGAATTACACGAGAATAATCTTCAAGGCAACATCCCTCTTAGTCTAAGCAAGTGTCAAAATCTGTTTACTTTGAATCTTGCTAATAACAATCTCAATGGTTTGATATCCTCACAAGTCATTCGTCTCTCATTCTCACTAGTTTTTCTAAATTTGGCTGCCAACCAATTTACTGGTGTCCTTCCCATGGAAATAGGAAATTTTTTAAATCTAGAACAATTGGATATTTCCAAAAACATGTTTTTTGGAAAAATTCCAGCAAGTTTGGGAAGCTGCATAAAGTTGGAATATCTATACATGGGAAAAAACCTCTTCCAGGGGATCATTCCTCCATCTTTAGAATCATTAAAAGGTCTTCAAATTCTAGACCTTTCTGAAAATAATTTGTCTGGTGAAATTCCAAAATTTTTGGAGGTCTTTGTCTACTTGCAATTTTTGAATCTATCTTACAACCATTTTGAGGGAGAGGTACCAACCAGCGGAGTCTTCAAAAATGTGAGTGAAACTTCGATAGAGGGAAATGGTAAGCTTTGTGGGGGTATACCTAAGTTTCAGCTTCCTAAATGCAAATACTTAAATTCCAAGAAGAGGAAGATGGCCCTTACCTTGAAGATAATAATCTCTACAGCTTCTGGGCTTTTTGGAGTAACTTTGATTTTGCTGCTTCTATTTCTTTATTCTTTACTAAAGAAAAGGAATGGAAGTACCTCAAATGATTCAAATTTGAATGTTTCTTACCAAAGTCTCCTAAATGCGACCAATGGATTCTCTTCTACTAATTTAATTGGTGTGGGTAGCTTTGGGTCTGTTTATAAAGGAATTCTTGATCAAGGTAGACATACGGTTGCCATCAAGGTGCTTAACCTTTTGCGTCATGGAGCTTCCAAAAGTTTCGTGGCCGAGTGTGAAATTCTAAGAAACATCAGACATCGAAATCTTGTAAAGGTGCTCACAATATGTTCCAGTATTGATTATCAAGGTTGTGATTTTAAAGCTTTGGTATATGAGTTCTTAGGAAATGGCAACCTAGATGAGTGGTTACATCCAACTCCAAGAACAAACGAGGTTGTTGAGGAACCAAGGAAGTTGAGTCTTCTCCAAAGATTGAATATCGCCATTGATGTTGCTAGTGCATTGGATTATCTTCATCATCATTGCCAGACGCCAATTGTTCATTGTGACCTCAAGCCAAGCAATATTCTTCTCAATGATGAAATGGTTGGACATGTAGGTGACTTTGGCTTGGCAAAATTCCTTCATGATGCTACCCAGGATTGTTCTACTAATCAATCAAGTTCCATTGGGATTAGAGGAACAATTGGTTATACTCCTCCAGGTATATATTTAATTCTTAAGTTTTTTTTCCCTTCTCTCCCATGGTTCCTTACAATAGTTTCAAGCATGAAAAGAAAGTTTTAGTAAGGATGTATTATATCTAGAAAACAGAATATGGTATAATCTTTCAAAGTTGTTAGATTTTTTTCTTTCCCCACTTTTAATTGTATGAAAACATGCCTATATTATATATATATATATATATATTTATATTTTTTTTTTTTTGGCAATTGCAGAGTATGGTATGGGAAATGAAGTTTCAATATATGGTGATGTCTATAGTTATGGCATATTATTGTTAGAGATGTTCACAGGAAAAAGGCCAACTGATAGTATTTACCAAGATAACTTAAACCTTCATGATTCTGTTAAAGCAGCTTTGCCCGAACATATCATTGACATTGTAGATCCTTTTCTTCTTTGGGAAAGACAAGAGGAAGAGACAAGGAATGACACTCGAAATGAGGATCCAAATGGAAGTTTCAACATTCAAGAATGCTTGATTTCGATACTTGAAATTGGAGTTGCTTGTTCCACACAATATCCAAGAGAAAGAATGAATATCAATGTTGTTGTAGTTGAGCTGCATAAAATTCGACAAGACATTCTTTAAACTAGCATACACAACGCAACGACTTCAAGCTACAGGTAAATTTTGTTTTCTCATTGGGATATAGAATTTGGTAATGTATCTACCCAGACCACATGATCTAACTTAATGAGGCAACTCCAAATGTTTATGGGAAATGGGGATAAGGAATCATAGAGTGATTAGAAGGCCACATTCTTTCATATTAGTGCTTTTTTTTTCCTAGCAAAACTAAGAAGATTGAAGCCACTTAAAAATTGATATGGTCATTCAGCTATACATACTACATAGGATTAGGAATGAGCCCAATTAATACCTAAATGTAAAATGTGTCTTTTGTCCTTTAAATATATAGCTTGTTAGAAAAAAATTTCAAGAACAAAAAATCCAAAGCGGCCTAAAATGCTTTGTCATTTGGGTGATTTCCACTATTGGAACGAGAGAGATCACAAAGTTAACTAATTTGTTGGACCATCATCTTTTTCTTAAAAGAAAAAGAAAATAAATTAATTTCTTGCTTTTTTTTTTTATAGAACTTATGGCACCCACTCTATAATAATTAAAAAATAAACTTTATCAGTTGAGCTAATTAAAATTCACACCTTGCTTGTTTATAATTCTAAATCTTTTTTTTAACGTGTTAATTCTAAATCTCCTAATTAAATAAATGAATTGCCAATTCCATAAATATAAAATGAGTTGAGATTTGACAATTGCACAAATTTGTTTTTTTGTACCACGAATTTTCTTAAGGTAAAATAAAAGTTGATACTTTAATTTTCAAATTAAGTTGTAGGTAATGAGTTAATAATTTTTTTTTTTTTTTTTTTTTGACTGATTGGAAAGACCTCACTCACCACATCATCATTATTTGAAATCCAAAGCTAATTATTATATTGGAATTTATCTTCTTTCAGCGGAGATGCACAGGTGCACATGGCTGATGACTTATCATGGAGGTTGCCATCGTAGTTTGCCAAGTTTATGATTTGTACATTGGATTTGGAGCAAATAATTTGTAGCGCCCTAGTTTTTTAATTCAGCACTTTTTCTTTTCTTGTATCAAGTTAGTATCCCCAGTAATATATCGTAAGTCATTCTCAGTCTCCACAACTAACTGGGTCTGTTGCTGATTTTTTTTTCATTTTTTTCCTTTTTTGAGAATCAACTGGGTCTGTTGGTGATGAATGTTATAAATTATGATATTATAGTTTATAAATTATATAATAAAGTTTCTCCCTGTTGCCCATAATTTACATGCTCCGATTTTGAATAAAATTGATAACAGAACTCTGCAAAATAAAATTGATAACAGGCTGCCAGGACAGACAATTCCAATTAGATGATCTCAGTTTTTGAAACATTGCATATAACCTAATGTAGATTAAAAAGTTGTACAGGCAAAATTAAAAACTCATGAAAATTTTGAGGGACTAAATTGTATTTTAACAAAAATATGTGAGACAATTCTAGTGGGATGATCTCAACTTTTGGTTGATGCTTGGGATGGGTGTGACGCTTGTGAGGTCCACCCTCACATGAAAGGGGCAATACATATACCCATTACACAATATTCTTTTTCAATGCTTGGTGTATTATGTACCCTAGACATTTTTTATTTAATATGATATTCTCTTTCAACAAAATAGAAACTTGTCTCCTTTAAAATGTGGTTGGACAAAGTTTTTATTTAAACCAATTTGAAGGTATCTAACCACTACGTGGAATTTATAAAATCATTTATGCGTATTAGTAAAATAAGTCATATGACTCATTAAATAGGTCATATAACTAAAAATTTACATAGATAATTTTACAAATCACTACTTACTATTTTGGAAAAATTTACCACAAATCGTTTTGGAGGAAAAATTTTACCAATTAAGCTTATGATTTATTTCCCCTTTTTTTTTTTTACTCTATCTTGCCTCCTCTGAATTTTATTTTTTCATATTACTGTTTTTTCCCTTGGTTTTCGATTTTAATTAATTTATCCTCCTTCAATTTTCTTTTTTTTCCCTACCTCTCTCACTAATTAATGGATCAAATAAGCCCTTAGGCCCCATCTGCAAACCTACTCATAACTGGCCCGGCCCAGTATTCCAATTAGAATTTCAAAAAAAAAAACCAAGCCTAGAACCAACTGCGAATCCGAATGGGTGAAGAGGAACCAAGCCGAATCCAAAACCCATCAAAAAGTATAAATGCCAGTATTCGTCTAAAATGAACCCGAAATGATATTGGGTTGTACCAGCATGAACCATGCATATATGTTTCTGGCAGCACAATAAAAAATTGAAAATTTTTTTATTAAAAAAAACACTTTTTATTTTTTTTTTGAAATAATTTCAACTAAGACACTAATTAATTTTTGGTATAAACGGATAATTTTCATTTAATCTAATTTCCTCTTTTAACAAAATAGAAAATTATCTTCTACATGGAATGTACATATCATTTGCATGTATAATTTAAAAAAGTCACATGATTGATTAAATATGTCATGTGACTAAAAATACACGTAAATAATTTTACAAATCATTACGTAATATAAGAATTTACTCCAAATCATTTTGAAGATAAACTTTTACCAATTAAGTTTATGATTTTGTTTCCCTTTATTATTTTTTTTTTTACTCTATCCTGTCTCCTTTAGATCTTTTTTTTCATTTTACTGTTTTTTTTTTTTTTTTTGGTTCCTTAGTTTTTTCTTTTAATTAATTTATCCTCCTTCGAATTATGTTTTTTTTTCTTCCTACCACTCTCACTAATTAATGGATCAAATAAGCCCATAGGCCCCACTTTGCAAACCTACTCTTATCTGGCCTGGCCCAAAATCCAATTAGAAGTTCAGCACAAAAAAAAAAAACAAATCAATCCTAGAACCAACCCCGAATCCGAATGGATAAAGAAGACCAAGCCGAATCCAAAACCCATCAAAAAGTATAATACAAAAGCCGAAGCCAAAATCCGCAACAGCATAATTCTCTCTCTCAAGACCTACGACTATCCACTGCTCAATTCTCGATATTGCTGAGGTAATATTTGATTCTTAACTTTGATTTCTTTTCTGGTACTGGACTAAGTACTCATGCCATACCCGTGACGTACTATAATTGTTTCGAAATTACTTATGGAACCTGGGTCGTATTCGTACCTATAGGGTGTCCATGTCCATGCTTCCTAGATCTCAATTGATTTTTTGTCTTTTTGCCTTCGTTACACGATATACATTGATGATGATATGGTTCGTGAAGTTTTTGTTTTTGCTTTGAAAATTGTAGTGAGAAGTTTGCAATTTTATTGGTCAAAATAGTGAGGAATAATGTTTCTTCTCTTTTTTTTTAAAGGCTCAGGTTGATGAACATGTCAATACCATATCATTTGGGCTCTCTTCTCTTTGAGCTGTGTTTTTCTTCTAATGAATGCATTTGATTCTATTCCTGCCACACTATCTATAATAGTCTTGCTTGAGCATTGTGCGTTATGAAGTAAGCATTGTCTTGTTTTGAACACAGTTTACCACTTTTTATCTTCCCATTCTGATTCTTTGGCAATTTGTTTTTCAACCTTTCCATCTTAACCTTTACATTGTACACACATGACTAAGATAGTTTTTGTTGGGTATCAATTAGTAATCAATCTTACCAACTCCTTCATTTATATTCTTTTTTTGAAAGGCAACTTAAATTGCATTGCAATTAAAGGGAAATACAATAGGAAAACCTGCCAAGCAGGTTAGTGTAGCATATCAGCTTGTACAAGTGGATCTAAAAAATAAGGGGTAACCCTTTCTACAAATGGACAAATCTATTCCTACGGGCAAATTGTGCTAGTTCGTGGGCTGCAAAGTTAAAGGCCCGGTTGAGGTGCCTGAAAGAGTAGAAAGCAAAGGATGATTGAGCATGAGAGATGTCCTGGATGATGTGCCCGTAAGGAGTCCCAAAAGCAGAGTCGTTGATGGCATTGATCACTGTGAGAGCATCACTTTCAAACAAAACCCAAGAAAGCTGTAACTCCTGAGCAAGTAATATACTTTGCTCCAATGCTAACACCTCCACCAGCTCAGCCATGAAATGGGACTGAAGGGGCTTGCAGAAGGCAGCAACTGTTTGGCCTTTGCAGTCTCTAATAATGACTCCTATGCTGGATGACTCCTCCAGATCAGATGAAGACCCATCAACGTTGATTTTGAAGACACTAGGTGGGGGAGGAGACCAGCTGTACAAGTGAGATGGTCTGGGAGTGTATAAATCTACAGATGCCGCTTCATTGAATTCCTCAATTGAATTTTTTGCCATCTGCCAGACTTGGGAGGGAGAAGAGCACTTATCCTCATGTATGACTTTGTTTCTGTTGAATCAAATTGCCCATGCAGCAGTGAGGAACAGCTCCAAATCATGGGAAGACTTATGGGCTAAGATGTACATGGCTGAGTCATGGAATGTCCATTTATTTCTTAGGATCATTTGTGGCAAGTCAAACCAGCAATTCGAAACCAGATTAGCAAAATCACAGAGAAGCAAAGCATGATAAACAGTTTCTAATTCCTTGCCATAAATAGGACATTCAGTACTAGTAGAAATGCCACGAGAGCAAACCTTTTCCATAGTTGGCAGACTGTTGATACAAGCCCTCCATGCAAAGATCTTAACCTTGGTAGGAAGTTTAAGGTGCCACAGGTTCTTCCAAAGGGGCTTGAATGGGTCCCCATTGGAACTTTCCACCTCTTCCTTTGTTTCAATCATGCAGTGGGCAATATGATACGCACTTTTTACGTTGAACTCACCCCGATTGTTCCCCATCCAGATTAGTTTATCATCAGGAAAATTGCAACTGAAGGGAATTTTTAGAATTACATCAGCTTCAAAGGGAAGGAAGGCGAATCTAATCATTTCAGCTCTCCATCATTTTGTGGCTGGATCAATGAGAGAAGACACCATTGAATAGATTGGGAGGTTAATGGGAGGGGAGATGACTTTGTGAGTTGATGGGGTAGGGAGCCATTTGTCGTCCCATATATGAATTTGTTTTCCATTGCCCACACGCCACCGGGTACCCTTTCTAATAACCCCCAGGCTATTGAAAATGCTTCTCCAAGAGTAGGATGGGGAGGAGCCAAATGTTGCACTAAGGATGTCACCGTTTGGAAAATATCTAGCCTTGAGAACACGAGCAATAAGGGAGCTTGGATTGGTAAGAATTCTCCAAGCTTGTTTCGCCAACATAGCTAGGTTGAAGGCCTGCAAGTTTCGGAAGCCCAAAACCCCCCCCCCTTGACTTCGAGTAGCACATTTGCTTCCAACCAACCCAAGCCATCTTTGTTTCTTAGTGCTTTTGGCCCCACCAAAAACCCCTCATCATGCCCTCAAGATCTTTGCATAGGCCTTGTGGGAGCTGAAAACAGCTCATGGTGTAGGTGGGAATTGTTTGGACAACTGCTTTAATAAGAATTTCCTTGCCCCCCATAGAAAGAAGCTTGCCCTTCCAACCGGCTAGCTTTTGTCCCACCCACTCCTTAAGAGTAGAAAATACCTGCTTTTTTTATCTCCTAATGAAGGATGGAAGACCAAGATACTTGGAGTGTCTTGAGTCATTCATTGGCTCCAAAATGGAAAAGATTGCATCTTTAGTATTCTGGATGGTGTTTAGGCTAAAGAAAATCGAGGATTTGTCAATGTTTATTTTCTGACCTGAGGCATCCTCATACTTCTGAAGAATTTGTTTAAGCTCTTGGCATTCTTCTGGGTTTGCCTTACAAAAGAGGATGCTGTCATATGCGAAGAAAAGGTGAGTGACACTAGGGCTGCTTCTGCAAATAGAGATGCCCGTGAGAAAGTGATTCCTAACAATCTCATGAATGATAGCCGAGAGACCCTCGGCATAAAGGAGGAATAGGCTAGGAGAGAGGGGATCTCCCTGACGAAGACCTCTAGTTGGCTTGATGGTTCCATAGGCAGCCCCATTTATGAGGACTGAATATGAAACTGATGTGATGCATTGCATGATGAGATTCACCCATTTTGAGCAAAACCCAAGTTTTTCCATGACCCACTTAATGAAGCACCATTCAACCCTGTTAAAAGCCTTGCTCATATCGAGCTTGACTGCCATAAAGCCCTCATTTCTAATTGTTTTGTGATTTAGGAAGTGCATAGGTTCAAAGGCCACCAACACATTGCCTGTGATAAGGCGATCCGAAGTGAACGCACTTTGATTCTCCGAGATGATGAAGGGGAGAAAGGTTTTGAGCCTATTGGCAAGGGTTTTGGAAATGAGCTTATAGATTACATTGCATAAACTTATAGGTCGGAATTCAGTCATTTTTGTGGGGTTATTCTTTTTTGGGATTAGGGAGATGTTGGTTTTGTTAATTTTGGATATAGGTAGGTTGTTGTTGAGAACATTTAAGACCATATTAGTTACACTACTTCCCACAATGTTCCAGTATTTTTGATAAAAAATAGCAGACATACCGTCAGGTCCTGGTGCTTTGGTTGGGTGAATTTGTTTGAGGGTCGTGGCTACTTCTTCTCTAGTGAAGACACGAGTTAAACTTTCATTCATATCTTCTGACACCCTGGTGGGAATGGCCGCCACTACATCTTCAACCCGAGAGGGGCAAGCAGTGGTATAAATGTTTTCGAAATAAGCAACAACAGCCTGAGCAATACTTTCCTTCTCCTTACACCATCAGCCGTATTCATCCCAAATCCCCAAGATTGTGTTTTGTTTTCTCCTTTCCGAAGCGTGAGCATGGAAGAATTTAGTGCTTCTGTCACCCTCTTTGAGCCAATGTGCTTTAGCTCTCTGACCCCAATATAGCTCCTCCTCATCAAGAAGTTCATTTAACTCTCTTCGAAGAGTTCTGATTTCTGAACCCAGTTCTCCATCTTTGTCCTGTTGTGTGAGCTAGTTCAGGGCATTTCGCTTGGATTGAATTTTCTTTGGAATGTGCCCGTACATAGAGGAGCTCTAACTGGAGAGTTCAAAGGCACATAGTTTTAAGTTCTCTATCATGCCTTCAAGTGTGCTCAAATCAAACCCCATACCCCAAGAAGATTCGATGATTTCTCTACGGTCCTCATTTTTTGTCCACAGGGCCTCAAAATGGAAACGTTTGACGTGAGAAGATCTATGGGGTGGAGAAGTAGTGAGAAGTAGTGCACAGTGGTCAGAGGTGGAGTCCACTAAGTGATAGACTCTCATCCCTTCAAATTTCACTATCCACTCAGGGGTTGCGAAAGCTCTGTCAAGCCTCAATTGAATTCTATTCTCACCGTCTTGCATGTTGCACCAAGTTAAATCAGTCCCACAATAGCCTAAATCTGAGAAACCACAAAAATTCACAACATTTCTAAAGCCATCCATTTGTTGCTGTGAATAGACAGAACCCCCAGTCTTTTCATGCATTGATAATATCTCATTAAAATCTCCCAAGCATAGCCAAGAGAGTTGGAACTGACTATGTAAAAAAGAGAGAAGGCGCCAAGATTCGTACCTTCTGTGAGTTTCCAGGTGGCCGTAGAAGCTAGTGATTCTCCACATAGAATTGTTATCCACCTCCCTAATAATGGCATCAATGTGGTTCCTAGAGAAGCTTTTAATTTCCAGATTAATTTCACGTGTCCAGAATAAAGCAACACCACCACTTCTGCCCTAACTAGGAACAATGAGTCCATTTGCAAAGCTGACTCTGTTTTTTATTTTCTCCATACGCTTAACTTTCGATTTTGTCTCCATGAGGAAGATGATTTTGGGCTTCCAACGTTGCACAATGTCATGCAGCGCTCTAACCAAACGGGGTTTCCCAAGCCCCCGACAGTTCCAACTAAAGGGATTCATTGCTCCCGGTAGTGCTGCACAGCAGCCACCGCCGATCTCTCATCAAGGGTTGGTTGGGAAATACCTGACATGGTGCATCTTTTCTTTGTTCTGGAGTCCTCCTCATTGTCTTCAAAAATAAGCTTTCCAGCATGTTTAGAACCAACTAATAGGAACTGAGCTTCAAAGTCTGGGCCATTACCTTTCCCCTTCTCCCTAGCCAATTTTTTTATTTGGACTTTTGCCTTCAGTTTTTTCCCCCGAACTGGGCTTGTGCTTGCTTCCTTAGTTTCCAGTTTTTCTTTCTCTGCATTTATTGGCAAAAGGGTGGGCTTAAGGGGGCTAGAGACCTCCATATACCCCTTTTCATCATAGGCTGTCAGGCCGACCAACGATAGTGTGTCATAAGCTTGTTTAGTTGATCCGGAGTCACATGGGAGCACTGTGGGAAGCACGCTGGTCTCAACACGTGCCATTGTAGTATCTACTGCATGCTTGCTCGCACGTGTAGGGTTATCACATCCCAATAAAGTTTTTTCATAGGTTTGCTTCTCCGATCCAGCGACGCTGGTTTTCCCCGAAACACCTCTAGTCTTTTCTTCGTTTTTTCCAGGTCCATCAGCGCTGCCGCACCCATAGTCCATCACTAAAGCGAAGGAATTTCTTTCCGCTGTGTGGGTGTGGACTTCCCTTCGAGCTACATATTCACCGTCTCCGCCGCCATCACTGCTGGTGGACTTTGATCTATCCGCCGTGGTCCTTAAATTTCCATATGCTAGGAGCCAATCCCCATATTGTCAAGGAGAGTTCTAATGATTGGTGCACTCCTGGCAATGAATGTCCTCATGCCCCAAACGACCACAGAGGTCACAGAAGGTGGGTAGCCTCTCGTATTTAAAGCTTACCCAAAATTTTTCTCCATCGACATTTGCGACTTTTCCCCTTCGTCTCAGTGGTTTATCCAATTGAAGATCCACCCTGATCCTCATGAATTTAGCTTGGTCTGAATGCCCTGTTCTTCGATCTGATTCAATGAATTTTCCCAAGTTGTTACCAAGTTCTCTACCCACTTCCATAGACATATGCTCAAACGGTAAATCCCAGATCTAGACCCAAAATGGAGAGTGAGTGAAGATAATGTTCGAAGCTGACAAACCTTTCCTCCATCTGCACAGCAATAGCAAATTGTTGTCGAAATTCCAAGGCCTGTTTCGTTCAACCCATTGTAATTGATACTCCGAATTAAACTTGAACTGCAATACGTTATTTCCTACCTCCACAATCTGCAGATCGAAACCCATTTTCCAAGCTGAATTTAATGTGCTTTTTAAAGCTCTCAGATTCTGGTGTCTATCAGTGAGTAAGCGGCCAAAGAGGCTCAACGCACACTCGCTCTTGGTTGTGATGGTTATTTCCTCCTCTACCTCTTTGGTGAGGCAGAGGTTGAGAAGGCCTTCTACAACTGAATGATCCATTTTAGTGTTGAGGGAGGAGAATTAGGCATAACCCTAAGAAAGAGCCCTGCAAGGGGGTCAGGGAGAGAAGGCTCGACTGTGGTTAGGCGAGAGAGAGAGCTCCTACTTGGGAGAGATTGTTTCATTTATATTCTTAGTTCTTCATAATTACAATCAGGAATTCCAATCTAGTCTTATATTCTAGAATGTAGCACAATACTCAACACTATTTTTTATTTATTTAAATAGCCTCATTAGTGCATGTGACTTTTTTTTACTTAAACTTTATTTGTGTGAAAAATGGTATCCCTTTGAACAACTTTTTCTTTTTTTGGTGTGTATATTGAGTTGTAAATTTGAACAGGTTTTGTGAATTTAATGCCTACAAGGGCCATTCTTGAGTGACTCATTCCTCTGAATCCTATTGACAGGTCTTTATCATCAAACTATACTGTAGAACCAAATTTAGAATGATCTAAGTTTTAGTGATTAAAGAATTGCTAGCAATGGAAGAAGCAAACATCCCTTTCTTTCACGTTGATATTGCATCTGAAGTTTTGTCACGATTGTCTGCGAAGGATCTTTCTTCAAGCAAGTGTGTCTCTAAAGGATGGAATTCGTTTATTAGTAGTCCTTCATTCTTGCGTATACTTTCTAAACAGTTAGAACGAGAAGGACCTTCTGGACTTTTCTTTCAAATGTTCAAGGATAATGTAGATTGTGTTTCTAGACCTATCACATACATTCCTATTTACAAGAACAGATCATTCATCCAAAATAACATATTGAATTTTCTTCCAGAGGAAGTTGTTATCATGTCTTCGTGTAATGGGCTTCTCTGTTGCCGGAGTTGCATCCATCCTATTGATGATATTTATAGAAGAGTGCGAAATAGGGAGGCAAAGGAACTAGTGATATACATTTGCAACCCAATGACTAGAGAATGGATTGCATTGAAGCCAGAAGGGTGTGTTGTTGGTGATAGCTTTGGATTAGCTTTCTATCCATTTGGTTATTCATTAAACACTCGCCCTATTTTCAAGTTGGTAAGCATTCAACAATCAAAAGAGGATCCACATTTGCATTCATTTGCAGTGTACTCCTCACAGACAGGTAGTTGGACAACTTCTAAAGTGGTTTGCCATTGCAGATACCAAATTTACAAAAACAATAGAGTTTTCGTTGGCAAGATGGTCAATTGGCTAACTCAGAACCACCATATTTTGAGTTTTGACGTCGAAAGAGAGCTTTCTAAGATGATTAAGTTACCTAGTGAAGCTTCAAGTTTCACTCATTCTTGGATGTTCAGAAGGATATCTTCATTATGTGTGTGTGTGCATGGTGAAGATTTTAGTGTGTGGATGTTGAAAGATTATGCCTCATCTGAGTGGGTACTCAAGTACCAGGTGACATTGGTTGATATATGTCAAGAAAGTTATACAGATTTGACTCACTGTAATGTAAAAAGGCGCTTACTTTTGGCTTTCCATGAAGATTTGTTGTTTATGCCAATGGATAGGTGTTTGTTCTCATACAATTTTAGAAGTAGGAAACTGCAGCAGCTTTGCTATGTATCTATGCTACAGGATTTAATTTTGTCGAATCCAACTGTGATCCCATATTCCATTAGCTTGACAGCTGCTGGGGTTTTCAAGGAAGATCAAAGTGATGAGAACAAGTCAAGTGAAGATCCAAGGGATGTTTCATCCTTGAAAATTTCAAAAAGAAAAAGGACATGTTAGAATCCAACTTTGCTCCCATATTCTGTTAGCTCAGCAGCTGCAGATGCTTTCAAAGAAGATTGAAGTGATGGGGTACCCAAGTGATGTTTCATTTCAAGGAAGACCAAAAAGAAAGAAAAACAACACCTTAGAAGATTCCTCATTGTTAACTAGGATTTTGTTCCCTCTATTTTTAGGTAGTGGTGTTGGACACCGATTGAAGAGTGTGAAAAGGAATTTTAATCTTTTTGAAAGGGCATTAGATTAGATAGTTAATTTTCCAATTTCTTAGAAAATACTATATTTGAATATAATGACCATATTTAATTTCATAAAATATTAGAATAAAAATTACAAAAAAAATTAAATTCTCAATTTTTTAGCATAATTATTTTAGAAAAATAAATTTTAAATTGTGTGAATATTATTTGATGAAATTAGGCTAAATCATTTAGTGTGATTTTTTTTTATGCAAATAGTGCTTAATGATTCTAAATAAAAATTGCAGGAACAATAATTTTAGGAATTTTGGAGATTTACTCTTAGATGTATTAAGAGTGAAGAGATTCATTATATTTAATGAAGAAGATAATTATATTTCAAAATATGAATGGAAAAATTAATTAAAATTAGAAAGAAAGAAAAAAAAAAGATATATATATATATATATATATATGTAAGGACCAACTTTGACTTGAACCCAGAACAGGAATGGATCCAGGCCTAAAAAGCCCAAACAATAAATTTGTAGAGAGTGGGAGAAAAAGCTAGTCTGAATCTAGGATAAAGATATTGGTATATAGCATTAAAAGGAAAAAGTTACACGCGCACATATGCAAAAAGTATCCTCGGACATGCCCTAGTACTATGATTAAGAGTACTGAATTCTTCATTTTTACTGTTGTATTTCTTCAACCTTTTGCTCTCTCTCTCTCTTTTCTTTTTTCTGGTCTTTTCTTTTTTGTCTCTCTCTCTTTGAATCCTTTTTCGTATTATATACTATGATTTTTACACCATTTCCTCTATCCACATGTGGATCAAGTGTTGAGAGTCCTTTTTCTCTGTTCTCCCTTGCCTCTTCTTGAACCTTCCATTCTTAGTTGTAAGGCCGCTTGTTCACTGTTCAGGCATCACCTCCATATTAATGTGGCCAGAGAGTTAGCTAGGCAGCATTTAATGCGGGGGTAACAGTACTTACAGATATTTGTTTTCCCTCATTCTTATCCTTTATCTGATATTTTCTCATCCCCTTTGTTGCAAAGTTTGTCCGAGACGTTACCTTAAGAGACTGAGAAGTCTACTGGCCACCTCAGACAGATGTTCCGAGGTGGTCATTGTCCTCGGATACGGTTAAATCCTTCATAGGTATTCTTTACCTCTTTTCGGAGTGTAATTTTCATCTCTTCCTTTACTAGTTGTCCTCGGATACTCTCTTATCCTCAGACTGGGTATTGGGCCCAGCCCTTTCTAATGCAGTTTGTACATACGGGACTGGGTATTGGGCCCAGCCCTTTCCAATATAATCTGAACATATGGGATCAATTGGCCCCCATAATATATATATACATATATATATTTAAAAGTCTGTCATTCTGATTGAAATTTTGCAAGTTGAAAGTTTTGATATTGATTTTTATTCAAAAGAAATACATGATTTTTCGTGGTCTTTTAGTCAACTTCTATGCAAAATTTGATAGTAGTGCTAGAATTATCATCGTTATGAGTGTACTATATTGAGGCCTTTGTTAACATGACATAGAAATTGATGTAGGGCATGAAATTTTCCATGTGATAGAGGAAAAAAAATTAGATTCATAGTTTGAAATCCCAAAATTTAAGTCATTACCTAAGGGGTTTAACTATTCACAAATATGTGCAGGTAACATTGTTGAAACTTTTAGTTTTGGGATTGTTGTGATACATATAAGTGGTTATCTTTTTGTGGTGAATTGTGGGATTAAATGAGAGGCCTCTAGCTTTGGCTTGCTCTTTTGGCGAAGGAATGAAACAATTAGAATGATCATTTTGTATTGTATGCTAATCATATTTCTTGTATTTACTATTCCGTACCAGGTTTAGGCTAATGCTTGTGATAGGATATATGCTAACGCTTGGGATAGGGTATCCAGTATAACGAACATATGTAACGCCCCTTCATATAGAATGGGTTACACACTTGTGGGTTTGGAAGAGAATGATAGGTGGTGGATTTGAGGGGCAAAGTTGATGAAATCATTGGGTTCAGAGAGGGGCAACCACCCAACCATATACACTCTAAACCCTCTTTCTGAAACTGTTAAACAGTGAGGAAGAAGGAGAAGCAAAGCCCTCACATTAATGGGGTTCACCCTATAAAAGAGAGTGAATGTTCAAATAGTGTGTAAAACACTAAGAACGTTTAGACCCCCAATAAACAAATTACCAATTTAAGCTTAATGTCAAACAATGTATGTGCGGAAAATGAACATAAGCTTATAACAGAATTGATAAACAATCTAAACCAATTAAAACCACACCTACAGCAAAAATTAAATGACAAAGATTAAGGGAAGAGAGATGCAAACACAAGGACAACACAACAATGTGTTATCAAAGAGAAAACCGAAACCTTCGGCGTAAAACCTCTCCGCTGCCCTCCAAGCGATCAATAATCCACTAAAGAATGAAGTTGGGATACATGAACAGCATAAGACCCTCTAACCCTAATCTACCCAGTGTACCTAAACCCTCCAAACTTCTTACTCCAATGAGGTTACGCCAAACCTTTGTCTTCTTTAGCTTACCGGATTCCGCTATAGCCCATAGCATCAACCAATAATCATTAGTCCCTTCCTAACTGCTTCCCAAAGCACCAAACAGCCTTCTCACAGATATGGGTATGGTGATAAAAGGTTTTGGTAATGTACCTCTCAAAGATGTAACAATGGAGAGGAAAAGAGTAGAGGAATTTGAAGAGTCTCTATGTGAAGATTTGGGATGAATCAATCTAGTTTTGCTCTAGGGTTTCTCTTTCAAAATTCTCTCTAGAAGCTCTCTACATTTCGTGGGTATAAGGGGTATTTATACTGGGGTGAGAATGGAATGCGAAGAGTCAGGTTTTTCAAAACAGGGCTGGCTGGCGACTTGACCTCGTGGCTTGACTAAGTCGCGAGCTAACAGAACAACCAAACTGGAATTTTTGTCCTGTAGTGCTCCAGCTGTCATGACTATTTATCTTCCTGCACGCTTCACTCGTGTGCTGCAGTTGGCAGCTTGCCAGTCTCGAGTCACCCGCGAGTCCCAGCCGCGAGTCTCTGCATCCTTGCACAATCTTGAGCATTTCTTCACACTCTCTCACTCATTACCCTTACATGAATCCCACCTAAATACAAGGTTACTAAATGCTAAAATACAAGAAAATTTGGCACGAAATAAAGCCAATACAATTGTTGACTAAATTCAACCTTACAATCTCCCCCTTTGGCTATTCCGTAACAAAACCCTACAACAAACTCTAGACTTAACGCGTGAGTTGGGAACAGTTGAACAAAACTCACTCACACCTAACTCTAGAATCTATAAAGCTCTTGAATCATAAGAACAAGTATCTCCTGAAACACAACAACACAATTTTGATCATTGTATGCAAAAAAACTTGAAATGCATATGAATCAAGCACAATGCGATCAAGCAAAATGGAGTAAAGTAATAAACCATGGCTTGACCAAAAAGAACAATCACTATAAATAGTGATCACAATGCTTATTCACACAAGGAATGAACATCCGAATATACAAGCTAATAAGCTCCATGCAAAGTACCATTTGCATATCCAACACTCAACCAATGCAACAACACTAAGTAATTGCATTAAGGATATAAAATCCAACTAATGGCACAAGAGTAATGTACTTAAAGAAAATGCTTGACATTAACATTCAAGTACTTAAGCTACAAAGCATGGGTACAAAAACCTAAAAGCTTACAAAAGCAACCGGTTACAAACTATAAAGTATTTTAAATAAACTAAAAGTGCTTAAAGTTTCTCCTCTTCGAAATGATGAGAAGCCGTGATGCACTTGAAACATATATACCTGTAACCTGAAACACCTACACAAAACACATTAGACCCTTAAGGTAAAGCAAGTCATAAAAAGGACAAGTATAAAGTAACAAGTAAATTGCAATTAAGAAATCATGATGTGAAACATGTGAGCAACTTGATCATACACCAAACACCAAAACAAAGTTTTCTTATTAACTCAATGTTTTCTCCCCTTTGGTATATGCATCTCCCTTATGGAATATCTCTCCCCCTACAAATGTGCATGAGAAATAGAATTTCTCTCCCTAAGGATGTGCACAAGAGTCATATAGAAATGACAAAACACTCCAATATACTCTCTAGAGTATACTCTCCCCCTTTTTGTCAGGAATAGACAAAGGGTCAAGGAGAAACGAGAGTAAGAGATGAAGGTACAAGAGATGAAGGTACAAACAATGACAATGAGTGGTGTAAGATGAATAAGAAAATGAAGTTCAAACAAAAGACAAAAAAAAAAAAAAAAAAAGCTACAAAGCATAAGGTAAACATGACATGCTAGGATGAAGAAACAAGGTATATACCAATGCATGACAAAGATAGCAAAGGTATGTGCAAGAGGTGACTATGTGCAATGCATGACCAATGCATGGAAAATGCACTTGTGGGGCAAGATGTTTTAAATACATAACCAATGAACCAAACATGTTCCTAATGAGAAAACATGAGAAATTCCAAAGTTTGGTACTCATCGGAGTCCAAACAAGTAAGAAAATGACTAAGAGGCATTCTATCAAACACTTAACGTGCACACTATGAACAAAAATGTAAAACAATGCATGAAAATCATGAAATCCACCCTTAATACATGCTCTTTCTGCCACAAGGGGCCAACATCCAAAGCAAAACATCAAAAGAAACCAATCCTATTCAAAAAATTGACAAAAATAAAGTTTTCCCAACCCCTATGATGAAAATCCCAACCAATAGCACAAAACTCACCAAAACATAATCTAAGGATCCAAAACAATGAAAAGAGTTTAAAATAACCTTAGAGATGTTAATGAAATGAAAAATCATTCAAATTGATTGGGTTTTGATGTAAAATTATTGAAAAAGGGGTTTAAAAGAGGATGGGAGAGGTTAAAAACAGGTTTCCCACGAAAAGCCCTTTAAAAAGCAATTTTTAGGCGTTTCACGACTGGGCGAGTCGCCAAAACTTCTAGCTTGAACTCGCAACTGGGGTTTCGCGACTGGTGAGTCGCGAGTGAGTTGCGAAAAATTTAACGACTAGTGAGTCAGTCGTGAGTCAGTCTCGAAAAACTCTAACACTTGTTTTTCAACACAGAACATGTTTAAACAATGAAAAAAAAATGTAAGCACTAAACAAAAACACAAAGAATGATAAAAATTACTTCCAAATACATATAAAATGATCAAAAATCTCTTTGGATTAATCCATATAAAGTTGAGCACACACATCACATTTAAACAAGTACAATCGAACAAATGAATAAGGCATTCATTGAACATTAAGCATGTGTGTAGTGTGTTTATCAAATGTGGAATAGTCTTTAGTCTAAAGTAAAGTTTCAATGATCAATTTAATCAAATCATACACAACCCGTACTAAGTCAAGTGGTCTATCTCAATTATAGAAATGAACATCTTTGACCTCCCACAAAAAAATGATTACAAATCTTTGAAGTTTTTCATTTGGCTTCTTTACAATTCATAACATTTGATCATTTTGAATCAATACATCTCATTTTGAGATCAATGCCTGAAATTTTTGACATTTCAATTTAATGAACAAGCCTTTGGCTTTTGGGCATCATACATTTTCATAAAAGTTGCTTTCCCTTTTTTCTAGTCAAGTACTAGTATGTGCGACGGCTTTTGCAGCTCATATCTCTTTTCATTTTAAGATTTACATTTGTTGAGCTCTTTAAGCAGTAAAAATAAGAGTGGGAAGATATATAGGCACAAGTTTACGCATGTATCAAAACCAACATGACAAACTTGAAGATCGATTTACAACAATCACACATAGATGTCAAGATTTTTCCCACAAAGATATAAGTGCATAAAGAACAAGCTAAGCTCGTAAATGCACAAAGCCAAAAGTACGGAGGGATAAGGCAAAACTCACATTTGATATGTGCTCAAACATATACGATCAAACTTTTTGAATTTTTCACTTTTTATGTGGTTTTAGATTTTTTACTCACACAAAACTAAAACATAAAAGTAAGATAAAAAACAAAACAATGCATACAAATAAATGCAAGATGCATAAAATACATGTAGATATGACATTTAATGCATGAAGGGTCCTACAAAAATCGAAAGAATTAGATCAAGGACCAAGAGAGTAAAAGCTCAACCATAGGAACCCTTCCTCATCCAAACGGAGCGATTGTTTGGAATGAGTATCTCATGAGAAGTGAGACGAGGGTCGGAAGAATGATAACCGGAGATGCACATAGTCAAGGAGTTAAGAGCATTAAACACTTTCTTTAACAATATGTTATTTTCACTTAAATTCGGTTTACCCTTTTTCGCACAACTTCCATAAAACTCAAGTTTCTCTTTTCTTTTGATTCTTTTAAAAGCATGAAACTTAGAGTATTGAGGTCTTAGATGACCAAAGGCATCACAATGGTAACAAACAATGCATTTAGGTCTATTAGACTTTTTGGGAAGAGATCTATCAACATTGTTTTGTTCCCTTTTCAACTTGGAGCATTGAGGTCTTATATGACCGATCACACCGCAATGGTGGCAAGTTGGAACAAACTTAGATCCATTCAAAACCTTAGGTTAAGACCTAAACGGAGGCTTTGACTTAACAGCCTTTCTCTCCACCTTTTGATTTCTTTTATGTGGGGGAATGTACACCGATTTGTCCTTTAAGATAGACCACACACTAGGCACAAAATCGAGTACCACAACATGATTGCAACAAATATTTTCATCATTTTTAACAATAGGTTTAGCAATCAAACACTTGGCATGCATCTTAAGAGATTCATTTTCACATTTAAGATCATCAACAAATTTGTTAGACAAAACAAGTTTAGCATCCAAGTCCATATTCAAACATTCAAACTCTTTCAGCTTTTCAAGAGAAATTTCAGCAAGTTTTTTATATTTCTTAGCCAATTTGTTGGATTCATTGAACTTAGCAATCAAATCATTCTTTTCAAAAAATAACTTGCTCAAATTCTTTTGAAACTTCTTAGCATTTTTCTTCAAGAGTTTGTCAACAACACCCATAGATTCAAATAACATGTCATCACAATTATGAGGATTATCACTCATAGAGGCATTTTCACAAACACATGGCATGTTACAATCAACATCCATAGAAGTATATAAAGCATTATCCATGGCAAAACACACAAGGGGTCAAAGATCACACTTAGGTAATGAAACCAAAACAAGTGTACCCGCTCTAATATCAAATGAATGTTTAAATAGTGTGTAAAACACTAAGAACGTTTAAACCCCCAATAAACAAATTACCAGTTCAAGCTTAATGTCAAACAATGTATCTGTGAAAAATGAACATAAGCTTATAACAGAATTGATAAACAATCTAAACCAATTAAAACCACATCCACAGCAGAAATTAAATGGCAAAGATTAAGGGAAGAGAGATGCAAACACAAGGAAAGCACAACGATGTGTTATCGAAGAGGAAACCGAAGCCTTTTTCGTAAAACCTCTCCGCTACCCTCCAAGCGGTCAATAATCCACTAAAGAATAAAGTTGGGATATATGAACAATATAAGACCCTCTAACCCTAATCTACCCAGTGTACCTAAGCCTTCTAAGCTTCTTGCTCCAACAAAATTACGCCGAACCTTTGTCTTCTTTAGCTTACCGGATTCCACTATAGCCTATAGCATCAACCAATAATCATTGGTCCCTTCCTAACTGCTTCCCAAAGCACTAAATAGCCTTTTCACAGATATAGGTATGGTAAGAAAATGTTTTGGTAATGTACCTCTCAAGAATGTAACAATGGAGAGGAAGAGAGTAGAGGAATTTAAAGAGTCTCTATGTGAAGATTGGGGATGAATCAATCTGGTTTTTCTCTAAGGTTTCTCTCTCAAAATTTTCTCTAGAAGCTCTCTACATTTCATGTGTATAATGGGTATTTATACTGGGGTGAGAATGAAATGTGAAGAGTCAGGTTTTTAAAAATAGGGCTGGCTGGCGACTTGACCTCACGGCTTGACTGAGTCGCGAGTTCCAGTCGCAAACTAACAGAACAGCCAGGCTGGAATTTTTGTCCTATAATGCTCCAGCTGTCATAACTGTTCATCTTCCTGCATGCTTTACTCGTGTGCTACAATTGGCGGCTTGCCAATCGCGAGTCACCTGCGAGTCTCAGCCACGAGTTTCTGCATCCTTGCACAATCTTGAACATTTCTTCACACTCTCTCAGTCACTACCCTTACATGAATCCCACCTAAATACAAGGTTACTAAATGCTAAAATACAAGCAAATTTGCATCCTTGCACAATCTTGAACATTTCTTCACACTCTCTCAGTCACTACCCTTACATGAATCCCACCTAAATACAAGGTTACTAAATGCTAAAATACAAGCAAATTTGCACGGAATAAAGCCAATACAATGATTGATTAAATTCAACCTTATAGAGAGACTGACTTTTTTTTTTTTTTTGAAGTGTTATGTAACCTAGACACTTCATTCTTGTTTAATCTAATTCCCTCTTTCAACCAAAAGGAAAATTGCCTTCTTATAAATGCTAAAGCATTCCATAATTATATTATGGTAGAGATAATTCACGCTACAAAAAATTATAATTAAACAGTTTTTTTTTTTTTTTTTTTTTGAGAAACTATAATTAAACAGTTTAAACAACGCAATGCTGATCTTGGCCAAAAAAATTTCCAAATTATAAAAGCAACTAATTTACATCCTTTGCAACATTATAATACTGGGATAAAACGCACATAGATATAATGCAAATTGTAGAAGCCTTTTGGAAGACTAAACAAATTGAAGAAAACAATAAAATGATTACTACAACAAAACAAAACTCCGCAAAAAATCCACAGGCTGCCAGGACAGACAATTCCAGTGGGATGATCTTAGCTTTTGATCCCTTTTTTTCTTTTTTTGATGAAAGCTTTTGATCCATTGCGTATGGCCTAGTGTAGATTAAAAATTTGTACAGGCCACTTGCATTTCCTACCATCAGAACCAATCCCAGCAGTCTCTAGGGAAATGTCAATGCTTCGATGTTCAACAGCACGTGCAATGCTAACACGCAATTGAATCTTTGTGGCAGGACAAGCCTCAGTGCCAATTGCGGCCAATCTATCACCACTTGGCTTTCCTGATGCCATGGCAATTGGCTCACGGAAGGTAAGAATTGTTTGCGACCAATGTGTTTTCGGAGTGTATGGGGATGTGGACAACACAACTGGCATTTCTTTGCAGAACCTGCTGGTAAAACCAGTCTCAAACCACAAGACAACCCCGTAACACAATCTTGTTTGACATTCCAAATCATTCGACATGCCTGTAGAACCACCAGAATATGGTTCCAGCTCAGTGCTTGCAGTGAAATCCACGTCATCATGATTCATTGTTGCCAAGTCAAAGGTCTGAAGTAAACATAAAAAGAAATGCATTTAATATAAAATACTCAAGCAAGATATATAACTAAACAAAATTATGTAGGGATTAGTGCAGCATATAAGTAGATTCAGGCAATATAGTCGATATTTACAATTAGAAGTTTAGAGCCAAAAAGTTAGCAAGGTTTACCCTTAATCTAGGAATTACAGTTGGTTCCAGAATATACAAACCCACGGTCCATAGTGCCAAAATTAATTTTTTCATAAAGAATAGTGAGAGAAGTTTATGGAATCTACTTAAAAGAAATATTTTTTGGGCCCAAAAACTGGGCTACATAACAGGGGTAGTCCTTCCGATAACACATAAACCACCCGGCCTGGACAAAATAGAGTTTTGATCCAAGGATGCTGATACAAAGTCCAAAAACTATACCAATTAAATTAGCAAGCAAAGTCAAGGAATACTTTCCAACCTCTTTTATGTCATTCTATAAAAGTTTTTAAATGTCTTAGAATTGTTTTGAACCCTGCAGAGCATGAACACCCCCACTTCCCCACCTACCACCCCCCAATAAAAAAAAAAGCAGCTTGTGTGAAGGCATAATTTGATCAAAGAGCTGTAGAACAAAGCTAAAAGAAGATTTACAAGTTCACATTTTTAACTTAAAGATAACTTTGCCAACCTTTTCCAATGTCATTCCATAAAAGCTCTGTTATCTGTCTTAATGATCATGCTAGAAAACTTGGATACCCTTAAGAAGTTTTAGAAAGGGGTACAGGGTACTGGAGAAAGAAACCCATAAAAATAGTAAGTCTAAAGAAAGTAACTATTATTTCCCTATTTCTAAAAGTTTGGCAAGTCTTAAAGTGTGTTTAAGAATGCAGGTGAGCAAAAACTTAGGAAATTTATAATCCAGAACTTAAAATTGTGGTTTATGGAGAAATTTAAGAGAATCAAGATTCATTACAAAAGTCAAATTAAAAATGGCTGAAACCACCCACCCAACCCCCTCCCCCTAAAAAAAAGGAATTGCAACTTTTGACTATTTAATAATGTATTTAAACGTATGGAAAAGAAAAGAATATCAGGCCAACTGTGGAAAAATTAGATAAAATAAAATAAATTTAGGCCAACAGTGGAATTGTTGACAATAAATAAATAAATAGTCCCTAATTCGCTTCATCAAATTTGAGGCAAGAAAGTTGAACTCAAAACTTATTTAAATTTTGGGATTAGGTTGCCTTAATCTTGAAAGCAAATTGAGATCCCAAATTCTGTCTATCCTCCCCTTATCCCCTCCTTTCTCTCCAAATCCTAAACATGTAAATGACTTATCCATCATAAACCATTAAAAGGTTATCTATAAGTAGCCAAGTCATGATATAGCCTCAAAAGCAAATTGAGATCCCAATTAATGGAATATATACCTCAAAAGTAAAATAAATGGGGTAATACTAACCTGAAGAACCATAGAATTGGTCACTATGTCATGATTATCCACAATGTCAACAATTGGAATTTTAGCAGCATCACCAACAAGTTCCTTGCCAATACAAGACATGTTGAAACCATATACATTTTCCCAAAATGGAACACTGGTACCACCTTTACCAAATCCTGCAACAAACTGCAAAAAAATTGGAAGAGAAAAATATTAGCTCTCTAGAACTTGAAAATAGATTGCGTAAGTGAGAGGGACAGTGTAAATGACTCACAATAGTTGCTGTGTCAGGTAGGATTGCACCCCCAGGCTTCAACCATCGGTCCCGTGCAAAAAGCACTGAGCTAAGCATTGACTCGTAAAGAAGGCAATACCCCATCCATTCACTCAATAGTACATCAACACTGTGAGGTTGAATTTTTGAAGATTTATCAAGCTCTTCAACCATACCTTGAACCACTTCTATTAGCCCGGTGGAGTGTTTATTACCTTCATTTTGGCTTTTACTCCACCAAAGGCCATTGTCCATTGCAATCTGCAACCAAAACCAACAAAAGGCATGCAAAACTCTATGAGTGGAAATACAGTGGTACATTTAACAACTATAGAACTAGGAAAAAATTTTACCTGGGTGGCAACTGCAGCCATCTTCTCACTGGCTTCAACTGCAATTACCCTGGAAGCCCCGGCTTGAGCTGCAAATAGACTAGTGAAAGGAATTGAAGTGAAAAAAAAAAGGTTAGATAAATTATTCTAGTAAGCAGAGAGGCATATTACAGAAAACCAACCTTCTATATAATACCAATATGTGAAATTTTTTTCTTTCCAATAAGTGTTAATATATGGAACTTGGCTAACAGCATCAGTTGCTGAACCCAACAATCTAAGGTAGCATCTAAAACTAAAAATCCAAGTTTTTTCCACATCATTCCATGGTAAGACTCATGACATACATGAGAAGATCAAGAAAGAGCAACAAAAAAAAAGTTCAAAATGATAAAGTCGTTTTCATTATATAATTGAGAATTGGTGCATCCACAAGAGTCCCAGTCTCAACTGCAAGAGCCACAATCATATGATCATGTGCAATTTCAGGCAATAGCATTTTATGGTTGACCATAAACTATCCTAATTCAAAAATAATGTTGATCCAAGATGTTCAGATAACAGGAAAATCTTATAATAAATGTCTGCAAAACAAAGCATAGAGCCACAGGGTCAAATCATATTATCCTTTGTCACTTTGATCAAAAGTTTGAACTGCATAAGCACTAGGCAATGAACTATTGGACTATGATGAAAAAGAACAAACAGCCACAACTCAGCTAATCATAAACACAGTAAGACAGAAATCATATTTGTCATCTCACCTTAGGATTCCAGTCCCACAACCTACATCCATCACAACAGCATTATTCAAAAGAGAAGGGTTTTTCAAGATAGCTTGTCTATAAGCATCTGTTCTCACCTGCAATAACCAGAATATATGAGATAGCATAAACAAACAAGTGGCAATTTTTTTTCAATCCGATCTTTTGACAAGAGTAAAATTCACTTCCCCAGGAAACCAAGAGGTAAAGTACAAACCTTATCACTTATCATCTCTCTGTGAATGCCATATGAACTGTAAGCCCCAAAATAATTCTCATTCACGTTCTTGATATCCTTTGAAAGAAGAGTTGGAAAAGAACCTCTTAAATGTTTGTCCTTTGAGGCCTTCTTAGAGGAACCTGCTACATCTAAATGGCCATTGGAAGCAGAAGCGATCTCTTTTCTTCCATTTTTGTCAGAATTATCAGCATTATATACAATCATGTCCCCTGTATTCTCATCATCGATGCAAATCTCTTCATATTTCTTCAAATCCCTCATCAGTTCATCTTTGTCAATCAATGCACTGTAGTCATCTTCTCCTTCTCCTTCTTCATCTTCACCAAAAGTGTATAAGAGTGAGTCATCTTCCATGAAAGGTTTTAGATATCTATCATCATCCCAGAGTGGCTTAATGTCTTCAATGCTGAATGTTTCATGTTTATGATTCTGCAGACCTTGGCTGGACTTGCAGGTAACACTGCAAATCCAGCATCTTCTTTCTGCCACCTGGTTCGCAAAATAAACGATGTATTATATTGACATATCACACCATGAGCTTTCAACAAGTAAATAACTTATTAACTTAGCATATTGAAAAGAAAGCAATCAAAACTTTTTAAGTCACAAAAATGACTATTAAACTGAGACAACTCTAACAAAAGAGCACATAAATCCCAATTTTATTTGGTTAAAATATTATTTTCATCCCTGTAACTTTGCATGAATTTCTTTTTTTTTAATCCATAATCTTGAAAATTTTCATTTTTCCTCTCTAAATTATTGAAAATTTTACACTCATCAATTTTCCATTCAAAAAGTTTGTTTTTCATCCCTAAACTATTGAGAAAAAAATCTCTTTAAAAGGTATAGGGATGAAAACAATATTTTAGCCTTTTTCTTTATTCTCCTTCATTTTCCCAGCAATCAAACAAAGAGTATAAAGCAAACAAAAACATGCTTTCTCAATGCTGACAAAATGTGTTCAATGAAACAACAAAGTAGCTAATTTCAGCGTGAGTTTACAAAGACCCAACTTTTCATACACATTCTTCCATTTTTCACTCAAATTCTCAGCAACCAAACAAAATCTCAAACCAAATAACAAACCGACCTGAGACCGGACGTAATTGATGAGCTTAAACCCACCGTAGAAATCCAAACCCAGCTTCGTCCGAACACCGCGAAAGTCGAAATGGTGCGACGAAATGCAATGGTCGAATAGCGCATCGCAGGAACCGTACCTGGATTCGCAGAACAAGCAAAGGAGATTGGAATCAGAGCCTTCTTCATCATCTCCATCTTCTCCAGCTTCGTCTTCGGCTTCCCAATCGTCCCAGCCTTCGAGCTCTTCGTCTTCGTTTTCTTCTTCTTCTTCATCATCGTCGAATTCGTGGTTTTTTGGTTCTTCTTCGCTTTGTGGGTGATTAGAAATAGTGGCCATTGGTGCTGTGTGTAATTTGGAGGAGTTGGAATATATTGGTATGGTTCAGTTTCAAGTGCCTGGCGGTTTAACGTTTTAAGTGTTCACTTTAAACCCCGAGAATAAACCCTAGTTTTTTTTTTTTTTTTTTTTTTTCTCTTTTCTCTAACACTTTTTACCTCGTACTTGGTTAACTTTGTTAGGAATTGTGTTTGATAAGTGAAATTGTTCTATTCTAACCTTTTTTTTTCACACACACTTTTACCTGGTACTTGGTTAACTTTATTAAAAATTGTGTTTGATATTATGTGGACATTTTTCCTAAAACCTTTTTTTTTTTTTTTAAAAGAAAGTATAAGTGAAATTGGCTTTGGTTTCTTTGATTAAAAGTTGGAATAAATTGGCTTTGGTTATATGATTTGGAAATGTATCTTGAAATTTAAATAATACTTTTAATTATTTTGTTTCTGGTTTTCTTTAATAACAATCCTAACACTAAAATTGAGCTTATTATTATTTTTTATCAAATTATTCTATATAAACAAAAAAAGGATTAAAAAAAAAACATATACTAATGATTTCCCCAACTTCTATACCAAAAAATTGAGAAGTTACTTAGAATTATCCACGGTTTCTAAAATTTCCAAATTTATGTGCAAATAAATTTATTTTTAAACAAAATAATAATTCACCTTTTAAAATGACTTGTTGACCACTCTATTGAATTGAATGCACCAAAAATTCTCATTCATAAGTAACAACAAATTCTCATAACAATAGAAAATGTATATGGTTTGAGTTCCAATCGCAATCGTAAGCTTTGATCGTAATCATCTTCCTAGGCATCAAACTAACCCACTCTATCACGACCTCTTTGCCTTTGGTTCAAGAATGTCAATCACTCTACTTTTCCCTCATTAAGCCTAAACTCTCGATTAACATTAGTTTGAGCTTATTAACAACACCGCATTCTCCATACTCATTAACTGATGAGAAGAAATGAAGAGATAGAGAGAATTGATCTATTTATAGAGGATAGGAATTGCATAAAAATGAAAATTGAGAATAATTGGTCTTGGGGGTTTTCATTTTGACTATAGGAAATGTAAATTGCAAATTGTGTTACCCTAACATTGCATTTCATGGAACTAAAAAAAAGTTCCAAACAACTCAATTTTTTTGCAAATTGCATTTCACTTCTTGTTTCCTAATAAGCTATGAAATGAATTTTGAGTAGAAATGTTAAAGCACGAGTTATTAGAAATTAAATGAGACGAGAAATTGTATATTTGATGTGGTCTTAAATATAGTTATACTTACCACCGCACTCCCTTGGTACGATAGTCACTTCACAAGTATAAGTGTATGTAAAGTATAGGGAGTAAGAGCCAAGGTCAAATCTTCAGGAGGAAGCTTCACACATATATATACTTAGATTAAGCGAAAGTAGAAATTCTATATTGTATATAAAAAATATATATATAGTTATACTTTTTACATGTCAAGTGCCATATGTTTTATATTAGGATTATTCTCTTTTTTCTTTTTCTTTTTCTCTCTCCTTAAACTTTGCACGTGTATCCAAAGCTCATCCTTTATAGTATGTTTGAAAGTCTGGAGATAAATGAGACAAGAATGTGTGAGGAGGAATGAGAACAAAATGAAAGAGAGGGGGGAGGGAAATGGTAATCTTTTCCTATTCTTTGGATGTTTTAAAATTTAAGTAAGATAAGAGGAACAAGTATCCCGTATCCCTTCATTTAGTTTGGTTGTTTTAGAAAATGAAGTGAGAGTGAAAGAAAATGGTGAGACATCATATAAATTGACAATTATAAATTTTTGTTCATTTAATAAATATATAAATTGACATCATAAGGACTAGATTGATAATTTATTATTATTATTAACATATTTAAAAGCCCTCTCCTTCCTTCTCCTCTAAATTCTCCCAAGTTGGGATAATTAAAAATGAGGAGTTTTGGAGTGTAATACCCCGAAAAAAAAAAAATAAAAGGAAGGTTATTTAAGTAAATTTGTTTATGGGGAAAATTTTATAATTAATCATTATAAGGGAGCTTTTTAGAAAATAAGATTGAAACCCTAGCTATATAAGCTTATTAAATCAACGTATATAGAGAGATATTTTGAGAGAGGAGACTACCCAAAAAGACTGAAGTAAAGAATGATTGATTACACGTTGAGGTGATATCTAAGGATTTTAGAAGAAGTATTAGGGAAAAGTTCCTTTTGGTATGGCTTTTAGAGGTAAGTAACCTTATCCTAAATGGTTTTATCTTTGCATATTTTAACTACCGTAAATTGTTTACAATTGTTACAATTTATTTCTATTGTATTACTGATTTCAAGTAAAGAATTATCACAAATATATCTGATTACTGAATATATGATGTATTTTATTTAATTGTTTTTAGCTATATTGATTTAAGGTAAGAATATAGAAATATCACAAATATATTTGAATATTGAACATATGATTACACACACACACACATATATATATATATATGTATGTATGTATGTATGTATGTATTTGAATATGATATTTTTTGTTTGAAACTATGATTTCATATATATGATTATAATCAATTTGACTATGAAGTTATTCTGATACCCAGCCAATGGGGGTTATTCATTGGTACTCTGATACCCAGCCAATGTGGGTTATTCATTGGTATTCTGATACCCAAACCAATGTGGGTTATTCATTGGTACTCTGATACCCAAGCCAATGGGGGTTATTCATTGGTATTCTGATACCCAAGCCAATGGGGGTTATTCATTGGTACTCTGATACCCAGCCAATGGGGGTTATTCATTGGTATTTTGATGCCCAGTCACGGGGATATAGCGTGACCATAGTCATAAGATTGTTAAGAATATGAATTACATTTGAATATTTGAACTATTTTGAGTCCTTAAAACTACATATATGATTTTGGAAATGTTTGAGTATTTGAATTATTTTGAGTCACTAAAATTGCTTATGTGTTTTTGGAACCTATTGTAAGTTATAGCTTTTGATATATGAAAAACTGATTACTTTCTAAACCATCTATGATATATTTGTAAGATTAAAGTATGTGATCTATTTGCAACTTATTATTTTAAGATTATGAAATTTCTTTATTTATTTTTGAAAACCCATAGCATATTATAACTTTGAAGGCTCATATTACATCTTGTTACCTTACAGATCTATTGCTTGATAGAACTTATTAGGATTTTGGTTACTTATTGAGTTGTCAACTCACTCCTTTTTCCCCTCCAATTTTAGATTATGAAGAATAACAAGTTTTAGAAGTTCTGATGTTATGTTGTGAGTGGAAAAGGAAGCTTAGTGATTTTGGGATTGAATGGTCTTCGAATAGTTTTATATTTATTGGCCAATTGGCATTATGTACATAAGGTTTGGATTTTGTTCCTATTAAATTATTGGAGATCCGTTCATAAAGAAATTGTTGAGGCATTTTGGATTTAATTGATTTAATTTGAGGGTAAATATTAGTTGCTAAGAAGGCCTTGCACACTTGTAAAGGGCTTACTTTATAAGCGTGCGGCGATTGTCACGTGCCTATCTTTATAGTTGGGTTCGGGGCGTGACAATTATAAGGGTATTAGAGCCAGGTTATGATCTTGTAGACCTTATGCTAGGTTTTGATTTAGAATGAAATTTGCGTCCTAGGTATTACAATTCTAGTTATTGTTTATGAAGGTTATTAGGTCATAGATAGTGTTCTTTTGATGACTTGATGAAAAGTGGAAGTGAGGTTCCATCATATGATGATTTGTTAGGTCATATTTGAAGGATTTGATATTTATGTCTATGTGGTTATGCATACGTGACTTATAATTACAAAGGAAGGATTTTAATTGATATACTTCTCTGATCTTATACTAGTATTAAGTGAGTGTATTTTATTCTTGAAAATTTTGTAATTGATCAGATTGGTTATTAAAACTTCTTCTTCTCATTAAAAGGAAAAGAGAGTGAGAAAAGATGAAGCAAAGGAAATCTTCCTATTACTTTGTGATTGATCTTTTGAAAACTCATTTGATAGTTTTGCCTAATATAGTCGACCTACCTAAGGTTAGTTTGATCAGTAGGAGATTCTCAAAGGTTTAATTATTGAATGATAGTTTACTATATGCCCTATTCAGAATTTGGAGTGCTTGATCATTATTAGGGAACTAACAATTGCAGAACTTTATTTAAGGGTGAAGGTTTGATGTTAGAGCTATGATTCCTTGATTTTAGTTTATATAGAGTAAGGAAATTAACGGAAAGTTCATAGTGTGAAGGAAAAATTAATTTGTGGTTATTGTAGTTCACATTATATTATATGTTATTATATAAATTCTGAGGGTGTTTAGAGAATTCAGTAATATATCGGTGACTTCTTTGGATTCTAATGTTAAGGACCGACTTTTGGGAGCATTGTTCTTGTTAGGGTTGACCTACATGGATTACCATAAACTAATTTATGTGTGAGGTAGTCCCTAAATGTTTTTGAGACATGTTTTGTTACTTAGAAGTTTGAGGTCCGTAATTTCTTTTCTATGGACTTGGAGGATTGTTTAATATCTCGGGGAATAAGTTTTGATGCCAGAAATGTAATTCTTTGAACTTAACTGATAAAATTTAATGGATTGGCTCAATAGAAAATGAAGTGGATAGAATACAAGTATGTGGTAGTGTAGAATTGGACTAGTGAACCATATTTTTTATTGGATATCGAAGGAGTTGGGATGGCAAGAGAGTTTATTTTGAAAGACTATTACAATTTGAATTATAGTCATTTGTTGTACCTTTTGTTTATATTGGCAGATGGTTAGTGATTATAAATTGCAATGTACTCTTAAGTTCTAGATTGCTGGGACTGTTTTTTTTTGCAAAGTATATTAAAAAAAAAAAAAAAAAAAAACAAAGGGTTGAGATACTTCATGGACTATTCCCTTCTAGCCAATGTATACTTAGAGATTTGTTTTCATCATAGGCTATGTAATTATAAGGAACCCATCTCTTCAATGAGTTCCAACCCAAGAATCATTTAGAGATTAAAGGTGAATAAATGTTGCTTATTTGAGAAGATAATTTATGGTTAAGATAGAGGTTCTATGAAAAACCTTATATCAATGCTCAATTGATTATTTATGGAGATTTTGGAATTTCTTTTTCTTACAAAACTTGAGGAAGAAAAGATATAGTGATACACACATATGTTGTAAATTAGTTCTGGACTTAGGAAGGATTGGAACCTTGGATGCACTACTTAATTTTGAGGTATAGAATTAAACGGATGCTAGCATTCAATGGTCTATGGTGAATCTCAAAATTGTGGATTTCCCTTGTTGAAATTTTTAGAGACTACTTGGGCCTTGGAATTTTGTTGAAATTAATAATTGATGGAAAATCAGTTATTGGGGTTAATCTAAACGAATGGGCCTTGGAACTTTTATTCAAATTAAAAGGAACATAGAGATCTATTTAGACTAGAGATATGTATATCTTAAAAGAATCATATAATTTTCATAATATGGTTGTTCTTAAACTATGGGTAATTGAGTAAGGGATTTTATAGTGGTATTGTATTATGCAGCGGAAACATCATGGCTCCATTTGCTTTGGAAATTTTTATCTTACAAATCTTGGGAAGGAAAAGTCTACGCATATGTTGGGAAATAGTTTTGAACTATGGTGATGAGTGATAAAATTGTATAGATCGATACAATTGTGGCTTTAGAGTAGCGCAGTGGAAGCGTGATAATTCATTCAGCTTGTGATGAATTCAGAGGACTGAATTCTTATAAGTGGGGGAGATTGTAATACCCCGAAAAAAAAAAAAAAAAGGAAGGTTATTTAAGTAAATTTGTTTATGGGGAAAATTTTATAATTAATCATTATAAGGGAGCTTTTTAGAAAATAAGATTGAAACCCTAGCTATATAAGCTTATTAAATCAACGTATATAGAGAGATATTTTGAGAGAGGAGACTACCCAAAAAGACTGAAGTAAAGAATGATTGATTACACCTTGAGGTAATATCTAAGGATTTTAGAAGAAGTATTAGGGAGAAGTTCCTTTTGGTATGGCTTTTAGAGGTAAGTAACCTTATCCTAAATGGTTTTATCTTTGCATATTTTAACTACCCCACAAAGTGGGCCCTAACGAGGACGTTAGGGATTTAAGTGGGGGAGATTGTGATACCCCAATTTGATTGATTGTGTGATGTGTGTGGGTGTGTAATGAGTCCCACATCGGGTATTTACTAGGTAGATCTGGGCTTTATTAACAATTGCAAGGAGCTTCAATTGCGACTAGTCCTTTTGAGGTATAGCGCAGATGTGGCTAGCGCTTTTCCTTGGGTCATTACATATGGTATTAGAGCCGGCCCGGTAATCCCGTGTGGGCTTAGAGACACTACCCCACAAAATGGGCCCTAACGAGGACGTTAGGGATTTAAGTGGGGGAGATTGTGATACCTCAATTTGATTGATTGTGTGATGTGTGTGGGTGTGTAATGAATCCCACATTGGGTATTTACTGGGTAGATCTGGGTTTTATTAACAACTACAAGGAGCCTCAATTGTGACTAGTCCTTTTGAGGTATAGCGCAGATGTGGTTAGCGCTTTTCCTTGGGTTGTTACATGAAGAGACATCTTCAAACTCCTCTCCCTCTCTTAAAAAAAAAAAAAAAAAAAAAAAAAAAAAAACTCCCAAGGTCAATTAGTTAACATCTCCATCCCAGCCCTTCTCTCCTCAAATCCAAACACATTAATGTCTATCCTAATTTTAAAGGAAGAGTAGATGCCATTATGCTAAAACTTAGTAGTAATCATTTCCTTTTTTTGATGTCAGTAGTGGCTATTTCTTAACGTATAGTTTAGTAACATTTCATTGATAATAGTTTATCATTACCAACAATTGACTAACAGTAAGTTTTTTTTTTGGGGGATAAATGACTAACAGTATTTTTTTAGTTAATGGAGAATGATAAGTATATGGAATAATATTACCTTAAAAAGAAATAAGACTATTTCCAAAATATACCGCCCAAAGTATAATTTTTAACACAACTTCAACAAGGTTTTTACTTGTTATAGCTAGTGAGTAATGTATTAGGGATTTAGTTTATGACTTTTCACAATTACTTATGGTATGTCGTGATAGGAACAATGACTTTCACCTTCTTCTTCTTCTTTTTTTTTTTTTTTTTTTTTTTTTTTGAGGAAGAACAATGACTTTCACTTTAGTTTATGATAAACACTTCTTTTATTATGTACTAATTACAACATACTAAATCAAATTTGTAAAAAATGGTTGTAAAAAAAATTTGTATTATTAGACTATATCATTGTTAACACAACCAACCATGTCATGTCACTTCTCCAAAAAAAAAAAAAAAAACCCATGTCATGTCAATAATTATAAACAATTATTGTTTCTTAATTGGAAAGTCTAATTTTATGATTGCATTACTTTCATAATAATAATAATAATAATAATAATAATCTCAAAGTGGGAGGGATTGGTCTTAAATCTTAATAATTATCTTCGAAGGAGGACACTTTTAATATTAATCTACTTGGCTAAAAACCTTGTAGATTAACTTACACAGTTACACATTGGTGTTTTGAACGAAATGCCCCTTTTCATAGCGTACCTATCAAATTAATAATAATAATAATAATAATAATTTACTTGAAATAGTTTGAAAGTGGCTACTATCACTCTCTCTTACTCATTTCATATAAGGATTGACTTACTTCTATTACTTTTTAAACTAAAATATCCTTTTGTTTTAATAAAAAATGACCACATTACCCACTAACAAAATAAAAGGTGGAGATTAAAATTCACAACTATTTGTCATTGTATATTTTATATAAAATAAGATTTCTAATTAAAAAATACTGGAGGTAAGCCAAACATTTTCATATAATCTTGGTCTAATAAGAATTAGGCACTTAAATATTCCAAAAGTCAAGAAGCAATATCAAACATAAAGAGCATATATGTCCCAAAAAAAAATCAATTGCATTTAAGGTAATTAAAAATAGTAAAAGTATTATTCTTAAGCTGTTTTTTTTAATTTGTTTTAAAAATAATTTGATGGTAAGAAAATAGATAAGTGCAATTAGATCCTAATTTTCCTTATAAAAGGGAAATATAAAATTCAATTTCTATAAGTTTCTTGGTTTTATTGAGATAATTATAAGCAATTTTTATTATCAACAACAATAAAATCTCACAATTAAAAAAAAAAAAGATTCTATCAAACCTATCACAATACTATAAAAATATTGTAAAATTTTATTGTATCAAAAAATTTTCTCAATTTTAAAATTAGGTTATCCGGTCTTCTAAGTTTCATCCGGTCTTGTATTTCTTCAATATCAAAAATCAAGTGTATGTTCTAATTATAATTCAACTACTATCGTCTTGATTCGTTTTTGTAAAAATATTATACTATTAAATATTTTATTTAATTCAAATTAGTTTATATTAAAAAAAAATTAAATTGCCAGTAAGCTTAGGTGAGAAAGCAGTGCATTTTGACAAAAATATCCAACAAAGCGGCGCAAAGCAAACAGTCAACTCGTGACAATAATTAAATGATTAATTCCCTTTAATATTTAGCAGTAAATAATGCTGACAGCTCTCTTTTCTTTACTTTACCTATAAAAAAAAAAGACAGCTCTCTTTGCCTCTACCAGTAAATCCCCTAAACCAAAAAAAAAAAAAAAAAAAAAATTATCAATACTATATCCCTTCAACTTGTATTGGCTCATCTCTCTCTCTCTCTCTCTGCGTGTCAACAACTGGTTACCGGAACATACGCTCAGAACCCAAAAACTCCACACCAGTCTTCATAACTGACCCTTTCAAATTTCAATCTTCGCGTCGTTTTCCAACCTGACTCTCTCTCTCTCCTCCCTCTCTTTCTCTCTCTCTAAAAAAAAAAAAAAACGTTTCACATTTTGACTGCCATTCTCTTCACTTCTCCAATCAAAGCAACCAAGCACCACTTGCCGTGAGTTTTTCCATTCACTTTCAAGTCTCTCTCTCTTTTTTAACTAATAATGCTGCGTTTTTGCATTTTGGAGATCTCTCGGTTTGAGGTTCGTAGGTTCTGTTTGGTTGCCTAGAAAACTGAGCAACGGATCTCGTGTTAATAGACTCAAAGAAATTTTTTTTTTTTTTTTAAAATTTTATTTTTCAGTTCAGGTTGCTTGATTTGCGTGAATTTGCTATATCCGAAATTTTTGTAGTAGTAGAGTAGAGTATTAGCTGATTAATTGAGATCTAACTGAATTTGAAGCACGCAATATGATAAATTAATTTTGTGCTTTTTATTAATTAAATTCAATTATTGCTTAGTGGATCAGATTGTGACATTTTTAATATAAATTATTGCTCAGGTTGTAGAGCTAGCATTCTTGCGGAGCTGAAGTTAGTGTTCGATTTTTGACATGGATGAGTATGTATCCATCTCTTATGAATCTACTTTTTTTCAATCTCTATATATGTGTGTGTGCGTGTGCGCGCGAATGAGTGAATGTGTGTGTGTGTATATATATATATATATATATGTTTATGAATGGTGGAATGTATAAAAAATATAGGGAAAATGCTGTTGAGCTACTGCAAAGATACAGGCGGGACAGGCGGATACTTCTTGATTTTTTACTTTCCGGTAGCCTAATAAAGAAAGTTGTGATGCCACCTGGGGCAGTTACACTAGATGATGTGGATCTGGATCAAGTTAGCGTCGATTATGTTCTCAATTGTGCTAAAAAAGGTGGCTGGCCTTGTTCTTTTTTCGCGTGTTTTTTGAATTGTAATGTTTGTTAGGAGTTTTTTTCATTCTTGTTGATTATTTTGAAATGTAGGTGCAATGCTTGAATTATCTGAAGCTATTAGAGATTATCATGATCACACGGGGTTACCCCAGATGGTAAGCTCATGAATTGCTGTTTACAGTTCATGATGTTTTTTATTGGCTATTTATTCATTTTTAGCAATCGTGTAAGTGCATGCACATGTAAAATTACACTAAGGCTGGTTATATTTGTTACATATGCACGCGCGACACACTTTCACTTTGACTGATATAGTGAAAAGTTATACTTAGCATGTGTTAATATTTGATTGTATTTTTTGTACGTTTTGGTTGTGATGTATACCTTCTTGCCAATATGTGTTAATTAGTTCATCTAGTGTTTTTGTTTATCTTGTTCTTGCTGGTCAGTTTTGAACTTTAATTCTTTTTCCTCAACCAGGGAAGCACAGGTTATGCCGGTGAATTTTATTTGGTTACAAGTCCTGAATATTCAGGTTCACCTCCAAAACGGGCCCCACCACCTGTACCTGCTTTCACACCACCTCCTGTTTACACGCCATCTCCTGTTTCCACACCAGCTCCCATTACGACGCCACCTCCTGTTTATGCAGCATCACCGATTGTGTCAAGTGTGTCAAGATCGGAGTCTTTTAACTCCCAAGCTCAAGAACTAACTGTAGATGACATTGAAGATTTTGAAGATGATGATGATGTTGAAGAGATTAATAGTATCAGAGTTTCAAGAAGGAATACAAATGATGCTTCTGAACTTGCGCTTAAATTGCCTTCTTTTGCAACAGGTAAAAATGATTGAGATCTAGAATCATATAGTGGGAGGGTAGATATAACTTGGAAAAACAGATAAATTATGCAATAATGGTAAATATCAGAAAAATGTTATTTATTTTAGATTCTTTGCAAGTATCTTTTTTGGCTTGCTCTTGTTCTTGGGGTGATTTTTATAGTGTGGAAGGCAAAGCCAACATGCATGAGATGTTTTTCATCAAGCTTTGTACTTTACTGCATTCAGGAATCACTGATGATGACCTCCGTGAAACTGCATATGAAGTCCTTTTGGCATGTGCTGGGGCTACAGGGTATGGCCCTATCATCTTGTTTGGGTTGCATATTTATTTTTCAACGAGGGCTTGCCAGTCTGGTGCCTACTTTGTTTATGTTTATTACCTTCTGCACCCTGTCCTTTTTTTATTCTTCTTTTTGATCTATTAATTCGTAACAGAGGTCTCATCATACCATCAAAGGAGAAAAAGAAAGATAAAAAGTCTAGGTTGATGAGGAAGCTTGGACGTAGTAAAAGTGAAAATGTTGTGACGCAGTCACAGCGTGCACCTGGATTGGTTGGTTTGTTGGAGACCATGCGTGTCCAGATGGAGGTAATTAAGAAACAGAGTCTTTTCTGATGTGGATTTTCAGAACTCTACTTTTATTTGTTGTATTTTTGGCTTACAAAAGAACAACTAAAGTACTAATCACATATTATGCCTTGCATCCCATAAATAAATAATTCTATATAGACTATGCTATTAGCAATTGTTTTAGCATTTTTTTTTTCATGGTATTCTGGACCTCAATACCATGTGACCTTGATAACATATAGAATATCACTCTTATAATGATATCTGAAAATTTAATTTACCATGTTTCCGTAGAAGAAATTTTATTGATGGATAGTAAAAATTCATAGAATGGACTGAGGCATATCGTGTTTTGACTATATGAAATTTTTGTCTAGTCTGCTGCAAATAACTTTTTGGAAGCATAAAGTGTTAAAGAAATGTGTTGGAAATCATTTTATTTTTTTATACATCCTGTGGACTTTACTTTAAGGAATCCTCTTCCAAGTCATAAATGATGTCATATTTACTAAAAAATGGAAGAAGCAATCTTGAAAACCACTTAGGTCCTGTCTTGGCTTCATGTTCAATTGTTTTCCTCAATGAAAAAATATTTATAGGTACTTATATACATACATAAAATTTATAGGTAGAATACTAAAATTTCATATAGCATGAGAGTGGGATCATGACTGACATGTTAATGATAGGAAGGCAAAGATTTAATGTAATACATTTGGAAGACTGAGCATTGACATAAGCTTCATAACAGTTATATGGATTAGATTGTTGATTATCACCTGATCATACTGCTTTTAGGACTGTGATCTTTTAGATCTCTACTCGGCTATGTCTTCTATTTACCTTGAAATGGAAAAAGTATCATAAGAGACGGTCTTATGAGACCTGCCTCTCACAACGTGTGTGGATCCCACATGTCATGAGAGGATGGTCTCATGGAACCATCTCATGAGATGCTATATCCTTGAAATGAGCCACTCATGCACTTACCCTTCTATGTTTGAGTATGATTTCTCTCCTTTATGTTCTCTTGAAACTTTTTGCTTAACAAGAATGAAAAATAGTGTCTTTTTGTAACTTATGTTTGCTTTGCCTGCAATAAAACTGTTTGCAGTTAGCTCTTAAAAGAACATGGTAAATTCATCCAGTTTTCCTCCATGAATTTGTCTCTACCACTCCCATAAAAAAAAGAATTTGTCTCTGCCACTTATCCACACACAGACAGACACATGCACAAAAAAGAAAAAGAAAAAAAGAATAAAAAGAAAAAAGAATAAAGGAAGAAGAAAAAGAATAGAAAAATTGATGTTATAATAAAGCTCATAAATAGAGGCGTTATAGTCCACTTTTTTGATTTTGTAACTAATACTTTGTATCTTAATCCCAATGGGTAGCACAATTAGTTGGAGACCACGCCTCATGAAAAGGAGGTTACTAGTTAAAATCTCCCCTTCCCTCTCCTTGGGGCCAAATTTTACCTATATTTTTTTGCCCCGTGAGTGGCCATTTTACACGAGTTATTAATTTTCAGCCAGGATAGATGTTGTTAGTCCAAGGGATTTCATATTCCATTCTGGTTCTTTTATTTAATTCTGTCAAATTAGTTGTCTTTGCGATTGTGAGTGGTGATAATTTCTCTTTCATTCTTATGTATATATACAGATAACTGAGGCAATGGATATCAGAACAAGACAAGGGCTGCTTAATGCTCTTGTGGGAAAAGTTGGAAAAAGGATGGATACCCTTTTGATTCCTCTGGAATTGTTATGTTGTGTTTCGCGCACAGAATTTTCTGACAAGAAGGCATTCATTCGCTGGCAGAAAAGGCAGGTAAGTTCTGCCCCTTTTTCAATCATTCTGTTTTTGGACTCTATAGGTTCTCTTCAAGGTAATTTGGAATGGTGGTGATACCTATCCCTAACATCCATGATAAAAAATTTCAATTGTTTGTTGGTTCAGTTAAATATTTTGGAGGAGGGGCTTATTAATTACCCTGTTGTTGGATTTGGCGAATCTGGGCGCAAGTCGAATGAGTTGAGAATTCTTTTGGCAAAGATTGAGGAAGCTGAGGTATGTGTTTCATTGATTAACATTTTTGACTGTTGCATGCTATAGTAACATCAAACCATGCTAAAATGTAGGTTACCTATGTAATCCTTCCATGATTGACTGTTGAAACTATCCTCTTGTAATGTGTTTAGTTTTCATTTTTCATTTTTATTCTCTTTTACACACAGCAATTTATATGTTGAACGCATCTATTGATATGTGCTGTAAAAA
Source organism: Quercus rubra (assembly GCA_035136125.1). Lineage (NCBI taxonomy): Eukaryota > Viridiplantae > Streptophyta > Magnoliopsida > Fagales > Fagaceae > Quercus > Quercus rubra. The sequence continues at coordinate 11,635,809 of CM068733.1, read as the reverse complement.
GGGGAAGGGTCAATGTAGTTAGTTTGTTGTTGGATGTCCTTAGGAGTCTTAAGTTCACAAGTCACATGCTAATTTCTTGGCTGAAAGAGGAACTTTGGCTTTAAAGAATTTATAAGGCTTATATTTCCATCTTGAAGAGGTTTATTTAATTTAATTAAATTTTTTTGGAATTGTTTCTTGTTGGATCAGATTGGACCTTGTTTATTATCTCTGATTTTATCTTATTGATGGAGGTCTCCTTGGGCTTCTTTAATCAAGCCAAGCCTAACCGAGTATTGAATGTTTGAACTCAGTTTGGCAAGATTAACGGGGTGTTAAAAAGCTTGGCTTGAGCTTGTCTTGTGCTCGCTTATAATGTTCAAGCTTGTGCTTGTTAAAATAAAATTTCAAGTAACTTGAGCTTGGCTAGTTTCATTAGTCAAGTCAAGAAGCCTCAAATCAAGCTCAAGCTCAATCTTGCAAAGAAGCTTTGTTAATGTTTTGAAAAATTCAAGTTAAAAGAAAAGTGAGAAATAAAGTGCATCTAAGAACACAAAATACAGGAGGAATAATTTCCACATAAATATAGGGTTGAAAGTGAGCCGAGCAGTATGCTTGGATATTTAGTGTTTAATTTGTTTTCTATTTTTTCCTCCAAGCCCAAAATAAGCCTCATTACAAGCTTAAGTCGAGTGTAGGCTTGGCTGGTTTATCCTTGTGTTTATACTTGTGAGGTTGTTCATGAAAAATCAATTTGCTTGGGTACAACTTGTTTACTAAACAAGCGTCAAAATTAGGCTCAAGCTTGGCTTTTTTATAAGCAAGAGAACATAAAAAATGAAAAAAGAAGAAGAAGCTTTTTACAAGTTGAGCCCGAGTGGTTAGTTTACTTGGGTCATGCCCAAGGATGTAGTGGAGCTTCTAGCTAGCTGGCCAAGAAAGTTTAGTAAAGCTAGAAATGGGGTGATTTGGATTTTGGTCCCTCATTGTCTGATGTGGGGTATTTGGAGGAGAGGAATGCACGGACATTGGAAGGAACTGAGAGGTCAATTCAAGACTTAAAGATGTCTTTCCTCCAAACCTTGTTTGGGCGGACAAATGCTCCTGGAAATTTTCTCTTTTATTCTTTGTCTGATTTGCTTGATAGAGCTAGTCTTTATATTTCGTAGTTCTGTTTTTGTTCTCCTGCTAGAGCTACTTGTCTTCACAGGGAATTTATGTGATTGGTCTTGGTCTTGGGCTTGTGGACTCACATTTAGTGATTCTCTCCCAATGTTTATAGATTCCCTTCATTCTTATACATAGCTTTGAGTTTGAGTCTTCACTGTACTTCCTTGTCTAACTCATGTTCTTTTTCCATGTAGTAGTCTTTTTTAATGAAATTTTATCTTACCTATCAAAAAAATTATATGATGTCTTTTTGTTGATAGATTAGGCATTATCTTTGGGCTACAAGTTCATCCTTTCCTTGTTTGACGTCTATTTATTTCAACTGTTTTGTTCTTTTTATGGTTGTATTTGTCACCATGCAGTTGTTGATGAAAACTAATATTTTCCTTGTATCTGTCTTAACAGTTTGAATTTATATTCTGGTAACTTTACCTATAAAAAAAATTCTGGTAACTTTTGTCACCTCTGCAATGCAGTTAATATTTGTAGTAAAATATTTTTACATTCTAAGGTGCTCCACTTTTGGCTTAATCGTTTTTCCTATGGCATTTGGAATGATAGAAGAGGATTTAGACCCACTTTGGAATCAGAAGTATTAGTGGGGCTCTCTGTTCCTCTAATCGTCCTTCTATTTTTTGATAATTCAATAGTACAATTGATAGGGGGGATTTGGACCCTGGTTCTCCTATTCATCCATCTATTCTTACCGGATACGATTTTTTTGTCCATATTTCCTTACTTATATGTCTTGTTTACTTTGTAGAGTCCATATAAAATATTTTCAAATTCTCCAAAAGAACTCCTAGATTTAATAAGGAAGTTTTCTGATTTTGTATTGATAAAGGGGGTTTAAGTAACAATGACATGTGAATGCAGTAAAAGGATGCAGCTGTTAAATTTGGATTGTTAATATGCCCCCATAGTACATCCCCAATGTACTTAGGTTGGCTTTTTGTTAATAATATATTTCGTTACCTATCAAAAAAAAATTTTGGATTGTTAATGATGGAAAAACAAAAATGGCACATTGGGATTTTTTTTAATAATTATTATTTTACTTCCTCCTTGGCATCTGTTTGAATAGTTTTCTCTCCTTTTTCTCAAATTTCTTTTTACTCATAATTTCAAGTCTATCGGCGATTGTTCTTGTTCATGCCTTTGCAATTATGATGCTCAAGTTTTGTTCCAAAACTATCTATGTAGGCCTATAAACAATCTTGCTCGTGTTTTTCCTTAAATTCTTTGCTGTATTCTGAAACATCTGGAAGGTTTTCTTAAATGGCTATTTATCTTTATCGTTTTAGATTTTATAAAACTGCTGAAATCATTTTGCATTTTTCTGAAAATTCTGGGCTGTGTCTATAAGAAACAAACATATGAATTGCCTTTTTTGTTTCTTTTCTAATTATGCAGTACTTAAGATGGTAATGTATTGCTCCATACTTTGGTGACTTTATCAAATCTTTTTGAAGCATAAATTGGTTTACATTTGCTATCTGCTAGTGATTTTGATAGCCTTTTCTTTTCTGATTTTAGTTTCTTCCATCTTCCACGGGTGAACTCCAACGAACAGAATGCTTGAGATCTCTCAGAGAGATTGCCATTCCACTTGCTGAGAGGCCAGCTCGCGGTGACTTAACTGGTGAAGTATGTCACTGGGCTGATGGTTATCACCTAAATGTTAGACTATATGAGAAACTGCTTCTCAGTGTCTTTGACATGTTAGATGAAGGAAAGCTGACAGAGGTTAGTAGTTTTTATTTTTTCAGGTGATGACAGCACCAAGATGGAAGCATTCAGATCTTTGTGAAATTTCAGATTTTCTTCATATTTTTGAGTTAGTTTATGGCTTCATATTTGAGTTACAGCTTTAAGCAGTTAGGTTTTGGTTTTGAGTTCTGTTGGAATTTGCTTATAAAATTTTCTTTTTATTAAAAAATTGATAGTTGTATTTATAACAAACTCATTTTCATTTAGGGATGTTAATCAGATTCAAAAATGATCCAAGGAATTGTTGTAAATTTAATATGATGATTCATTATAGATGAACTTTTCACAATTTGCTTGACTGGACCATCTATTTCTATCCACTTTTTCAGGAAGTGGAAGAAATTCTTGAACTCTTAAAGTCAACCTGGCGTGTTTTAGGAATCACGGAGACCATCCATTGCACCTGCTATGCATGGGTATTATTTCGTCAGGTATGGTAGTCATAAGCATAACACTTGTAATTGCCAATTAAGCAGCCAGTCAATCACTTTTCATATTTTTCTACAAAAGAAAATGCTTTATTGTCTCACAAGATTTTTAAAATTGGTGATGAGATGTGCTTTGTCTCATTTCCTTATACACATGCTGCAACTGTTTTATTCCATCAATGCTTACAGGAAGTTTTGGACTTAATGAACATAAAGGACTCTCTCTCTCTCTCTCTATATGTATATATATATATATGTGTATGTATGTATGTATGTATATATGTATGTATATGTGCTCATGACAGTTGGTATGTTAGTTTGTTTTGTCCTTGTTAAACAGAACTTAATTATTGTTATTACCTTTTTTTATATTAGTTTTTGTCATGTGATCTCAGTATGTTATGACAAGTGAGCAAGGAATCTTGCAACATGCCATGGAGCAGCTGACAAAAATACCATTGAAGGAACAACGGGGTCCACAAGAGAGGTCACACTTGAATAGTTTGCATTCCAAATTTGAGCAAGGGGGCTTTCGGGATTTGTCTTTCTTACAATCCTTTTTATCACCCATCCAGAGATGGGCTGATAAGCAACTAGGAGACTACCACCTGCACTTTGCTGAGGTGTGATTTACTATTGGTAGCAATATATGTGGCTATCTAGTTTTATATGTCATGTGGCTGGTCCTAGTTTGTGTTACATAACAGTTTTGATCTGCATTATAAATAGCATATGTTTTCCCTGTACTATTGTTTTTGCTCATACATTATAATTTACAGTTTGTGGTTTTATTGTAGCTTCTCTTATTGTTGCATCTGAGTATTTTTTTGTGTCTAGGTTCATATCCTATATTTTTTGTTGGGTTGTGGTGCTACAAGACCATCATTCAGTGCATTTATTATGTTAAATGATGTGTTATCACTATGTTCTGGTATCTGCATCTCATCTTATTGCAGAAATACAGGGAATGATCCAACACATGATCTATGTGTATGATGCAACAAAATCATGCATGCAAAGTATGTCCTTTTTGGGGATAATCAAATGTAAATCAGTTCAGAGCTTTCTACTAAAAACTTGGGAAGATATCTTATGCTTTCGGTTGCCTTCTTTACTGAAAAAGATTCTTTGTTGTGCTTAATATCTAAAGCTGTAAGTGTGGGATAAATCTGTATATACAGCCCGTGTCCTTTTGGCATAATTTTTTCCCCTGTAATAACAACAGAGTTACTTGTGTTTTAAAAAATGCTGCTTTATATGCCTTTTAACTAGAAAGAAGCTTAGTTGTTGTTAAGTTCATTTAATTCTGAAACTTTTGTAAGCTTGGAAACTTTGTTTCTTCAATATATCTTGGTTATGGTGTCTTGGACTTTGTTTTTTCTTTTCTCTTTTTTGGTGAATTGTATTGCACTTCAGTTGCTTTTATTGTCTCCATCTTCCTAGTTTTGCAACTCAGTTTCTTGTACTTCTCATGTTCCTTGCAGAGACCAGCGATGATGGGAATATAGTTACAGTTGCAATGGTTGCTCGGAGGCTTCTTTTAGAAGAACCTGCAGTTGTACGTTTATCCTTTTTCTTTATTTTTATTTTATTTTTAATTTTTAATTTTTAATTTTTAATTTTTTTTTTTGAATAATGAATTTGGTTGAGAGCAAGTAATAGAGTCATGCAAGTATATAGGGTGTATACAACTGGGGACCATTCAATCAAGCTTCCAAATTACAAAGATCTATTACATCACAAATCAAACATAGAGAATAACTATGCACTGTGGACATCCAATCCAACAAGGTTTTAAAGAAAAATAATTTAAGGTTTGGCAAAGTTCTCTCAGAATCCTCAAAATTCCAGTTATTCCATTCCCTCCAAATGAACCAAATCAAACAATGTGGGGCAGCCAAATCAATAAAACCATTCCGATGACCGCCTAATCTCCTTTGCTAACAATCTTCGCCATTGCCCAATAGACTCAAACAAACTAAATTCCATAGTCCACAGCTCAGTGGCAATGGGGCACTGGAGTAAAAGTTGGTCTACTGTTTCCCCATTACATGTGCACATATAACACCAATCCAAAATCTAAGCACTCCTCCATAAGATGTCAATCATCAAGATTTTCCCAAGGCTGCAGTCCATACAAAGAAAGCAACTCTAGAAGGGATCTTTGTCTTCCATATGCTTTTCCAAGTGAAGGACTGATCTCTCATATGAGTCAAGACCTGGTAAAGGCCACTAAGCTCAAAACCCTTTCTCTTAGCTGGTTTCTAGCACATCTTATCCTCCCCACCTCCCCTCACAGGAACACCATAAATATATCCTTAAAGTTCGACAATGACTCTAAAACCCAATCTTGTACGGTTCTAATGAAGCTCAAATCCCAAAGAACCCATTGATGAACTGCATATGATCTGTCACACAAGCATCCTTATCCCGACTGATCAGGAATAACTCTGGAAAACATATCTGAAGATGCCTCTCCCACACCATAAATCCTGCCAAAACTTCACTTTAGACCCATCCTCAACCTCATACTGAATGTGGCAAGAAAAATTGGGCCAGCCTCATCTTATAGTCGTCCACAAGCTCGCTCCATAGGGATTGGTTACTGAATTGGTACACCAGTCCCCCACTCACAGACATACTATAGTCTTTCTTCTCAAGGATTTTTATTTATTTATTTATTTTTATTTGAAGTAAAATTTTCTGGATGATGGACAAAACTATCTGTCCACTGTCTGGAGCTAATGTTTAATTTGCTTCTCAGCGCTTTATGTAGTGCAAAAGTTTGAAAGTTTAATTTCTCATTTTCTTGTAGGCAATGCAATCTATGTCCATCACAGATCGAGATCAGATAGAATCATATATATCGTCATCCATTAAGAATGCTTTTTCCAGGGTATGTGTTCAACTTGTTTGTAGTAAATTATCTAGATGTTGCTGTTTGGAGATTCAAATATTATTATTATTACTTTGCATTTGTCAAGGAACTGGGCATTTTTAAAGGGAATTTTTGACTGCTGGAGGCTTCTTGAATTTAATATGCTATGCCCTATCTCACTCTCTATGGAAGTATTTTGGAAATTACGATTTACCTCCTTGTGGTTTGGCCCTATCACAATTTGTCCGAAGACTTTCAATCGTTACAGTTGACCCACTAAGATTTGGACTAAAATGAAAGTATTAGGTTTCTGTCCAAAGTACCCCTAATGAATTCATTTTAATCCAAACCTTAGGGATCAAAATTTAACAATTGAAAAAATCTTGTGGGACTAATTTGTGATTGGGTCAAGCCACATGGGGGCAAACTGTTTGTGCAAAAAAAGCAAAATCTATTAATTTGGACGGAACCCTAACAATTTCATTTTATTCTAAACTTTAGGGGGTAAAATGTAACATTTGAAAGTTTGTCGACTTATTCGTATTTTACTTATAAAAAAAAAAGTTCGTGGACTAAATTTTCATAGGGCCAACAATGAGGGAGTAAATTATAATTTACTCAAAAGACTTTTCCAACACATGTCAAACTTTTTGTTTCTGTTTTATACTTTGGAGTGTAAATGGGTTCAAATGAGTAGTTGGCTATTTTGGCTACCTTCAGTAGCTGTGTAAGTTAAACGTTTTGCTTGCTTGTTGAAACTTGAGATCAACTCTAATTGATGCAAATCATATATGCTTAGTGTAATTATTATAAATTTGAGCTATGCTTGGCTTGGCTTGCTTAGAAACTAGTTTAACAGATGAGTTTTAACCTTGCATGAAAGATTTATGGTTCTGCCTTTCTGTTGCATTCATTTACATTAAGTATTGTATTTACTTGACACCCATTTTACAAAAAAAAAATCATATTTAATAAATAATTAACTTGATGATAATTCTAATAAAAGGTGAGATTGTGCAAAGCAATTATAAAGCTTTACAAACATCCAAACCATGTTTTCTCACTTTCTGTGGCTGTCATGTTTGGCAGTCAAACTTGGAACCCAAGTCTAGCTCTACTAGTTTAGGCTAATTTAAAGTCTTAAAAAGATTTTAATGACCTTAGCTTCACCAATTAGTTTGGTCTGCGTGATCACAGACACACTCATACATACTCAGTTGATTTTCTTGCACATCACTACATCTCTTATTACATGCATTGGGTCAATGGTTCACCCAGCCTTGTGTCACTTTCAGCTGCATTTTTATTTTAATATTTTAATTAAGGATCCCTGACGTGATTGCTGTGACTATTAATAGTGGATTGCAAATTTGAGATACGACATTTATTATTTACTTCGTGAGCAATAGAGAAGGTAATTTGGGTAGTGGTTGCCAACAATGTCCTTGTTATAAGTTTCATTCCTTAGGATTTTGAAAAGTTTTTCTTTGTTCCTAAGTTTGTCTCCTACTAGGAAATTGAGCAATAATTTTTTATGATAGTGTTGTATTTTTAATGCCTTCCTAGCTCTCTCTTTCGTGAATTAATTAGTGAAAGAGAATTATTTGAGATATCTATGTCCCTTAGCGACCATCCTACCAGTCTCACAGATTTGCGAGGAGGCTCATGAGAGCCAAACAGCCAGTTTCAATGTGAGATCCAGCTAGGCAGTCACTCCATAATCTGGCTCTCATGATAAATAATTCTATGTATATACATATCATTACCTCTTTGTGGTCCATTCTCTAATATGCAAGTTTCCCTCTGCAGTCTCTGTTGAAGGTTCATTTTTCATTTTCAAATATTTTTCTGTTCTTGGTACAGTTACTGCATGCTGTTGAAAAAGCAGACCCAATGCATGGACATCCTTTGGCATTGCTTGCGGATGAAACCAAGAAACTTCTGAAAAAGGATTCAACCATGTTCATGCCAATTCTTTCTCAAAGGCATCCGCAAGCAGCTGTTGCTTCAGCATCACTTGTTCATAAATTGTATGGGAACAAGCTGGTAAGCTTATGTTTACTTTGTTTTTATAAGTAAATCTTCTCATCTTCTGTACATGAGATAGTCTTAATCATATCTCTTTTTTTTTTTTTTTGTTAAGTTAATCATATCTCTTATTTTCAGAAACCTTTTCTCGATGGTGCTGAACATTTGACCGAGGATGTTGTATCTGTATTTCCAGCAGCTGATAGCCTTGAGCAGTATATACTGGGTCTTATAATGTCTTCATGTGAAGAGGAGACTGCAGAGGTCTACTGCAAGAAACTAATTCCATATGAGGTAAGATAGGCGGAGCTTGAAGATTGTTATTTTTCTCTCTATTGTACTGGTGAGAGAGTTTAGCTACATTAAGCAACGATAAATGATGAAACACTGCCTATTAGGATGTACATTTGAAGTGCACAAAATGACACCAATTTATTAAATATTCAGGTGTTCTAAAACCCTCGAACATAATGAGTCATGTGATTTGGAATTTAATTGTCTAATGAGTGATGACTACATTTGAATCACAAAAGACAAAAGGAATGAAAAGTCAGTGATTAATATTTGAGTTGCATGCTTAATTCACCTTGCAATGCACTTGATAAATGGGACAATACATAGACATTATGAGGAAAATAGCCATGGCTTTCCTTTGCATTAAGTGAAACTACAGACACCTCCCTCTTGTTTTATCAAATTATTCTGACCTTCTTGTTATGGTGAATCTTGAAATGGTTATTATGTTGCAAGAAAGGCTTGCAATTTTCAGCGAGGGTGGTCATTCTGATATTGCTTGTCCACATTTTAATTTTGGAGCGTAGATGAGGATGGTTAGCTCCCTCATGCTTTCTCTGTGAACAAAAATTCTCCACCATTTAGAAAATGTTGAGAAAGGATCATGAATGGTTTTCATACTTCTCGTAGCACTTTATAATATGCAGTGTTACATAGGGCTATAAATGAACAACAACTTGGATTGGGCTTTGGTAGAGTGCTTGTTTATTTGGAAACAAACCGAAATCAAGCCATATTGCAAGGCTTGTTTCTTAAATAAGCTGAGTTCAAAAAATTATTCTTTTTTGAATAATCTCCTGAACACTAGGCTCAAGGATAAACAATCCAACCGTGAGCTTCAAATAGGCTTGCTAAGAGGGCTTCATTTGGACTAGAGAAAAGCCCTGAAAAACTCAATTTTGTGAAGAGGTGCAACCCATGCCATGAACAAACCTAGTTCAAGTAATTTACTCTCTTATCTGTCTCTTTGCTTCTGTCATTAAGTTTCTTTATTCTTTCTACTCATGGCTTTCATCTATTCCTCCAAAATTGTTCCCCCCAAAAAAAAAATCATGTTAAAAGTATATACCCACAGTAGTCAATTCTTTCCTTTTCCTCTACTAATTGGATTTCTCCCAAAATATCATCTTGTTTCTTCCTTTTTTTTTTAAAAAAAATTTTACTTCCAGTTGCTTCAACTAACAGTCTTAATTCTCAATCACTCTCAAACATCTGAACCCTGTTCCAAGTACATCAGGGTCACTGCTAGATATTTTTACAGTAGTTGATGAAGATGAGAAGAGGATGTATGCCAGACTTAGCTATTGTTTCTCTTTAAGCAATGCGTTTTCTTTACTTCAATTTGTAAATTATTTTATTCCTTGTGTGCAATAAGTATTCCAATTAAGTTAATAAATATGATGTACTTTTTAATTGTTATTGATCTTTGGAAGAGGTAGGATTTTTGTGGAGTTAATTGTTAGTGTGGTAGGTTTATTTGATGTGGATATATATATATATATATATGTTGTGGGTGAAAAGTGTGGGGTGGGGGGGGGGGGGGGGGGGGGGGGGTTGAAATACCAAGCCAACTCTGCCTCTGTTAATGATTAGGGTCATATTTTATTCACAGTTGGTTCTAAAGCCCGAAGAGAGGAGAGTTGCAATAAGTCGATGGCAAATGTAAAACTTAGTCATTTTGTTATGAATGGATCCTTTACAGATACCCTGATTAGTCTGTTGAGGTTCCATAGTCAACCTCAAAGTTTTAGAACTGAGGTCTTATTTTTTGTTGTGTTTAGATAGCAAGCCGAGTTGAGTTAAACTCGAGCTTGTGTCAAATATTTTCAAGCTGAGTTTGAACAAGTAGTTGATGCTTGATCAAGCTCAAGCAGAGTTTGAACACTACTCTTTCGTGATCAAGCCAAGTCCAAACATTTAATACTTGGCTTGGCTTGGTCGGCTTGGTTATAGCCCTAGCAATCTAACTATAATTTGCATTTTGAGATAGTTATACTTATATTTATGTATATCTCTGCTCTTTCCAATATTAGCTTTCTTAAGCTTGAAATTATATGACGAAACTTAGTTTGGTTTGCCATATATTATTTTGACTCTTGATAGTTTATATTTTCCTTTTAATATTATTTTTGTAATTTTTTTTATTTAAAATTTCTTATTTCCATTAGATTGAATCTATATCTGGAACATTGGTGATGCGTTGGGTCAATTCGCAGCTTGGAAGAGTTTTAGGTTGGGTTGAGCGAGCTATTCAACAAGAGGTAATTGCTCAAGTTTATTTCATTTTGCTTCCAAATCATGGCATAAGTGGTGTTTATTTGCCTGCCACTTGTTTGGAGTTGAATGAACATAATGTTGCTTAGTATTCCATTTCTTTCTTCAGAATTTGTCCCCTACCATATTTCTATGTATAGATTCTGCTGTTGTTTATATTTGTAGATGTTTCCTTTTGGGGCATAGTGCATTGTTCCGCTAAATCTAGTCATGCAAATTTTGTATATGGAAAATTTAAATGAGTTGTACTGAATTTTAAAATTTCATTTCATGCATCATTGCTCTTATTTTCACATATCCATGAAAAATTCTTAGTTATGCTTCTTAATTGATGAGATTGAGATATTCCTAAACCATGGTGCGGTTGATAACTCATGTTGTTCTTTCTTCATTTAACCATTTTCGAAATCATTTTGTACTTTCTTCATCTTCTCTGTATTGAGATATTTCACCCACCATGTAGCTTAAAGCTCTTGTGTCCTTTTTCAGAGGTGGGACCCAATATCGCCTCAACAGCGGCATGGGAGTTCAATTGTTGAAGTTTATCGAATTGTAGAGGAGGTATGCTTGTTTGTTCTTACATGCCCTTTATAATTTGTTTTGTAAATGTGCTTGCAAAATTTGTTCTATTTGGTTGGATTTGTATAAAGTTGATGACTGAAAGTCTGTTGGTTCATGTTTAATTAAAAGCAAAAAGATGAACTGGATATAGTTTTGTTGTCAGATGTCTTCTGCTTTTCCTGGACTCTTATCAAGGCACTGTGATACCTCCCCATCCCCACAAAAAAAGAAAAAAAAAAAAAAGAAAAAAGAAAAAAAGAAAGATGCTACAGAGTAAATTTGTCCCTTGAATCCTTTTTTTTTTTTTTTGGGGGGGGGGGGGGGTGGGGTGGTGGGGTGGTGTTGGGGATATAGATGTGGAAAGTTATCATGGAGAAATTATCGCTTCAGTTATACATTTCCTTTTTTTGTTTTGTTTTTGTAAGTAAATAGTTTCATTAAAAACAGAAAAAAGTGGTACCCAAGTACACACGTCGGTGATAATTTCGTGATTGAAATTACTAGACAGTTTCTGTCCTGGCATAACAGCATTTTTCTGACCTTTTTCGTTTTTTGAGATACATTCAATGAAATACAAGAGTCTCCTATTCTGAAAGTTTTGTAATTGCATGCATGCTTTTTTTGAGGGCAGATTGATATTAAAATAATATCACTTGATGAATGATATGTAAATAAAGGAGATTTAGAATGAATTACAAGATGTTATTTACAGGAGGACAATGATTCTAAAAACTCAGAAATGGAGTTACAATTACTAAGACCCCACATCTGGGACTAATCAAACAACAAACTAGAAATAATTCTATCAATGTGTTCCTGAAATTTCCATATTGTCACCCCTCCCTAGCAGCTGCATCAAACATAATGGAACCAGATCTTGCCTAGCCAATTCCACCATCCAAACAAAAACTCAGTGACTGTTTTGGGTAGCACCCATGGAAGCCCAAAGGTGCGAAAAACAATACTCCACGTCTTGAATGCAACATTACAGTGTAACAAAAGATGCTCCATGGTCTCCCCACTGCAACAGCACATACAACACCACCCTACTAAAGTGTATCCTCTCTTAATGAAATTATCACATGTAAGGATCTTCCCCATGCTACCGTCCAACAAAGAAGAAACCCTCCTTGGGGCCTTGACACACCAGATACTTTTCCAAGGGAAACTCTTAGCACAAGGCATCATAAAAAGTACACACATCAAAGTCTCCATTCCCTTCAGCCACCAAACCCCTACCTTGGTCAAAGTATCTTTACTTTGATGAAAGAATTTGTTAATGGAGGTTTTGGATTCTTGCAGTTTTAAATATACTTGTGAGGCCTAGTGCTTACGTCTTTTATGCACTTTTGCACCATAATCTATTATACACTTATGGATATATTAGTAGTTCCTTCTGTGATGAATATTTTTTGTGCAGACGATTGATCAATTTTTTGCTCTTAAAGTTCCAATGAGGTCTACAGAGATGAATAGCTTGTTTCGTGGCATTGACAATGCATTTCAAATGTATGCGAATCATGTGATTGACAACTTGGGTGAGTATGTGTATGAAAATACATTCTTGAATGAGTGTTTCGTTTTCTAAAGAATCAAGGCAACATGTTTTACATAGTAATTCCACTGTGTCAAAGGGAGGTGCACTGTTTTTCTTTTTAAGGCCCCCCCCCCCCCCCCCCTTAAACCCAGTTTCAGGTTCTTAAATTTTGCTTTTTACATCAAGTTTTTATAGAGTTGTATTTTTATTTAATGTTTATCAGGCAGTGAAAATACCAAATGAATACTCCTGTATTTTTCTCTTATACTTTTTTATGGCTTCTGAGACTCTAAATTCCTTTTCAATTATGGAGAACTATTTGATACATCCTCGATACTCCTGTACTTGTGTCAAGCACATGTTGCATGTAAATGTTAGGGCTGAAGATGGTCTAGGCTGGGTTAGGTTCAGGTTGGGTCAGCACCATGGAATAAATATCATAGAGCCAGCCCTTGCCTGGTCCTAATGGGAAAATAAGGCCTAGAGGCCTGGCTTGGCTTTTTGAGTGGATTTTATTGAAGTGTAGCATTAGTGGGTTGAGGTTTGTGTAAATTCAAGAGATCCATGGTTAAGATTTAAGTTCCCACAATTTTCTTTCCATTGGTTTTTTTCTTGCATATACACACATTATCATTAATAAAATAAAATATTAGGCCTGGTTCAAATTTTAGTGAGCCAATGCCCATCCTCTTATTTGGTGATGCAAAATTTATCTGCTGCTTTTTATTTTAGGGACTTACACTTGTGCATATATCAGCTTGTGCAAATTCTGTGTCATATATGACTCTCTCTCTCTCTCATAATATCAAATTTACATTCTTCCTTACCCAATGATGATGAAATATATCTTCATATGTTATTTTATCTCCTCTAGTCTCTCATACTGTCAAATTACATTCTTGCATGCTCTGTTTCTAGCTTACTATTTTCCTTCAATTGTTTTTAACCTTTTTTTTTTTTTTTTTTTTTTTTTTTTTTTTTTTGAATATATATTGGCCCTGAAGTGTGATTTTGATCAATGTAGCTAGCAAGGACGACTTAGTTCCACCTGTGCCTATCCTTACACGATACAAGAAGGAAGCAGTTGGAATAAAGGCTTTTGTAAAAAAAGAATTATTTGACCCTAGGCTGCCAGATGAGAGAAAGATCTATTGAAAAATAATGTCTTGACGACACCAACCCTCTGTGTTCAGTTAAACACTCTATATGTAGTTCAATACTAACTTAGTATCTGCTCTCTAATGAATAATATCCTAGATAATTATTTCTGGGAGTGCAACTTCCTCCTGCCTCCTCTCCTTTGCTGAATGTAATGATTGTTTATTCTAATGTTGGAATAGTCCATTCTGGACTTGGAGTTAATGGGTTCCAATTTCACTTTCTTATATTAGTCTTGGTTCTTTTTTTTCAAAATGAATTTGAAAATTTTCTCTTTTTGCATTATTTATGTTTATACATGGCATTTGACCTGATAGCCCA
>CM068733.1:11468818-11611411 GCA_035136125.1 Quercus rubra | reverse complement strand
AAAACAGCATGCTATGAGTGTTAAAACATGTAAACAGAAGCATAATGCATCAAGTACATGATTGTGCATGTGTGTGTCTGTGCTGTGCATGTGCTGATGCAAGTGAGTGTAGTAGGAGGTGCATGGGATGTGCCTAGAGGATGCCTAGTGTGTGCGTGGCATGACATTGAAGCACAACTTGGGCAAAGTGTGTAAAACACACATTCATTGACCAAAACATGTTAAACATGGTCAATTAAGAGTAAACCCAAGCAAAGGGACTCATTTGAGTCCAATTCAACACAAGAATGTCACTAGGACATTATGTCAAACACCTAATATGCAATAGTACACAACACCTATGAAAAATGCATGAACATGATGAAATTTGCCTCAATACATGTTTAATTGCCATATGGGGCCAACACAGATACAAACACATTAAATGGGACTCAGCAAAAACAAAATTTTGAAAAAAATTGCACAATATTAAGAACCCCAACCCCTTTTTTGAAAATCCCCAATTTTCAAAACCCTAAGCTAAAATCTACATAATCTAAGTAGAAAAGATGAAAAGAGTGTTAAAAACACATACCTTGAAGTGATTGAGCAGAGATTATCTTGAAAAAGATGGGTTTTTGAAAGAAAATGAGATTTTGATTGAAGGGGGGTTCAAGAGAGGCAATGCGAGGGAAGTGAAGTGATTTTGAAAAAATGTCACATCTACCACATAAAAACTGGAAACACGCGTTTTTCGTGGGTTAGATAGTCGCGATATTAGGGCATGTTTGGTAGACTGTAATAGGCGTTGTAATATAATAATTATTCCTATGGTTTAGTTATTCTTTAGTTTGGTTATGTTTTTATTACAAGGAATAATCATTCCTTATGAATAGTTATTCTTCAAAATGAGGAATAATTATTCATCTTTAAAAGGTTGTATTAGTTATTCCTTTGTAAGAGCAATAATTTCAAAACTTAATATATTTTCAAATAAACAAACTTTCCATATACATCTAACAATTATAAAAATAAAAAATCATAAAAAGTAATACATATATCTCTTAAATTTTAAAAATAACAATTTTTAAAGAGATATAATTGTATAAGTAAGAAATTTCCTAAAATAAATGTTAAGTGTCATTCTAATGTTATAACTCACAATCAAACTAATGAATACATTTAGTTATTACATTACAACACATTTTATTCCTAGTAATAAAGATTACAATTCCTATCGTAATCATAATTCAGTGTACCAAACGTACCCTTAGTCGTGAGATACACTAAAGCTTTCGCGAGAAACTTTTAGTCGCGAAACAGATGCGAGACACTCGCGATAACCTTTGTATGAAATTGAAAAATTCCCAGGTTTTGCCTAAAAATATTTTGCAAGAAGAGTTTAGTCGCAAAATATTCGCGAGGCAGTAGCGAGACTCTCTGTATGAAAATGTGACTTTTTAATTTCCCTTAAGCACATTTCGCGGGAAGTTTAAGTTGCGAGAAGCTCGCAAAACAGCCCCTGAACCAGTTTTTGAAGAAAAACACAAAAATGCATTTTGAACAAAAACTAAAAGCATGAAAGTATAAAATCACTTTTAAAAATATATAAAACACTCAAAAATATTTTTGGGTTTGATCAGCAAGTACTTAAGCATATACATCACATTTGAGCATGTACAAGCACACAAATAAGATAAGCATTATTTGAATAAAGTCTTGTGTGTTGTGGGTGATATCAAATGTAGAATAGTCCTCTAGACCAGAAATGAAACTTCAATAATCAATTCAATCAAGACATACATAACTGGTACTAAATCAAGTGATCTATCTCAATTATAGAAATGAACATATATGACCTCCCACAAGAGAATGATTACAAAACTTAGAAACTTTTTATTTAGCTTTTGCATAAGTCATAACATTTGATCCTTTTTGGATAATACATCTCTTTGTGAGATCAATGCTTTGGATATTTCAACATTGAGAGTTAGCCTTTGACTTTTTAAGCATCATACATTTCAATACAAAAGTCACTTTCCTTTTTTCCTAGTCAAATACTAATATGTATGACAGGTTTTTGCAGCTCATAATCTCTTTTTTATTTTGAGATTTGCATTTGGTGAGCTTTATGGAAAAAACATAAAAAATAAAGGTAAGAAGATATATAGGTGCAAGTCTATGCAAGTATCAAGACCATCAAGACTGTTGACCAATCATTTATGACAAGCTTGAAGATCTATTTATAACAATCACACAAATTTTTCCCACAAAGATATATGTGCATACATAACAAGCTAAGCTTGTAAATGCACTACACCATTAGTACGAAAGTACTAAGCCAAACTTACATGTGATATAAATAAAACAAGTGATCAAAATTTTTGAAAATTTTTCAATTTTTATGGTTTTTGAATTTTTGAACTCACTAAAAAATAGAACAAGAAAAGTAAGATCAATAAAAACAAGTACAAAACAAAACTTGTAAAAGAAACATGCTATAAACAGAACGCGATGCATGATATGATGCATGAACCTATGATCCTAAACATTAGAAGTATTAATGCATAGACATAGAAGGTGATCATGCATAAGTACTCTTCTTCACCCACACATCACGTGCGTTTAGGGTGATATCCCTATAGGATTAGGTACGAATGTTGTGACCTTCAAACCTTCTATTGAAGTTTTCCAAATAGGTGGTGAATGCATCAATCATCTTCATCACATACAACACTCTGGAATCACCATCTCGGCCTCTTGATTGTTTAACAGCTCAATTCCTTTTGTCATCTCTTGGTCCTCTTGACCTTTGATCTCTTGAATTCTTCAATGCTTGCAGCTTGTGATAATTAGGTTTGGTGTGACCTTGAATTCCACAGTGATGGCACAAGTGTTGTGTTCTCAGACCTCTTTGTGACTTTGGAAGTGATTTCCCTTTACCCTAAGGTTTGACCATTGATTGTTTAAGAGGCTTAGTCATAAACCGTTGGTCAATCACATTCTTCTTCTTTTCCAGCTTCACTTCATCAGCATTTGTGGTAGCTACCATCGGTTCTTTAGCTTTCACAAACTTCATATCTTTGGTCAGTTTGACACTCGAACTGCTCTCACCGGTGTATCCCAATCTGCTTTTATCGGAGAATGGCTTTTGATGAGCAAAGACTTCATCAAACTTCTTGGAGGAAACTTGCTCTAGTTTAACATTGGCCTGAATCACCTCAAGCTCAAGAAATTTTATCTTTGTGTAGGCTTCGGCCAACTCTCCATTTAGCGTCTCCATCTCCATTTCATATTTGGTCTCATTGTATCGCACTAGAAGACTTCTATAATCTTCCTTTGCTCTCTTCATCTTTTTAATGGTTATCTTAGCCACTTTTGCATATTCACCAGTCTTCTCAAGGAAGCAATTATAGGTTTCTTGTAGTCCCAATGTTCCTTCATCTTCCTCATCATCAAATTCCTCAACTATCCCAATTGACTCCAATTCAATGTGCTCACCAAGCTCTTCCACTAGCACACTCAAATTATCTGAAGATTTCATATGAGCAATGGTCATGAATGCAAAGAAGTTTCCCTCTTCATCACAATTTTCATCTGAATCTGATTTAGAAGAGTCTGAATCACTTAGAGTAGTGGCATACATTTTGCCCTTCGCTTTCAAATAATTGAGACACTTTTTTTGAAAAGTCCATGCCCGTTGCATTCGAAGCAAGTGATTCCTTGAAAGGATTGAGAGTCCTTTCCATCTCTCCTCTTAAAATCCTTTTTCTCCTTTTCGATACTTGGAAATTTTCCCTTATTAGCAAACTTTCCATTTTTCTTGAACTTCAAGAACTTTTGGAAATTTTTTACTAGATATGCCGCATCTTTATTGACAACATCTTCATCCGATAAGTCATGAGCTTCTACCCTTTCATCGATTGTTTTAAGAGCAAGGGATTTGCTCTTCCTTTGTGAGGGCAATGATAGCTTATATGTTTGAAATGAGTCAATTAGTTCTTGAACTTTGATATTATCAAGGTACTTGCTCTCTTTAATTACTGTAACCTTTGCACGGAAGCTCTTCGGCAATGATTAAAGGATTTTCCTCACTATCTTTGAGTCCTCCGTTTTCTCACCCAAGTTGAACTTGCCAATAATCACCTCATTCAGCTTGCTATAGAATGAGTCAAATGACTCGTCCTCACTAATTTTTAGTTCCTCAAACCGAGTGGTCAGCATCTGTAACTTAGTGTCTTTCACTTTCTTTGTTCCTTCATACGTGGTATCCAATATTTGTCACGCCTCCTTGGCAATAGTGATATGAAATATCTTATGGAACTCATCTGGAGAAACACCACAAAAAATTGCATTCAAAACTTTACTATTAGCGTTAGCTGTTGCAAGAGCTACCTTATCCGATGTGGATTTAGCAGCCTTCGGCATAGTCCATCCAACATCCACTGCATCCCAAACAGTTTCACCAAGTGAACACAAAAATGCCCTTATCCTGACTTTCCAAAAGGCATAGTTGCTACCATCAAAATATGGTAGAACATTTAAAGCTTGAGACCGGTCCATCTCAAACAGGGTTAAGGATCACACTTAGGTAATTAAACCACAGCAAATGCACCTGCTCTGATACCAATTGAATGCTCTAAAACGTGTGAAAACACAAGAGCTATTTAGACCCCCCAAATTAAAATTACGGCTCGATTGATTTTACTCTAACTTATACTAAGTGTGGAATAGAGAAAATACGAGCGGATAAACAAACAAGCTACTCTAATCAATATTTATAATAACATAGTAGTAAAATGAAAGGAAAAAGAGTAGGGAAGAAGGATGCAAATACAAAAACAACACAACGATGTGCTATAGAAGAGAAAATCGAATTCCTTGGCGTAAACCTCTCTGCCGCCCTCCAAGCGGTAATTGATCCACTAGACAATCAGTTGGGATACATAAGACCCTCCAAGTATAATCTACCCATTGTATCTAAGCCCTTCAAGCTCCTACTCCAATAAGACTTCTCGAAACCGTGTCTTGTCTAGCTCTCCGGATTCCGCAATAAGCTCCATGTTGCATCTGCCATCCTTGACTTCTTCCAATGCTTCCTAGCAGCACCAAAACTTTACTGAACACTCTGAAAGGGTGTGGTAAGTGTTTGGGCTATCAACCTCTTAATGGTATGGAAATGAAAAGGTAGGAGTTGAGGAAAATCCACAAGTAAATGTATAGAGATATGTGGGTATAACAATCTCTAACTCTAGAAGGCCTTACCCGCGAGCTACTCGCGAAACATAGCCATTTCCATCTGTCTTGACTCTTTGCATTTCAGTCATGTGTAGAGCACATGCATCATTTCGCAAGATGCTTAGTCATGAGCTACCCGCGAAAACTCTTTTGTCTTCAATTGCTTGAGTCTTCACACTCTCTCTCTATCACACAACCCTTACAATTAAATCTCACAATAAATACAAGGTACAAAAGATTGAATAAAATTATAATCAAATTTGGCACGAAATTAAAGCCAACAAAACACATAGTTGTAAATTACAACTTT
Organism: Quercus rubra; assembly: GCA_035136125.1. Lineage (NCBI taxonomy): Eukaryota > Viridiplantae > Streptophyta > Magnoliopsida > Fagales > Fagaceae > Quercus > Quercus rubra. Next base: position 11,605,884 of record CM068733.1, on the reverse strand, counting down.
ACAATTATATATTATAAACTCGCCCTATCGAGATGGAGTAATTCTTAAGTACTCCTAAAGCATAGTAAATGGTACTCGTTCCTCTCACAATCATGTTTGAGTCTACTCATTAAATTCATAGTGGTGTCCATCATGAATGTAAGAGGAGAGAACATCATTTTAGTATACTCCATTACTACCTAAGTATCTTCCATCAAGATGACACCCTTCATTTAAAGTCATCATTCTTGTACACCTGTGGTGATGGAAGATAACCTCAATTCGTTAGAATAATAAGCTTTGGATTTCCAATAATGATATTTTTTTATTTTTTACTAAGAAGATAATGATAGTATGTTGAATGAATTTATTCCTAGAATAAAGGAAAAACAAAATGATATTTATTATCATTAACTTAAAAGAGAAATTTTTCCTCTAAATTAGGTTGTAGAATCTCCTACAACCTATTACGTGGCAATTCATAAGACAATTCATGTTTTTAAATTATCACTTGAGTTTTTTTTTTTTTTTTTACAAAATAAAAATTCTACTTTAACTTAAATTCAAGTGTATGTGTATATGAAACTCTCTTCTAGAAACTTAAACCCTACCCCTTACCCTCCCTCCACAGCCCACCAGCTTAGTGTTGTATTGCAATTTGTGTAGTCGGCCAATTTCTTCTGGAGGGATTTCGAAAATAAAGCTATTGTTTTGCAATGTGAGATTCCTTAAAAATCTTAAATTACCAACATACGGTGATATGGAGCCTACCAGTTTCAAAGATGGCAAGTTTATCGTGGTGACCCTTTGATGTCCACGACCACAAGTAACCCCTCGCTAATGGCAGAAGTGAATGCTATTATTTCAAGATGCCATAACCCCGAAAGGATCATGAGTGATCTTGTCTTTGAACTGAAGCAATGCCAACCGGTCTGTCTGATTATTACCGCCAACTACAGACGTGATTGAGAAGCCACAGCACAAGAGAAGGATAAAGGCAAGCATGCAAGAAAAAGAAGATGGTGAAGCTGAACTCCAGTGGGAAAGCCCCATATCCAATATGGTATGTTGAAACAAAACAGAGAGGCTTTGATTTCGTTGCTTAGTGCTCATAAGGAAAAGCACATTTGTATAAGAATTGTTGAAGATTGAAGCAGAACCAACTTTCTGCATGTAGTTCGGACCCAACCCAAAAGACAAGAGGGTGAGGACTTTGGGAAATTGTAATCAACGAATGTAACCGTCATTGGACCCGTTAAGGAAAAATCTTCTTGATTGAATATGAAAAAATATTTAAATAATGTTAGTTGAAAATACTTGGTTGAAACATGGCCACTGTGCTGCCTTAAGTAGATGTAGATTGCGCCACATTTTCTTCCATTTGACACTCATCTTCATGGACTCATACTGACTCCACCAATTTCAAATTCACCGGCACCATTTTATTATTGATGGAAGCCATTGCAACTTAAAAGTAAAGTTTATCAAATCAGAACAGGTTAAGTTTTCTGTGGCCAAAGACTAGAAGTCAGAATTGGTTGGCTTGCAATTGCCAATGACGAGTGCGGAATTTTGACATCGGAATTTTTTTTTTTTTGTTTTGTGACCCTAGAAGATATTTTTACTGCATTTTAGTTGCATGGACTTGCAATCCTTGCCATATTTTGCGAGCCTCCAATTTCACTTAAACATGAATACTCAATTTATGTTACATTGGGTAATTGTTCCATATTACTTAATAAAGTGTGTTGTATGTAATATAACTTGTTTTACCCTCCCTTAAAAATTACCATGATTTTTGAGTGAAGTTGTGATGTGCCTTTGTGTTAGAACCCCTTTCCCTCTTCCTTGTGTGTGTGTGTGTTTGTTTCTCAAAAAAAAAAAATAATAATAATAAATTATGTTACTTTGAAATCTTTGAAAAAATTACACTTTGCACCCTAAACTATGATCTTTGTTATATTGCACATCGGCATCAAGTTTGCCATTAACTTGGATGGAAAAATATGACACAACGTGAAAAGACCTAATTGACCCTATTCTCAATGATTTAATAATAAAAGATATATTACACTTTATCAACCTAAATTATACTCATGATTGCACTATAAAATTTAAATTTCCATCTAAGTTAACAACAAACTTAATGTTAAGGTGTAAAGTGTAAAAATGATTATAGTTTAGGTTACAAAACGTGTATTCGAAAAGTTTAGAATGCAAATTGTAATATGATGTATAATTTGGGGTGGTAAAATGTAATTTCTTCAAAAAAATTTCATGATTATGGCTTTAATTAGTAATTACCTGTAATATGATCAAGACATATAGGCATGCATTGTAGAGAGCATATGGGGGGGGGGGGGGGGGTAAAACTTCAAATTTACAAAGTTGTTTTGTTTGTCAATGCAGTAATTAAAACACCCCCCCTCCCCTCCCCGCGTTCAAAACCCACCCAACTTGTCCAATTGTCATCCTCAAAGAAAGATAGAACTTTTTTTTATTAGGAAAATATGATTATTATTTCCTTTCAAAAGTGAAAAAAAAAATGATAAAAGAAGCTAATTATTAATATAGTAATTTATTACTTTCATGAAAATTTTGTGTATAAATAATATAATATAAGGCAATTACAAAATTATATATATATATATATGTTATAATTTGATAATTTTATGAGTCTATATTAACCAAAATATATATCATAATTCACATGTTTGTACTTGAGCTTACCTAGTTACGAAAATTATTTCATTTGAATCATAGTGTAATTTTAATTTTTTAAATAAAGTCACAGAATGACATATTCATGTATAAACCAACCTTTAACAAATAAACACAATATAATGAGTATATTATTTCTTTTACGGATTTTTATTATACCAAAATATCGCTTAATATTTACATGGATAGTTAGTTATGAATTAGAATACCATGTGTTTCTGCTTAGAATTACTGGTTGTTCAATTATGATATAACATATAAGTCCTACTCTTTTGATTTTTGATCAAAGAAATCCCAACCTCAAGTCAGCCCATAAAGGTAATGGAGTGTGATTGCCTATATGGCACACCCAATGAGCACAATCCTTTTAATCGGAAGTGGATCTTATATTGGGCCCACTTTAATTATCTGCAATTATGGCTGTGGACTCAGCCCACAAATGTAAAATGTAAAACATCTCGAGAATGAACCTAAATAGTAGCAAATTACTTTTATCCAATTCAATTAGTTTTATTTTTTAAAAAAAAAAAAAGTTTGATCAGTTTCAAAGGTCACAAATTGAGCTTCTTTTTTTTTTTTTTTTTTTTGTGGGGAGGGGGGGGGGGGGGGGAGGGGGTGAATTGAGCTATATCAGCTAGCAAAGCACACTATTCAAAGGCCCTGCAACATCACAATGGTATAGTAAATGATAAAAGGAGGAAAGGTTAATAGATGACCTTAGAGCATTTGTTAATTAACTATTTTTAAAAATTCTTTATGGGAAACAAAAATAACAATTGGCTTTTTATTTTTTTATTTATTTTTTTACAGTTTTTTATATTTCCCATGAAAACGGTATCCAAACTTTCTTAAAATAATTTTTAACAAAAGGACATGTTAACAGATGTCCTAAGGACAATTGTTAATAAACCATTTTTAAAAAGTTTTTATATTACTTTTAGACAAATTGAAAAAGTTGTCAAAATATTAATTAATTTTTTTTCATAAAAATTTTTCTAAAATAGTTTTTTTTGGGGGGGGGGGGGGTGGGGTAAATTAGACGATTCATTAAAAAAATTTCTAAAATAGTTCACTATGGGCATTTGTTAACATTTTTTTTTAACAAATACTTTAAGAGCAACAACACCCAAATGATAATGGAAGAGTGAAAAACAACATGATTCTCCTCTTTGCAGTTCGATGCATGTTCTTTTGCCTTTGTGTCAACTCTAAGACTTGGTAACTTATTAGTAGCCCAATGTGTGCATAGCATTGGCTACAAAATTCTTAATACAGGAGGGAAGAGAAAAAAACAAAAACCAAAAACCAAAAAAAAAAAACAAAATAAAAAAGATACATGATAGCTATGGCTATGGGGAACAGGGGAAGCTTACCTTATCGTGATGAAGACCTTTATAAATAAGTCATCGTTCTTGTGAACCTGTAGTGATGAAAGATAATATCAATTTATTAGAATAATAAGCTTTGGGTTTTATATAATGACATTACGTTGAATGAGACATTTCTTAGAATATTATAAAAAACATAATTATTAAATTAAGGACAAAGTTTTTCTTCAAACCTTGTAAAACAAGTCTCCTCCAAACCATTATGTGGGAAATCATGTGTATTAAATCACTTGAGTCACTAAATTATTTAAACTAATTACATAATTATTAATCTGATCATGGAAAAAGCACACGTTGATGATCATATGAACTATCACATAGTGAATTGGAGGAAATTTTCTGCAAATCAATTCGGAGGAAATTGTGTTAATGACTTAATACGTAAATTAAGCTTTCATTCATGTTTTACCAGTAAGAAAATTCATGATGCAAGAATGCCCATTTGTAGGATTAACAAATCCCAACTCATTTAGCATTTGCGGAAATAGTTACCATATAATTAGATTTTATTTAAAATTATTTTTTATGTGAGATAGAATTATATTGTAGTCTAATCTAAGTGTATATGAATGAAACTTTCTTCTAAAGACTTGAACTCCAACTTGTGTCTTACACCCCACAAGAACTTATACTTATAGAGTAACCATCACTTTTGTAACCTTCAAATGTTTGTCAATAATTAAGTATAATTAGCAGTAATTTAAATTTATGTCATCAATAGAGACATTTATCAAAAGTAATAAGATGTGAGCCAATTTCTTGTGATCTCAACAACTTCAATGGCAGAAATCAACAAGTTAAAAATAGAACACATTTCACTTTGGAAAAAACTTGTTGATTTTGAGCTATTTAATGATAAAAAATCAAGTGTTGGGGTTTTATAGAAGAGTAATGGACTTATTCAGATACCAAATATAACATAATGAGCTTATCAAATTTCAAGTGGCACCAATCTTTTCAGCATTGCTTGAATAAAAAGTAATCCTAAGAGGATGGGACTTTCTAATCGCAATTTAAACATTTGGAGTAGCCTTATCAAATTAGATCGGGTGGTGTGGGAGGATATGCTACCAATTTATAACATCTACCAAGGCAAGCATAATATACTTGTGACTTGAAGCCATTGTTTGTGTATATGAGTTCCAAGAAGTTTTCTTCGAATTGAATTAAGCTAAGTAATGACAGCACTCATGTTCATCCTTTCTCTTGCAAATTCCACAGAACAAGCAACCCCAATTCCAAGTATCAAAATCAAGCATTCTTGACTTTTTGGAATTCCATTAGGACCTTCATTGCCAGTAATGTCATTCATCCTTGACTCCCCCACTTCTCTTTTTTGAAGAAGAATAGGATCTACAATTTCAAGTATTCTTTTAGGCAAATATGCTTTAACAAAGTCATGAAGGTTTAAGCTCTCTTGAAATATTTTATCAATAGGCCTTTTCCTTGTGAATATCTCCAACAATAATATGCCGAAACTATAGACATCACCATATGTTGACACCTCATTTCCCATACCATACTCTGCAATTACACATAATATATATGTAAATGAGAACATAGTTCTGTATTAGAAAAAGAAGGAAAACGATACGTAACCTAATAGGTATTAAAGGAGCTTTGTTAGTGGCATGTAGTATGAAAGGAAATAATAAAGATAAGTCAATAATTTTTTTCTATGTAACACTCTATCTTCTACCTAGAGTACATCCATTTTAAACTCGCACTTTTAGGTTTTAAAATAAAGTAAAAGAATATGGAAAGAGGAAAAACAATTAAATTTAATAAAGGATAATGATATTCACCTGGAGGAGTATAACCAACAGTTCCTCTTACTCCAACGGAGCTTGAATGGTTAATAGGAGAATCTTGGGTTGCATCAAAAAGCAATCTTGCCAAGCCAAAGTCACCTACGTGTCCAATCATTTCATCATCAAGAAGAACATTGCTAGGCTTAAGGTCGCAGTGAATGACCGGTGTTTGGCAATGGTGATGAAGATAATCCAATGCATTAGCAACATCAATGGAAATATTCAACCTCTGAAGAAGACTCAAACTCCTTGGTTCCTCAAGCATCTCATTTATTCTTGAAGTTGGATGCAACCATTCATCTAGGTTGCCATTTGCCATGAACTCGTATACCAAAACTTTAAAATCATTACCTTGATAGTCAATACTAGAACATGATGTAGGCACCTTCACAAGATTTCGATGCCTAATGTTTCGTAGAGCCTTACACTCAGCGACAAAACTTTTGGTAGCTCCATGACACAAAAGGTTGAGCACCTTGATAGCAACTATATATTTACCTTGATCAAGAATTCCTTTGTACACGGACCCAAAGCTACCCAAACCAATTAGGTTGGTAGAAGAGAACTCGTTGGTTGCATTTAGAATACTTTGGTAAGATATATTTAGAACAAATCTCTTGAATCACTTGATGTGTTTTCTTTTCTTTTATTTCTAAAAGAATAAAGAAGTAGAAGTGAAAGAATCAAAGTTACTCCAAGAAGCCCAAAAGATACAAAGATTTTTAACTTCAAGGTAAGGATAAACTTCCTCCTCTTGGATTTCTCATATTTGCATTTAGGAAGTTGAAACTTAGGTATGCCCCCACAAAGCTTCACATTTCCCTTAATTGCAGTTGCACTCATGTTCTTGAAAATTCCCTCCATTGGCACCTCACCCTCAAAATAGTTGTAAGACAGATTCAGAAATTGTAAGAAGACAAAGTGCTCTAAAAATTTTGGAATTTGGCCAGACAAATTGTTGTTAGAAAGATCTAGGGCTTCAAGACCTCTTAATGATTCCAAAGATTGAGGAACGATCCCTTGGAAGAGGTTTCTTCTCATGGCTATGAATTCTAGCTTTACACAGCTGCCAAGGCTTGCTGGAATTTTACCAAACAACATGTTTTCAGAAATATCCATTTGTTCTAGATTTTTAAATTTTCCAATTTCCATGGGAAGGACACCAGTAAATTGGTTGGCAGATAAATCTAAGATCGTTAGTGAGGATGAGAAACCAATGACTTGTGAGGATATCGAACCAATGAGATTGTTTTGAGCAAGATCTAAAATAAACAAATTTTGGCACTTGCATAGACTTAGAGGGATGTTGCCTTCAAGATTATTCTGCTGTAAATACAATTTTGTCAAAATAGTTAAATTTCCAAGAGAGGATGGAATGTAACCATAGAGATTGTTAGCACTTAAAGCCAAAAATTGTAACTTCTGAAGCTTTCCAATTTCTGAGGGAATGTTATTTGATAAGTTGTTGTTCCACATATCAAGTCTCTCCAAATTGATCAAATTTCCTATTTCAGTAGAAATCTTTACAGATAATTTGTTATTGTCTAGATGCAATCCAGTAAGAGTAGTTGAAAAATTGCCAATGCACTTAGGCACCTCTCCCCCAAAGTTATTGACATTTATAGCCAAAAAAGTTAAAGTAGGTGGCATTTGTCAAAGAACAAAGAAAATTCAAGTCGTTTTCCCTTCCATTTCCAAGATTGTTAAGAGTAATGGAAAAGCTTGAAATTCTATTTAGCTTTTCCAAAGATTGAACTTTTCCACTAAGTTTATTTTCATTCAATGCAAGTATCTCTAGATTTGAGGCATTAGATATCGAAATAGGGATAGACCCAACAAATTGGTTGTTGGCAATAAAAAACTCTCTGATATTTTGTAGGGTGATACCTATGTCAGATGGAAGATATCCTTGGATTTGGTTGTCTGATACATCAAATATATTTAGTGAAGAAAGATTGAATATTGAGGAAGGAATTGTACCAGACAACCCATTTGCAGCCATACAAAAATACTCAAGTTTGGTCAGTTGACCAAAAAAAGTAGGGGTAATCCCGTGCAAGTTATTATCAGATGTTACAAAGGCTTCTAGAGATGACAAGTTTGCAAAAGAAGGTGGGATACCTCCTATCATATTATTTCTATTTATAAAAAAGGATTGGAGGTTTGACAAGGTGCCAAGCTTTGCAGGGATTTCTCCAGTCAGAAGGTTGTGATCAACAATAAGTTCTTCAAGGTTGGTGCAACTGGATAAATTGCTTGGAATTTTGCCACTAAGTGTGTTATCTTCCAAATCTAAACATTGTAATCTGTGTAAACGGCCAATTTGTGGAGGGATTTTATCATGAAAGCTGTTGTTAGAGAGAGTTAGATTTCTCAAAAAACTTAGATTTCCAACATGTGGAGATATGGAGCCTACCAGTTTCAAAGATTGCAGGTCCAGTTTGGTGACCCTCTGATGTCGGCGACCACAAGTAACCCCTTGCCATCGGCAAAAGTGGATGCTCTCATTCCAAGATGTCATAACCCCAAAAGGGTCCAAAGTGATCTTGGATCTGAACTCGAGCAACGCCAACCGGTCAGTCTCATTATTCCCACCAACCAAAGAAGTGACAAACAAGCCACACCACAAGAGAAGGATAAAAGCATGCATGGAAAAAGAAGAGGATGAAGGAACTGAACTCAACTGGATGTTGGTTTATCAAAACAAGGTAGAGGAGGAAACACAGCACTTCTATTTTTATTTTATTTCTTTTATGTACGAAAAAGACTACAAGGCACTGGACCACTGGTGGCCCATTGTTGATGTTAGGATTCAGGGTAATTGCAGGACTACCTTGAATTGTAATATATATATATATACATATAAAATTGCAAAAATGAAAAATTATTTAGTAAACTAATATACGGTGACCACCCTAAAAAAATGTTAAACCCTCTAGTTTGAAAAATTATCTAATTTCAACAAAAATAAGTGTAATGTTATATTCATAACTTATTTACAGTAATTTCACAACAATTTTATACAGTAAGTTGTTACTAATTTTAATTTAAGGCTAATTTTAACATCACTTTTTTATTTATCAATAATAATTTGTTGTATAAAATTTGTTATGAAAATATTGTAGATTTAATATTTCTCCAAAAATAATTTTTGGTCGCCAAACGTAATCTTTAACCCCTTAAAATAAAAAAAAATAAAAAAAAAAACCCTTAAACAACAACAATAAAAATGAGCCTAAAGCTTCGTTTGGATTGCATTTTAGGCTCACACATCTGTGTTTGCCGTCCTTTTTTTTTTTTACTAGCACCTCTTATACTGTTCATGTCTCATGAACAGTGCAATAAGGCTTATTTATAATATTTTTTTTGTGTGAACAATAATTCAAAAATTATTTTTTTATTATTTTTAATTTTTAATAAAATAAATAGTATCCAAATATATATTAAATTACAACAAAAAGAACCCAAACTTACAAGAATAAATCAAACAACAATAGATATAAAGTAATTGGATACCATTTATAATGGATATATATATATATATATATATATCTGTGTGTGTGTAAAGTACACTGAGACCAAATTATTAATGTCGGATCTGAAAAGGTTGAGAAGTGTTCTGTAGCCGAAGCCTCTGTACAACATTGAGTTGGACAGGTCTTTATAGTCACGTCATTTTTATTTGATTAACACCGTAATAAGTCAAAACAAGAGGACAAAGTCAGAATTAATGGCTCGCTTTCACTAGTCAATCACGAGTGTGGAATTTTGGCATAAAGAACATGGCTTCTTTGTTTGTTTGTGTGTGTGTATATATATATATATAATAATAATAATATGACAATAGTTGAAAATGTAAACAAGTACCGGATGAAATACAAAAACTCTAATCATCAATTCTTTTTAATTTTCATAACTTAATATTTTTTTAATACTTTTATTTTTTATTTTTTTAACACATCAATGTAGATTATATTATATTTTTATATTCTTGATGCAATATTTTGATTTTAAAAAATTACGAATTATCTCATCCATAAAAAATAAAAGAGAAGCTTAGATCCAGTGCATGCATTAAATCCGATGAGATGCTACTACAAGGCTTAGACAATTTATTATTTATTAATTTTTGAGTAATAATAATTGCTAATATAAATTACTTCAAGTAATATATTAATATTTATATAAAATTTATTTATTTTTACATATATTGTACATTTTTTTTAGAGAGTTTTAATTAGACATCAATTGGTTTTTGGTGTAAATATAGATTAAACTGTAAATTTCTTATTCAACAATCAAAGACTTTACTGGTTGAGTTAACTGGAATCCATACATATATTATAACTATATTTATTGAGATGGTGAAGTAACTTTAACATAATTAAATTGTAAAGTCCCAAATAAACTTCATATCGAGAAGGATTATTTTTAATTCCCATCTCAATTACCTTTTATATTATACTATACTTCCTACAAAAATCAAATAATTGCTTTTTTTTTTGTCCCCCTTATCTAAAATCCTTAATCTCCCCCCCTCCCCCCCACCCCCCCTTTTTAGAATGAAAATCTTTAATCCTTACTGCACCATAAACTAGTATAAATTATTATCATTGACTTCAAAATTATTATTGTTGACATAAATATCATATTATTTATTAGCTTAGTATTGTTATTATTTAGAGAATGGAACTAATTAACAATAGAAGTGCCTTCAAAAAAAAATTAATCTCCAAAACAAAACAAAAAATTGTCTTTAAATATACATTAAAAAAAAATGAAGTAAAGTATTATTATTTGTAAGATCGCTACAAGATTTTTCTCCCTTGGCCAGGCTGGAGGATTCCAACCAAAATAGACTTTTGCCTTGTTGAATGTTAACTGGTGGAAGTGATAGGGTGTAAGGGTGTGCAAAAAACCGAGGAACCGAAAAAATGGCTTCAAACTGACCGAACCGTTGCAAAAATTTTGGTTCGGTTTCAGTTTTATTATATAAAAAACCGAAAATTTTGATTCGATTTTCGATGCAAGATTGGAATGCACCGAACCGACCGAACTGAACTAAAATATATTATTATATTATATTTTATATTAAATATATAATATAAAGTTTGTAAATATTTGAGCTTTGGGCCTCTGACTTATTATATATGCTTTGTGATGGGCCTCCCTTGGTTTATATATACTTTGGGCCTCCATCTTATTTTAAAACAATTGGGCCTTTGTTGTTTTTATGATCAAACATCAGTCATCAAATTAATTCGGCCCTAGCTTAATGGCTTTTCTGCCTTTTCATTTTATCTTTTTAAACATAGCATTTTAAAACCCATTAGATTAATTAACTATAAGTAAACTAAGTAAATATCTAATTAAACTAAACTAATTAGACTATAAAAGCAAAATTTAGAAACCCTACCCTACATACTCACTTTGCACTCTCACACTTTCCACTCTCACGTTCAGATAGCCTCCACTCCACACTCCACACTCCCTCAGTCCCTCTCACACCAAATCTGCCTCTGTTGCTACCTCCACATGCCACCCTCCCCATATCGACTTGATCATCGGCTTCTCATCTCACAGTGACACGGTGAGTCTCTTTTGAAAATCTCGATGCCCTCTCTTTGTTTTGTGTTTTGGGTTTTGTTTAATACTGAATCAATAAAGTCATGGCTTTAAAAATAGTGAATCTCTGTTTTGTAGTAACAACATAAGATCAAGATGTTTATTTTTTCAAGTTTTATATGCAAATAAAGTTAGGGTTTTGAAAAAATCGATAACCCATGTGCTTGGCTACTTGTGCTAGTTGGTTTCTTTATTAAAGTTAGTTGATTGCCTTTGTCTCATGTGCTCTTTGAAAATCTCGATAACCCTCTCTTTGTTTTGTATTTTGGATTTTTTTTAATATTGAATCAATAAAGTTAGGGTTTTTAAAATATTGAATCTCTGTTTTGTAGTAATAACATAAGATCAAGTTTTTTTTTTCTAAATTTTATATGCAAATAAAGTTAGGGTTTTGAAAAAATCGATAACCTATGTGCTTGGCTGCTTGTACTAGTTGGTTTCTTTTTAAAGTTAGCTAATTGCCTTTGAGTTCTGATATATAAACTTAGCTGCTTTTATTTATTTATTTATTGTTGATATATTTTTGTTTAATGTTGTTGACATGCTGTGAATCTGGGATTGTGGTGTTGAGTTGTTATTTTCTTATTAGTGTATTTGTTAATAGTTGACTGTGATGTTGGGATATTTGTTTATTATTTCCTTGATGTTGATGTGTTTATTATTAACTTATTGACGTGTTTTTTGTCGGCTTGTTACTGTATACTAGAGTCCTTCTCTCTCTCTCTCTTTTTTTTTTTTTCTTTTTTTCTTCTTCTTGTTGTGTTATTGTATACTAGAATAGAGTGAAGAGTCCTTTTCATTATTTTTCTTTTGTTGCTGACTTATTGTGTTATTGTTACCGTATATTTATTTTTTATATTGTAGACTAGACTCATTTTGACGTTAAATTTTTATTTTTTATTTTTTACTTTTTATAGTTGCTGACTTATTGTGTTTATTGTTGTTTTATTTTATATTGTAGATGAATGAGACAAGAGAAATCCAAGAGGGTTAAGACAATGAAGCGGGTCAACGGGCAACCAATGTGCATGAAGACAAAGGCATTGTTTTATTTTATATTGTAGATGAATGAGACAAGAGAAATCCTAGAGGGTTAAGACAATGAAGCGAGTCAAGGGGCAACCAATGTGCATAAAGACAAAGGCAAACCCCCATTCCCACCAAATGTAGGTAATATTGGTAAAAAAATATTTATTGTTTGGGGTCATTTCACTGTTATTGAAGGGGGGGAAAAACCAAGGGCAACTTGTAATTATTGTGGCAAAACCTATGCTTGTGATACTAAGTTGAATGGAACTACAACCATGAGAACTCATATACAATCACAATGTTTGAAATATCCTTATAGGGAAGACAAAAAAAACCAATCAACCCTAGCATTCAAACCTAAAGAAGAAGGAGAAAGTAGTGGTAAACTTGTGCCTTGGGTGTTTAATTTTGAGGAATGTAAGAAAGCATTGGCAGAGATGATTATTCTAGATGAGCTGTCTTTTAGGTTTGTGGAGGGTTTTGGTTTTAGGAAGTTTATGTCTGTTACCCAACCTAGGTTCAATCCAATCCCTTGCCGCACAACAATTGCCAAAACTTGCTTTAGGGTGTTTTTAGATGAGAAACAAAAGTTGAAAGAAGCCTTTAAGAGAGCAGCGGGTCTGCCTTACCACAGAAACATGGACATCCGTTAAAATTTGAATTACATGTGTCTCATTGCCCATTTTATAGATAGTGATTGGAAAATACACAAGAGGATTCTTAGTTTTCGTTTAGTGGAAAATCATAAGGGTGAAACACTTGGGAAGGCGATTGAGATGTGTATACTTGATTGAGGGATAGACAAGATTCTAACTAATACAGTTAATAATGTTGCCTCTAATAGTGGGCTGATTTCTTTTATTCAAAAGAAGACTAAGCATAGGAAAACAACAATTTTAGGGCATAAATACTTGCATGTGAGGTGTAGTGCTCATATCTTGAGCTTAATTGTTCGTGAAGGGTTAGCTGAAATGGATGAGACAATAGTGAAGGTGAGGAAATTTGTGCGATATGTGAGATCATCTCCACAAAGACAAAGCATATTTAAGTTATGTGTGGAGAAGGAGAAAATTGACTTTAAACGTCAGTTGTGCTTAGATGTGCCCATTATGTGGAAATACACCTATATTATGCTAGAGAAGGCCAAGAAGTATCAAAAGGCTTTTGAGAGATTGGAGGAAGAAGATCCAAATTATCTTAGGACAATTAGAGATGAGGCAAAGGAAGAAGGAAATGATAGACATGAGGTTGCTTGGGGAATGGATGATGTGGATTAGGAAAAGATTAGGATCTTTTCGAAATTTATTAAAATTTTCTATGATGCAACCTTGTGGTTTTCAGGTGCTAATTATGTCACTAGCAATTCTTTCTTTTTGGAGCTTATGTCAATTCATGACACAATTGACTTGGAGTATGAAAAAGATAGTTATTTGTTGAGAAAAATGGCTGATTACATGAAAACCAAATTTGAAAAGTATTGAGGGAATTTTGATAATATGAATCACTTGTTGTATGTAGGGTTAGTTCTTGATTCTCGATACAAGTTGAGGTATCTTGAGTACTGTTTTGGTACTTTGTATAAGAACCAAAAGGTTGTTGATATGGAAAAAAGAGTAAAGGTTGTTTTGGTGGATTTTTATAATGCTTATACTCAAAATCAAGTGGGGGGTAGTAGTGCTAGTATTGTTGCACAAGCCCAAGGCCAAAAACCAAGTGGATGAATGCAGGGAGATGATTCTAGTGTGATTGATGTGAAGGCAATGAGGATGATGGGATTTAAAGAGCACTTGAAGGGTATTGATTCTTCAAATACCAAATCAGAGGTTGATAAATACTTGTTAGAGAGTTGTGAAGATGTCTTGGATGAGAATTTTGATATTTTGGCTTGGTGGAAGTTTAATTCTCCACGATACCATGTGCTTTCAAGAGTTGCACGTACATGTTCTTGCAATTCTAGTATCCATTGTGGCCTTAGAATCTGCCTTTAGTACAACTGGTCGTGTCCTTGATCCCATCCGGAGTTCATTGTCTTCACTTATGGTGGAAGCCCTCATTTGTGGTCAAAATTGGCTTTGTCCTTCATCGGCTCCAATCAGCCTTTGTGCTGCCATGGATGATGTTAAGGAGTTCGAAAAGCTTGATGGAGGTATGACTATTATTTGTTATATTAAAAAAAAATACGAATTTCTATTATTAAAAAAAAAAAAAAAAAAAAACTAAATGTCTTGGGTTCTTAGCATATTTATTGTTTTATTGTACATTCTGCATGTCTACTTCTTTCTTTATTAAAAAAAAAAACTGAATGTCTTGGATTCTTGGCATATTTATTGTTTTATTGTACAAGTGACTTTTATGTTTATTTTGTTTTTTGTTTATAGAACTCGTGAGTGATGCTGCAATAACATCGGAACTAGACATGTCCACACTAACACCTATTGAAGTTGATGATTGAAGATTGCTCTTTACTCTTTGCTCTTTGGATGGGTGGTATTGATGATGACATTGGGTTTTGTTAGTTTCTATTTTGACAACAACTTGACATATTCATATATACACTTTTGACTATTAGACACTAGTAGACAATGGCCTACATATAGATATGGGCTTTTATTTTGAGCTTTGACAGTGGCCTATACATAGATAATATATGATATTAGGCAATAGACAATGACATATGACCAATTTATTTTGAGTCTTTGGCTATAATGCTATTATGTAGATTTTGACATATGGACAATATGTGGACATTGATATATTACTAATGAAGTAATGAAATTTGCACTAGTTATTTTATTTTGACTTGTACAAGTTATTTTTTAATCTTGTTTGTATTTGATGGGTGCCTGTAACAAGTTACAGATTAGTTTGAGGCTTTGAGCACTAGAGCAATTTTTCGCTCTAAATTATTTCTGGATTTATGAATCTATGTTGACAGGTTGTGCTTGTGCAAATGTATTGTTGACAGGTTATTTTTGGATTTATGAATATGTGATATGTGTATTTTAATGAGTATAATAGAAGCTCTAAAGTAGGTTATGAATCTATGACAGGTTTTGATTTATGAATCTGCTATATGTGTTGTATTTTTGGATTTATGAATTTGTAACAGGTTGTGATTTTTTTTTTAATAAGTATGCTATAATGTGTATTTTTGGATTTATGTTGAGCAAAAGCAAGTTATGAAAAATGTAAAATGCGAAGCAGATTGTGATTTTTTCTTGTTTGTAAAATGCTTTATAGATGTGTAAAAAGGCCCAAAAATGGAAAGGCCAAATTTGGACCAAAAGGGCCAAAACAGAAAGCTAAAAAAGTTCCAAAGATGACCATTGGCAAAAATAGAGAAGGCCCGAATCTGGGCCACAACTGGTTCCTAAAAAAGGCCTAAAACAAGTTTCTAAAAAAGGCTTAATTACAAAGAGCATAAAAGGGCCATAAAACAATTGGCTTGAATACTACATTTTTTTTTTTAAAAGCCCAAACATAAAATTTTTGGAAAAAAAACCAAAGGCCCAACTGGCCCAAACTCAAGGCGCAAAAATCGAACACCGATCGAAAAACCAACCAAAATCGAAACAAACCAAAACCGATTGAGTTTTAACTATTTCGGTCGGTTTTGATTAAGAATTTTGCAAACCGAAAATTTTGGTTTTAGTTGGTCAGATAAAAAAAAATGATCGAACCGAATCGGTTATAGCCCTAATGGGGCAACTATTCTTCTTCTCTCTTTAAAAATATATATATATATATATATATATTTATTATTATTATTTTAGAAAAAGAAGAAGAAGAAGGGTGTCTAATCTAATAAAGATGTTTTGTTGGATATTTCATTTGTATCAAGCAAATAAAATATGTGAATTGTGAATATCAAGGATAAGGTCTTCTTTAGTTCAACTTTAAAAGCATTCATATCAATTTGTGAAAATTTTCTTTTGTCTATTATAGTATAAGAATTTACTTTATTTTATATAACAAATTTTTAAAAATATTTATATAAG
This sequence comes from Quercus rubra, assembly GCA_035136125.1. NCBI lineage: Eukaryota > Viridiplantae > Streptophyta > Magnoliopsida > Fagales > Fagaceae > Quercus > Quercus rubra. The sequence goes on along the minus strand of CM068733.1, from coordinate 11,589,333 downwards.
ATTATCTATTTTATACTATATTTTATTAAAAAAAATTTATCAATTTTTTATCACTCTCTCAAATTATCTTTCTCTTTCTCTTTCTCTCTTTGTGTATATGAGTAAAAAATTATTAAAAAAAAAAAAAGATTTGCATGTATATATCAATTTTTTATCCCTTCTGGTTTGACCCAATCGTAATTTTGTTTATAAACTTTCAACTGTTAATTTTTTCCCTTAAAGTTTAAATTAAAATGAAATAAATTAACCGACTAAATTAATAAATTTTGTATTTGTTGGACAAATAGAGTACCCCCTCTCGTTTGACAGGAACAAGGAGCTACGCATTTTGATAAATTCTCTTATGCTTGGTTCTAGTAATATATTGATTCAATCTAGATTAAAAGGGACAACTTGTTCTATTATACATGGTTGAAACTTGAAATCCATATTCCATGGACGCAAAGCTATATGGAAAAAGACTTATTTCATGATAGAATTCATTCACTTAATTTATTAGTTAATCATTCTAGTTTATTGACATTATAAGTAAAGATCTAAAAACTTGAGATCTGCCCCCACCTTTCATGAAAAATACTTCAGATCATTTATTTTATTTATTTATTTTTTGCTGAGAGAAAAAATGGATAGATGGGATAATCTGAGTTGACGTCTTTTACCTAAGCGTGATCATTGTGACACTTTATCTACTAGACTCGAGCTTGTAGAAGTAGGAGATCCGGATGAGCTAGCACCTAGCCCTATCGAGGACCATGGTGAGTATAAGCCTAAAGAATGAAATTATTTCCTAAGCGCTTTCCATTGCGAGATTTGAACTTGGCGGGTCATTCAAATCTATATCAATAACAGTCTAAATGAATCATCCCTTGCTTCCGGCTTTCTATACATCTCAGCTCTCGTTCAACACTACTTGGACCAAAATCATATTAAAGCCAAGAAGGGCCAATTGGCCCAATTCATGAACTCGCCTAACTGGCCTAGGCCTAGAAACAGTCTTTAGTTTAACATAAGATTGGGCCCTATCCAAAATGAAAGCATTGACTTTTGATTTTAATAAAATTTATGTTTATGTCCAACCCAAAATGAGTTAAAAGTTCAAAAATTGGCGTTCGGTCAAAAGTTTTGGAGCTTAACCGATAACATATACGTTGAGCCCGCAACTACATAAACCCAACACTTCTGGACCTGGTCAAGAAAAATAGAATTGTACAAAAAGTGTGTATTGGATAAATTTGAAAATGAGAAACCTAATGAAACAAATTTCAATCAAACTTTTGAGAATACATCATGATACATTTAGTAGACTGTAATAGATACTGTAATATAATAGATATTTTTAGGACAAAACTATTTGGTTGTTTGATTATATTTTTATTACAATGAATAATTATTTTTTATAAATAGCTATTCTTCAAAACGAGGAATAACTATTCTTTATCAAAAGTATTGAATATCTATTCTTTCACTTTATGTAATAACTTTTTAAATTTTTTTCCTAAAAGGCTATTAGTTACTACATCTTCAAAAAGAAAGAAAATAAATTTTCTTTTTTGTTAATTATTAGCTCTATTTTAAATACCCTAAAATAAGTGTATTTTAAGAAATTTGACTTAAAAATGATTTAATTACACATTCTTTTTATACTCTACTGATTTAATACTTATTACATTCCAACTTAATGTATTCCTTATAATACTTATTCATATTCCAATGTAATAATCATTACAGTGTACCAAATGTGCCATAATTATTTTTAACTCACATATACAGGGAAATGGGAGAAATTTTTTTAAAGAAACTTACAATTGTATATATCCAATTATTTCAATTAAATTCAAAGAATGCAATTTGTATTTTAGCCAATACTTTTTTTTTTTTTTGGAATCAATTGTGATTGATTTTAAGATGGAAAGATGACAAATTTTTCATCTCTTTGACGCCCCTAATCAGCAGGGGATCAATCTGCTATCAAGGACACAGGAAAAAATCATGGGTTTGCTGCCACCAACCCTCCCTAGTTGACTTGTTTTGTGTGGACGGGCTTTGTTTTAGTTCATACTTCATAGTTCATACAACTAGGTGGGTCTTAACTCTTAAGGTTTATGGGTTTAATTTTTTTTTTTTTTTAAATGAAACAAATTCCACAAGGTTTTCTAGTGTCCTCCATGAAGAGAATTGGACATGGACTCCCACAAGATAAATGAATCTGGCCAGGGTTTATGGGCGCTTTTTTTTTTTTTTGTGTACTTGGTTCAAGAGGATGCTTTGAAGTGGCTGCTAACAGCTTGAGGAAAATTTTCTTGCATGCCAGCTTGGATGGTGGAACCTAAGGCTAAGCATTCAACAAAGGATTAATGGAGGTTAATGTAGCTTTCAGGAGATATTACTAAGCACTCATTTACTTTTTGGTTAGCAAAAATAAACAATACCTTGGTTGCAGCAAGTCCTGCATAATGTGTGAACATGTGTGAGAGAGAGAGAGAGAGAGAGAGAGAGGGATAAGTGTTAAGAGAGAGGAGTAAGAAACACTAACGGACCGGACAGGTGCCATTTTAACATATTGCCATATCCACCTTTATGCAGGAATTGCTGCAACCAAGGTTGCAGCAAATCCTTGTCCTTAAATATATGCCACAGATTGCTCCAATGCGATTACAGGGGTGATTGCCTATGAAGTTTTTGCAGACATCATTTGGAGAGTTGTGACAACCTTTTTTTATTTATTATTTTACTTGTTCCTTTGCCAAAACAATTTGGCAGCAAAACTTAAGCTTACTAGGATATCCAATCCCTTACAAGAAGTTTCAAGACTGTTATGTGCAAAAATAATCAATTTCTAAGTTGACTATTGAAGCACCAAGAAGATGGGACACTGAACTACTTGCACCGGTTATACTCTCCGGATGATATGGCTCTCATCAATCAAATCCCAATAACACTACCGGTGGGCTGGAATCAAATATGGTCACTTTACAATCAAGTTTGCATATTTCTTGGCTCTTCAGTAGGTCACCAAAGCAGGGTGAAAGCTCAAGTATTGGTCACCACAGACAATTCTGAAACCTTATTTCTTGACTCGCTCACTCATTCAGCCGGTCTGATTTTTATGTTTTTATTTTTTTTATTGTTCTTTCTAAGATATTCTCAATTTCCAAATAGAGTATGAGGGGTTCGAATTTCTATTAAATAATTTAAAGAATTATTCGTTTTACTTGCATGTGATTATTGGATGAAATAATTGGAATTCGATGATAGTATTGTATGCTACACTGCCTACACATAGGAGCAACTGAGACATGAAATGGTGGCAGAGATCAAGAAATTAGGGCATGCGTTGTTTATTTGAACTTGCAGACACTATAGATGTTGATATATTAGGTTGGGAATCAACCTTGACTTGGTGTTTTCAATGATAACCTCATAATCTTATTCAGACACTGAAACCTATGAATACACAAGAAGTTGAAGTTACAGTGGGGGAACAGGTCGGTTTGAAGACCCAATGGGACTAGGCCCATCTAAGCATCAGGAGGCCTTGTCATTGATAGGCAGGCCCAAGACCAAAAGAATATTTTAGGGGAATTGACCAAATATTAACAGGGGATTTTATTCTTAGGAGGTGTTGGGTTTATGCTTTGAAAAGGTGGAGCTAATTTTGTTAAGATCGGGTCAGCCCATAAATTTAGTTTTGGTCCAAGGTAGAAAAAATTAGAACTGGGCCTATTCTAAATAATTATGTAGGAAGCACGACTACTTAAAGGCCCATTTTTGAGAGTTGGGATGGGTGGTAGTTCGTTAATGGGTTTCAATATTGTTCAATCTCTCTCAAAAACGTTCTGAAACTCAATGCAATGCCAAGTAAATCAGAAACAAGAAACAAAATGAAATTAGAAAAATATTTCTTGAACATCCTCTCCCCCTAGCCGTTCTGTTTTTGATGCAGAAAAATAGTTCAGCCTCACTAGCAGCACTATTTTTTGTATTTTTATCTCTTTTAATTTATCTTTTCTTTTTAACCACTAAAATCATTTGTGACTAAAAATAAAATTGGTTTAAATAAATAGTGGGATTTGGATAGTAAATTAAAATAAATTTTTTGCATATTTTCTAAAATTGAGAACTTGATAAATTAGAGGTAAAGAATGATTGAAAACATGAATAAAAGTAAAATTAAAAGCAAAGTTAACACAATAAAAGAGAGAGAGAGATTTGAGAGTTTATGTGCATCATTCAATTATTTCATCATTGGAGGATGCACGCGCAAAATGATATGCATCATAATTGAGAATGAAATAGGGAGTCTACACATCTATCATTGTAAAATTTCTTGAGCATGTAAATTCTTTGGGTCTTTATTGTGAATAGCTTTGCCTATAAAATCTTAATCAATAGTATATCAAAACATAGGGTCATTAATGAAGAAAATTTTACATAATTGATACAAAGGGGAAAAAAATACATGACTGCAATAGGGAAGCTACAAGATTTTATTTGATAAACTTTGAAAATCATGATGACAACCTTGATAGTAAGTCATCATCCTTGTGCGCCTGTGATGAAGGAAAAAAACTTAAATATATTAGAATAATAAGCTTCATTTAAAAAATTGACAGTATGCTAAATGACGTTTTTCCCAAAACAAAAATGAATTAAAAAAAAAATCATAGACGTTAAATTAATGTCCCTTTATTCCCTTAAGACATTTGGAGTGGTTTTATCAAATTAGAATAATAGATGATTAGATCACGATGAGTGGGGTGCTATCAAAGTATAACATCTACAAAGACAAACAAAATTTACCAGAGCTTTGACAAGGTCCCAAGCATTGCAGGGATTTCTCTAGTCAAAAAGTTGTAACCGACATTAAGGCCTTTGAGGTTGATGCAACCAGATAAATTGCTTGGAATTTTGCCGCTAAGTGTGTTGTTATGCAATCCTAAGTATTGCAATTTGCGTAGTCGGCCAATTTCTGGAGGGATTTCAAAAAGAAAGCTGTTGTTTTGCAATGTGAGATTCCTTAAAAAGCTTAAATTACCAACATATTTCAAAGATGGCAAGTTTATCGCGGTGACCCTTTGCTGTCGACGACCACAAATAACCCCTCGCCAATGGCAGAAGTAAATGCTATTATTCCAAGATGCCATAACCCCGAAAGGATCATGAGTGATCTTGTCTTTGAACTGAAGCAACGCCAACTGGTCCGTCTGATTATTACCGCCAATCACAGACGTGACTGAGAAGCCACAGCACAAGAGAAGGATAAAGGCAAGCATGCAAGAAGAAGAAGATGGTGGAGCTGAACTCCAGTGGGAAAGCCCCATATCCAATGTGGTATGTAGAAACAAAACAGAGAGGGTTTGATTTCGTAGCTTAGTGCTCATAAGGAAAAGCTCATTTATATAAGAATTGTTGAAGATTGAAGCAGAACCAACTTTCTGCATGTAGTTCGGACCCAACCCAAAAGACAAGAAGGTGAGGACTTTGGGTTATTGTAATCAACGAATGTAACCGTCATTGGACCCGTTAATGAAAAATCTTCTTGATTGAATATGAAAAAAATATTTAAATAATGTTGGTTGAAAATACTTGGTTGAAATATGGCCACTGTGCTGCCTTAAGTAGATGTAGATTGCGCCACATTTTCTTCCATTTTACACTCATCTTCATGGACTCATACTGACTCCACCAATTTCAAATGCGCCAGTACCATTTTATAATTTTTATTATTGATGGAAGCCATTGCAAGTAAAGTTTATCAAATCAGAACAGGTTAAGTTTTCTGTGGCCAAAGACTAGAAGTGAGAATTGGTTGGCTTGCAGTTGTCAATGACGAGTGCGGAATTTTGACATTGGAATTTTTTTTTTTTAATAGTTGTTTTGTGACTATTATTTTGTCCATACCTAAAAGATATTTTTACTGCATTTTAGTTGCATGGACTTGCAATCTTTGCCATATTTTGTGAGCCTCCAATTCCACTTAAACATGAATAATCCATTTATGTTACTTTGAAATTTTTAAAAAAATTACACTTTTTACCCTAAATTATGATGTTTGTTTCATTGCACCTTGGCATCAAGTTTGCCATTAATTTGGATGGAAAAATATGGCACAACGTGAAAAGGCCTAATTGCCTCTATTATCAATGCTTTAATAATAAAAGATAAATTACACTTTATCACTATAAATTATACTCATGATTATACTTTACACCATAAAATTAAATTTCCATCTAAGTTAATAACAAACTTAATGTTAGAGTACAAAATGTAAGAAGAAAAGTTTAGGGTGCAAAGTGTAATATGAAATATAGTTTAGGATGGTAAAATGTAATTTTCTTGAAATTTTTTCATAATTATGGCTTTAATTAGTAATTACTTGTAATGTGATCAAGACATACATGCATGCATTGTAGTGAGCATATGGAAGAGCAAAATAGGTGAAATTTCAAATTTACAAAGTTGTTTTGTTTGTCAATGTAGTAATTAGTCCCCCGTTGATTCAAAACCCACCCAACCTGTCCAATTGTCATCCCTAAAGAAAGATAGAAGATATAATTTTTTTTATTAGGAAAATATGATTATTATTTACTTTCAAAGGTGAAAAAAATAACAAAAGAAGCTAATTATTAATATAGTAATTTATTACTTTCATGAAAATTTTGTGTATAAATAATATAATATAAGGTAATTACAAAATTATATATATAGTTATACTTTTATAATTTGATGAGTCTCTATTAACCAAAATATCATAATTCACATGTTTGTACTTGAGTTTACCATTAGTTCATACGAATCATTGTATTAAAAGTTCATGTGAATCGTAAGTGTAATTTTAATTTTTTAAATAAAGTCATAGAATGATTCATGTGTAAACAAAGCTTTAACAGATATAAACACACAATATAATGAATATATTATTTCTTTTATAAAATTTATTATACCAATATATCGCTTAATATTTACATGAATAGTTAGTTATAAATTAGAATGGTCACAAGCATGTGTATGTGCATGTGCATGTGCACATTTGTTACTTGTAAATTTTTTCCCCTTCAACCTGTTTTTACCCCTATAAATTTAGGATTCCAATTATTGGTTGTGCATTTATGATATCTATACCATTTATAAGAAAATTCCTCTCTTGGGATTGAATTTTTATGTGGTTTAGAAATACCTCTAAAGGACGCTATAGGTTGAAACTCTCTCTAAAAAAAAAAAAAAAAAAAAAATTAAGGACAATTTGGTAAAAATATACCTTAAACTCTACTTAAAATGTTTACAAAATAAGATATTTTCCTACTAATCCATGTCTTTAAAATAAGCTTATTCAAGTTTTTTATTTTTATTTTTATTTTTATTTATTTTTTACCTTAAGACAAAAAAGAAAAAGAAAAAGAAAAGGGCGAGTAACATATAAGTCCATACTCTTTTGATTTTTGATCAAAGAAATCCCAACCTTGACTCAGCCCATAAAGCTTATGGTAGTGATTGCCTATATAGCACACCCAATGTGCACAATCCTTTTAATCAGAAATGGATCTTATATTGGCCCATTGGGCCCGCATTAACTATCCGCAATTATGGCTGTGGATTCAGCCGATAATGTATTGTGAAAAATTGTAACATCACGAGAATGAACCTACTAAAAAAAGTTGCAAATTACTTTTATCCAATTCAATCAGTTCCACTAAAAAATAAAGTTGATCAGTTTTAAGATTGATTATTGTCTGAGAGTAGTGTGAAATAGATCTCAGTTACTGAAACTTGAAATACAAAGGTCACAAATTGAGCATATTTTTTTGGGAAAAAACAAATTGAGCTATACTAGTTAGCGAAGCACACTATTCAAAGGCCTTGCAACATCACAATGATACAGACGTACAATGGGTCAAAATGATAAAGGAAATGTTAACCGAACCCATTTATTAATTAACCATTTTTAAAAACATTTTATGAGAAATGAAAAAAATAATTTGATTTTTTTTCTACAGTTTTTATATTTTTCATAAAAATAGTATTAAAATTTTCCTAAAATAATTTTTAATAGAGAATTATATTAGATACTCTCAGAGTAATCGTTAATTAACAATTTTTTAAAACTTTTTACTTTCTATAAAAGCTTTCTAAAAATAGTTTACTAACAAATACTTCAAGCTATTTGTTAACATTTTATTTTCCACCATGTATTTCAATGCATGTTCTTTTGCTTTTGCGTCAATTCCAATACTCGGTAACTTAGTAGCTGAATGTGTAGCCCAGTAGGCTCTATTTTGTAACTTAGTAGCCCAATGTGTAGCCTAGTTGGTCAAACCTCCATCTTCTCATCCCCAATCTGTTTGTTGGGCCCTAATCAACAATGATGGTCCCAACTGCCAAACCCCCCTCGTTTTTTTTTTTTTTTAGCTCTCTTCTTAATAAATTTCATCATTCAAAATATATATTATGCATGGCATTGGCTACAAAATTCTTAATACAGGAGAGAAAAGGAAAAAAAGAAAAGAAAAGCAAAAAAAAAAAAAAAAACATGATAGCTATGGCTATGGGGAAGCTTACCTTATCGTGATGAAGGCCTTTATAGTAAGTCATCATTTTTGTGCACCTGTGGTGATGAAAGATAATTTCAATATGTTAGAATAATAATTTCAATACATTACATTGAATGAGACATTTCTTAGAATATTAAAAAAAAAAAATTATTATTAACTTGAGGACAAAGTTTTCCTTCAAACCTTGTAAAACAAATCTCATCCAAACCATTATGTGGGGAATTCATATGTGTATTAAATCACTTGTGTCACTAAATTATTTAAACTAGTCACATAATAATTATTAATCTGGTCATGGAAGTAAAAGCACATGTTGATGATCATATGAACTATCACATGGTGAATTGGAGGATTTTCTCCAAATCGATTTCATGTTAATGACTTAATGCTTAAATTAAGCTTTCATTTATGTTTTACCAGTAAGAAAATTTATGATGCAAGAATGCCCATTAGTATGATTAACAAATCCCAACCCATTTATCATTTGCAGAATTAGTTACCATACAATTATATTTTATTTAATTTTTTTTTATGTGGGATAGAATTCTATTGTAGCTTAATTTAAATGTATGTGAATGAAGTTTTCTCTTAGAGACTTAAACCTTGATTTTTGTCTTAAACTTATGGAGTGACCATCACTTTTGTAACCTTCAACTTCAAATGTCTGTGTCAAGTAATTAAGTATAATTAGCAATAATTTAACTTTATGTCATCAATAGAGACATTTATCAAGAGTAATAAGATGTGAGCCAATTTCTTGTGACCTCAACAACTTCAATGGCAGAAATCAACAAGTTAAAAATAGGCTTCATATCACTTTGGAAAAACTTTTTAATTTTAAATAAGCTATTTAAAAAAAATATAAAAAAATCAAGTGTTTGGGTTTTATAGAAGAGTAATGGACTTATTCGGATACCAAATATAGCATAATGAGCTTATCAAATTTCAAGTGGCACCAATCTTTTCAGCTTTGCTAGAATAAAAAATATTCCTAAGAGGATGGGACTTTCTAATCTCAATTTAAACATTTGGAGTGGTCTTATCAAATTAGATCAGGTGGTGTGTGAGGATATGCTACCAATTTATAACATCTACCAAGGAAAGAATAATTTACCTGTGACTTGAAGCCTTTGTTTGTGTCTGTGTTCCAAGAATTTTTCGATGGATTGAATTAAGCTCAGCAATGATAGCACTCATGTTCATCATTTTTCTTGAAAATTCCACAGAACAAGCAACCCCAATTCCAAGTATCAAAATCAAGCATTCTTGACTTTTTGGAATTCCATTGGGACATTCATTGCGAGTAATGTCATTCATCCTTGTCTCCCCCACTTCTCTTTTTTGAAGAAGAATAGGATCTACAATGTCAAGTATTCTTTCAGGAAAAGCTACTTTAACAAAGTCATGAATGTTTAAACTCTCTTGAAATATTTTATCAGTAGGCCTTTTTCCTTTGAATATCTCCAACAATAATATGCTGAAACTATAGACATCACCATATGTTGACACCTCATTTCCCATACCATACTCTGCAATTACACATAACATATATGTAAATATGAACATAGTTTTGTATTAGAAAAAGAAGGAAAATGATACATAACCTAATAGGTATTAAAGGAGCTTTGTTAGCGGCATGTAATATGGAAGGAAATAATAAAGATAAGTCAAGAATTTCTTTATATGTAACACTCTATCTTCTACCTAGAGTACATCCTTTTAAAACTTGTGCTTTTAGGTTGTAAAATAAAGTAAAAGAATATGAGAAAAGGAAAAATAATTAAATTTAATAAGGGATAATGATATTTACCTGGAGGAGTATAACCAACAGTTTCTCTTACTCCAATAGAGATTGAATGGTTAATAGGAGAATCTTGGGTTGCATCAAAAAGCAATCTTGCCAAGCCAAAGTCACCTACGTGTCCAGTCATTTCATCATCAAGAAGAACATTGCTAGGCTTAAGGTTGCAGTGAATGACTGGCGTTTGGCAATGATGATGAAGATAATCCAATGCATTAGCAACATCATTGGAAATATTCAACCTCTGAAGAAGACTTAAACTCCTTGGTTCCTCAAGCATCTCATTTATTCTTGAAGTTGAATGCAACCATTCATCTAGGTTGCCATTTGCCATTAACTCGTATACCAAAGCTTTAAAATCATTACCTTGATAGTCAATACCAGAACATGATGTAAGCACCTTTACAAGATTTCGATGCCTAATGTTTCGTAGAGCCTTACACTCAGCTACGAAACTTTTGGAAGCTCCATGACGCAAAAGGTTGAGCACCTTGATAGCAACTATATGTTTACCTTGACCAAGAATTCCTTTATACACGGACCCAAAGCTACCCAAACCAATTAGATTGGTAGAAGAGAACTCATTGGTTGCGTTTAGAATACTTTGGTAAGATATATTTGGAAACAAATCTCTTGAATCACTTGATGTGTTTTCTTTTCTTTTATTTCTTAAAGAATAAAGAAGTAGAAGTGAAAGAATCAAAGTTACTCCAAGAAGCCCAGAAGATATAATGATTATTAACTTCAAGGTAAGGGTCGATTTCCTCCTCTTGCATTTAGGAAGTTGAAACTTAGGTATGCCCCCACAAAGCTTCTCATTTCCCTTAATTGCAGTTGCACTCATGTTCTTGAAAAATCCCTCCACTGGCACCTCACCCTCAAAATGGTTGTAAGATAGATTCAAAAATTGTAAGAAGACAAAGTGCTCTAAAAATTTTGAAATTTAGCCAGACAAATTATTGTTAGAAAGATCTAGGAATTCAAGACCTCTTAATGATTCCAAAGATGGAGGAACGATCCCTTGGAAGAGATTTCTTCTCATGGCTATATATTCCAACTTCACACAACTGCCAAGGCTTGTTGGAATTTTACTAGACAACATGTTTTTAGAAATATCCATTTGTTCTAGATTTTTAAATTTTCTGATTTCTGTGGGAAGGACACCAGTAAATTGGTTGATAGATAAATCTAAGCCCACTAGTGAGAATGAGAGACCAATGACTTGCGAGGATATCGAACCAATGAGATTGTTATTAGAAAGATTCAAAGCAAACAAATTTTGGCACTTGCTTAGACTTAGAGGGATGTTGCCTTCAAGATTATTTTGTCTAAATACAACCTTATCAAAATAGTTAAATTCCCAACAGAGAGTGGAATGTAACCAGAGAGATTGTTATTACTTAAACCCAAATTTTGTAACTTTTGAACCTTTCCAATTTCTGAGGGAATTTTACCTGATAAGTTGTTGTTCCACGTATCAAGTCTCTCCAAATTGATCAAATTTCCTATTTCAGTGGAAATCTTTCCAGATAATTTGTTATTGTCTAGACACAATGTAATAAGAGTAGTTGAAAAATTGCCAATACATTTAGGCACCTCTCCCCCAAAGTTATTATCATTTATAGCCAAAAAAGTCAGATAGGTGGCATTTGTCAAAGAACAAAGAAAATTCAAGTCGTTTTCCCTTCCATTTCCAAGATTGTTAAGAGTAATGGAAAACCATGAAATTCTATTTAGCTTTTCCAAAGATTGATCTTTTCCACTAAGTTTATTTTCATTAAATTCTAGTATCTCTAGATTTGAGGCATTATATATATATTGAAATAGGGATAGATCCAGTAAATTAGTTGTTGGCAATAGAAATCTTTTTGATATTTTGTAAGGTGATACCTATGGTAGATGGAAGATATCCTTGGATTTGGTTGTCTGCTATATCAAATACCTTTAGTGAAGAAAGATTGAATATTGAGGGAGGAATTGTACCAGACAACCCATTTGCAGCCATACCAAAATATTCAAGTGACCAAAAAAAGTAGGGGTAATCCCGTGCAAGTTATTGTCAGATGTTACAAAGGCATTTAGAGATGACAAGTTTGCAAAAGAAGGTGGGATATCTCCTATCATACTATTTCTATGTATAAAAAAGGATTGGAGCTTTGACAGGGTGCCAAGCTTTGCAGGGATTTCTCCAGTCAGAAGGTTGTGACGGACAATAAGTTCTTCAAGGTTGGTGCAACTAGATAAATTGCTTGAAATTTTGCCACCAAGTGTGTTATATTCCAAATCTAAGCATTGTAATCTGTGTAAATGGCCAATTTGTGGAGGGATTTTATCATGATAGCTGTTGTTAGAGAGAGTTAGATTTCTCAAAAAACTTAGATTTCCAACATGCGGAGATATGGAGCCTATCAGTTTCAAAGATTGCAGGTCCAGTTTGGTGACCCTTTGATGTTGGCGACCACAAGTAATCCCTTGCCATCGGCAAAAGTGGATGCTGTCATTCCAAGATGTCATAACCCCAAAAGGGTCCAGAGTGATCTTGGATCTGAACTCGAGCAACGCCAACCGGTCAGTCTCATTATTCCCACCAACCACAAAGGTGACAAACAAGCCACACCACAAGAGACGGATAAAAGCATGCATGGAAAAAGAAGAGGATGAAGGAGCTGAACTCAACTAGGAAAACCCCATGCAGAGTCGTTCTTGATACGAGTGGATGTTGGTTTATCGAAACAAAGCAGAGGGTTTGGTTTCACTACTTAATTAGCGCTCATAGGAATTTATAAGAAGTGAAGATTGAAGAAGGAAGTCCAGCCCAGAAGACTACGAGAACTTTTATTTTATATTTTTTAAGTAAGAAAAAGACTACAAGGCACTGGTGGCCCATTGTTGATGTCAGGACTCAGGGTAGTTACAGGACTACCTTGATTTGTAAAATGAAATATATATATATATACACACACTTGGAAAAAAAAAAAAAAAAAAAAAATTATTTATTAAATTAATTTATTGTGACTGCCATAAAAATACGTTGAACACTCTAGTTTGAAAAACATAATAATTTGGATTCAACAAAAATTAGTGTAATGCTACATTTAAAATTTATTTACAATAATTTCATAACAAATCTTTTGCAATAAGTTGCTATAGATTCTAATTTGGGGCTAATATTAAGATTACTTTTTTATCTACCAATACTAATTTCTGCATATGATTTGTTGTGAAAATATTGTAGATATGACATTTCTTCAAATATAATTTTTGGTCCCCCAAACATAATCCTTAACCCTTTAAACCAAAAAGAAAAAAAAAAAAAAGGCTTAAACGACAACAATAAAAATTGGCCTAAATAACAACAAAAAGAACCAAAACTTATAAGACAAGATCAAACAACAACTAGTGAGCAAATTATTCAAAGAAAAATCTATTTAAAAACAATAAGAAACCCTAATTATTCAAATTTGGAACTCGTTTATCCAATTACTTAAAAATAATCTCTAATTTCATTTTTACTTAAAAAACGGTACCAGGAGATATATTGTGGTTGTAATTTCTCATCAGCAATGCCAGCAATTATGCTTTCTTTGACTTTGTAGTTGCAACAATTTTGCTCTCCTTAGTGACCTTGCTTGTAATTTTAGCAAATATCATTTTTTTTTTCTCTCTTTTTATTTTTCTCCTCTCTATTATCATTTTAAACTTTCTCCAACTTTAGTACTTTAATCTTATCAATCCTTTTTCTTCCTCTTTTTTAATAAAAAGAAATTGCAAGACTTCATGTATTTTTGTGTGTGTGTGTGTGTGTTTTTTATGTTCTAATATTCATGTTATTTCTTTATTAAATTTTTTATAATTTAAGTTTCTTAGTGACCATTTAAAAAAAAAAATTCTAGAGCTGCCATTGTTACAAAGACAAGGGAATTGTAATTAAAGCATGTAGCCATGTCAGTGGTCCCAATACCTTTTATAATTAATGGAAAATATTATTGATTGAAAATATTTACTATTTTAGGTGTTTAAAAAAGAAGGTAAATTTAATTTTTGGCATTTAATGGAAGCTTTAAAATTACAAAATAGTGGTTGTAAGGACCCATTTTGCAACCCAAGCCCAAGGTGTGTGTGATCTTGGCCCAATGAGACTAGCACAATGAATTTGTAGAGAGTGGGTTAAAGAACTAGGTCTTAATGAGTTGAACAATGGCTAGTATTGAATTAGATGAGAATCAAACACAAATAAGAGATTCTAATGCCAATGAACTTACAGTCTGAGGAGGTCTCCCTTCTATAAATTGATCACAATTGGGTACAAGTACAATTTAGATTGCTACAATGTTATTTCTCTATTTTTCCCGATTCCCTTCTCATGGAGAGTTTCTTACATTATATAGCTCCCTTTGGGCCATTTTGACCCTACACTTGTTAATCATTTGAGCCCTTACTTAAGTGTCTGTCCCATCAGACACCCTTTCTGGCTTTTTGTGACTTATGATAGCCAAGACAGCACTGTTCAGGGGTCTTCTCAACATAAATGTGGCTAAAAAAGTAGCTGCAGTGCATTCAATACGGTGGTAGTAGCTTTCCCATAAATATTTTTGTGTTCCCATCATCCTTATACATTTATGATGCACGTCCTTGTCACTGGAGCTTCCTGGAAGGTCATCGTGATAACTGGAGTACATGTTTGAGCTGTATTTATCATGCTCGAGGAGATATTCCTCCTCGAATCACCCTCCCAATTTGTATTTTGCTCATTAAGTCCTGGGTTTGAACCACTCATTGCCATTCGTTCGTCCTCAGACTACTCATGCTCTCAGCTAAGGCCCAAGGCCCAATATATGAGTCGGGCCCTTATCCCTACAATAGCTCCTCAAAACTCTGGTTTTTTCCTTTCATCTGAGGAGAAAAATTGGGGTTTTGAATTTTTAAAAGCTAATTCTACATGATCCTTTAATTCACACATGTGGGAGCGCCTTTTTATGCGCCCTATAATTACCACTGATACTTCTAAGCCCGTGAGGTGTCATTAATTGCTCCAGGCGGCGCTTTGTTCCCCAGATCTAACGGTGAGGTGCAGATCCAACGGTTGATCTCTCTCTTGAAATTTTGAGCAGGATTACTCCCACCCATTCTCACCCTTTATATAAAGCCTTGAGGGAAATCATTTTCCCCTTACTTTACTTATTTTCAAGTTCTCTAGAGATCTTAAGCACTCCAACTCACTAAACTCTCTACAATCCCAAGTCTCCCTAATTCATTTCCTTAAGAAAATTTCCAAAAGATTTTTCTAAAGGTTCAGGGTTAAATACATTCACCTTCGTAAGTATCTATCTCTTTAAGCTTTCTTTTTCTCCTTGGCCAACCTCCTCGGCCTTCTTCCTTTTTAGAAAATTTCCTTCGTGTCACCTGCGTTTGCTTAGATGGGTAGATTTAAGCACTTAGTAGACTTTTTGGCTGGTATGGAGGGTTTTAGGGCCAAATACCATATCCCACAAGGAGTGGGTTTACAATATTGTCCTTTGGACCAAGTACTTACAAATAGAGAGGTGGGTGAAGTTGTTATTCCAACAATCGCCTTTATAGAGGGAGGAATGACACTTCCCATGGGTAAGATCACCAGAGACTACTTGCTCAACCATAGGTTGTGTCCCCATTAGTGCGCTCCCAACTTGTTTAGAATCATAGGGAGTGTAGATGCCTTGAATGATCTGATGGACTTAGGGCTCACATGGCACAATGTCGTTCACTTGTACGAGTACCATTCCCTTGCCAGTGCGAGATATTACCTCAAGTCCTGTTCCGATGTCGTTAGATTGATATCTTGCCTTCCTAAGTCCAACAAGGGCTTGAAGGATGATTATCTGGTCATCTTCGGGGAGTGGCATGACGATCTTCACTGCTTAGTTCGGGCAGGAAAACTAGGTGGGGTACCTTAGGATTAGGTTCCTTAGCAAGAACTTTAACTCCTTTTTTTTAATTATTTTTTTTAAAAAAAACTTTGCCTAAATATTTCACATTCTTGGATAGTTTTATTGATCTAATCTCAATTTTCTCCTCGGATGTTTTTTGCAAATAAAAACCACGTCACTTCAAGACTTAGTCATGTCAATGTACCGAGTCTTAACAAATTGCTGAGATCCGAGATATTCATAAGCGAAGACAGATAGTTACGGGCCATCCATTTAATTTTGGACTATGAGCCCTTGTCTCCCATATTTTAGGACATTGGCCAGGCAATAAGGGCTGGTGACCCTAGGCTAGTACGCATACACGTCTTTAAGCCGGGGTTCCTGTCTAGGAGAGACCTTCTGCTTGTTGAGCTGTCCATTCGACGTGCTCCACAAGAAGTTGTTGTTCCAAGAGAGGAAACAGCTTCCACACACTTGTCCTTCGAGGCTGAGATTGATCAGTTCCACCTTGATGAGGAAGGTGAAGCTCCATATAGGCCTGTTGAAGTCTCGGACTCTGAAGTCGGACTTGATAGATTCTCTGCGGCTAATTTTCGAAGACTTGTAGTTGCTCGGATTGATACCAGTGAAGAAGAAGAAGAAGAAGACACGGCCCTAAACCAAAGGAGAAGCCTGAGGGATCTTATGGCTGAGAGGAACAAGGGGTCGTCTTCAAAAGAAGCCCCAAAATCCCAAGTTCCTCCCACTCTTCCTCCTCCTCCCCCTTTGCCTCCCATTGACCTTGGATTGAATGTCATGAAAGACTTAAAGAAGAAAAGGCCAGTGTAAGATCTAGAGGAGGGAGAGGTGGCCCCTCAGAAGGGCATGAAGAAACATAAAACCACCAAGGATCCCAAGGATAAAAGGTCCTTCTCTGTGGATAGCCGAGAGGAGCAAACTCTAGCCGAGGTGGTACGACCTCAGTACCGTACCTGGTCTCCTCGGTTAGAGGTGGATGGGGCCACCTTCCCTTGGAATGCCTCTATCTAGGATTACCAAAGAGGTCATTCTACACATGTGGCTGAGGCCTTGGAGTAGTCATTCCTTCTACCTAAGGATATGGATGCTGTGAGGAAGTTGAAGCAGCATGAGCTTTTCATGTCCCTAAAAGTTTAACGTTTAAAGAGTGTATATGTAATCATCAATTCAAACTTGGCAGGAAACCTAAAAAAGTGGGACCCTCATGAGCAATTTGCTTTTTAGTGATGCCCAATTTTCAAATGCACTTGGTCCAACTTATTATTGTTGGAAGTTATTGTAAGTGAAGTGTGTTGAATCAGAAAGACAAATAAACAACAATTAACAAATATGCAATAACAGCAAGTAACAAATATGAAAACTAGCTCTCCCTTGAGCTAGATATATAAAAAACCTTTTATTTTTTTCCCTTTCAAAAACAATTTCATCTCCCCCTAAATAAAAACAGATAATTTTTTTTTTTCAAATTTCATCTATTTCTCTCCTTTTTTGTCACATTTTGACAAAAACAATCCAATTAAAAGGTAAATAGTAAACATACATAACAGAAGGCAAAAGAAAATATAGTTGAGGCTGCATGGAAAAATTTTCTATGCAAAAATTTAGTCTTCATATATTAGCCCTAAAATTTCTCAAGATTGTAATTCAATAGGGTCTATATTATGAATGGTTGTTTAGTTATAAATTTCTCAAATAAAAAAAGAAAAAGAAAAAGAAAAAAGCTTTAGCTATAAAATCTTCCATAGTACATTAAAACACAAAGTTTATTAATGATGAAAATTTTACATACTTGATATAGAAGAAAACAAAAATACATGACTACAACAAGGAAGCAATAAGATTGATTATAATTTTCTCCAATCATATATATCATAGACAGAAAATCGTGATAACAACCATGTGAATAAGTCATCATCCTTGTGCACCTGCAGTGAAGGAAGATAATTTCAATATTGCAAATAATAAGCTTAGGACTTCAGAAAACGATACTATACTAAATGACGTTTTCCCTAAAATAAAAAGAATTCAAAAGATAGCAATTATCAATAACTTAATTTGTAAATTAAAATTTTAATCATGTTTTAATTAATAGTAAAAAAAACAAATCCTAACTCGTTCAATATTTGTGGATTTGGTACCCATTTACCTAGATTTTATTTAAAATTTTAAACAAGAAAGGCTTCTCTAACAAAGTTGTTTACTTTAACTTTCTAGCGCAATAATTTAATCTTATGTCATTGTTAATGACCTCCATAGTATAAGATGTAAGCCAATTTCTTGTGAATAACTGCAATGATAGCATAGAAATCGCCTAATAGAAAATAGAGATTCGCATATTATGCGTTTAGGAATTATAGAAGAGTAATTGTGCTTATTGCCTTATTCCCATACTAAGTATAGCATAATGAGCATGTCAGTTTTGAAGTGGCACCTATCTTTTTTGCTTTGCAAAAATGCAAAATTGAAAATACTAACATAAATTATAATGCCTAGCAAGACTCAAAATTTACCTGTGGCTTCAAGCCTTTGTCTGCATAGATTAGTTTCAAGAAGTTTCTTTCTATTAGGTTCTAAAAATTTAGAACAATTGGTAAACCGAGAACACAAACTTGTCTAGATATAGATTCCTAGATCTATAGGAGTGATTAGACAATGCTCAAGGTATTACAAGTCAGAACAGAAGAAAATACAAGCTGTAGAAAGAAAAGTTCAATTTCAGTGAAATCTGACCGATTGAAAATCGTAGACATGAAATTTCTGCAGAATTCTATTTCAGCCCAAACTCTGCTTAAACATTTTGGGTTTCAAGTGAAACACTTCTACTATATAAAGGAAAACCCTAACTATGTTTTAAGAACTTTTGAGAGACTTTAGAGGTGCTCTTGTGAGATCTAAAAGGTATTGTGCCTTCATCTTTCAAAGTCACTACCGGAAATTATTCATATATCATTAGAAGTTGGATCATTGAGGATATTTGCTTAATTAGAGATAGTTTTTATTTTATTTCTTTTGATAGTATACTATTGCGATGTAATTGTGCTGTCTTAGCTTTAGCTAGCGTTGCAAAAGAGGATGAGGCCATTGTATAAAATAAAATTATTCAGACAACAGATTGAGATAGATTTGTTCCAATCTCCCTACTACTTTTTGGCATAGACACCAACATATAGTAATTAATATGGAAGCATAGACAATGATAAAATAGATGATAAAGAAGAAAATAGCAAAAAAGATATATTCAAAATAAGTTAAAACAGAGTATGGAATATGAAAATAGAAACTATAAAATCTTAATTGAAAATACTTTTTTCTTTGATTAAACTTGAAAACAAATTGTCTTTGATACAAGCTTTAAAAATAAACACTATCTGAAGAGTTACAAGATTTCAAAGTAAAATCTGTAAAAGGGTTATAGGATTACAAGAGTGAAAAGATTACAAAAGTCTTTCTGAGGGAAAGGGCGAGCTATCTTGGATCTGGGAATTGAAACTTAAAATTCTAACTTGAAAATTGGGACCTGGAAATTTGGACCCGTCTCCCGTCTTCAGAGTTTGTCAATTTATAGATGAAGTGAACCCTGGTAAGTCTTCAAAAGTAACCTGAGTTGGTTGAGTTAACTTAAGTTATTCTGTCGATAGAATCTTATAGAATCTTGAACAGTAAAAGTAGTCTGTTTGAGAATATGGTAGTGCCTAGTGGCTTCTGGGAGTCTGTCTGGATGTGTGTGCAAATAAATTTTGAGCAAAATATCTTTCTGGATTTTTCTGTCCTGCGTGCTTGTGAATAGTAATCCGTCATAATTGTTTCCTAAAGCATCTGTCATTTTGTCATTTCATCTTATCTATCACATGTCATAGGGGTCTTGAGAATCTTGAAATGCTTCTGGGTGAGTCCTGTCATTTGGAGAGGTGGATTCCATTACTGTGTCATCTTCATTTGATATCTGTGATGCAGCTTCAAGTAGTTGCTTTTTAAGATGCTTTTTGTTTGAGATGAAGGCAAGCTGGCACTGGACTTGACTCTTTTCTAAAAAGAAATTAGAACTTTCTATCTGGGAGGAGGAGGTCTTTTTCTGTAGTTCTTGGCAAATATGATCAAAATTGAACTTATTCCACCATTTTAATTTAAACTTTCTGGTAAGCATGGGAGAAGGATACTGAGGATGCTTTTCTATCTTGTATTCCCATTGAATGATCCATGGGAGATTTGGAAACCTGTAAAAGAACTGCAAAAGATGTGGGAAATCCCTAAGATCTGTATGCCATTTTTTGAAAATTACTTTGTCAATTAAACTCAAAATTTTCTGTTTAGTGTTGTCATTATCTTTCTCTAATAAAGGGAGTTCAGTCATTGGTTTAGAAAGTTCTTTCAAATTTATTATTTCTGCAATATTTTGTTCATTTATATCTGTGGAGTTATCTTCTTTAATTTCTTGTTTTACCATTTTTGCTTCTATCATTAAATCTTGTAGAGATACCGGTTTTATATCTATCCTATCTTGTTTTTTTTTTTTTTTTTTTTTTTCTTTCTTTTCTTTTTCTTTTTCTTTCTTTCCACATTCCGTAATATGGTGTCCATATTTCCTACACTTAATGCAAGCAATGGGTATGTCTATAGAATCTTTCAATTTTATTAAATAGTCTTTTTTGTCATTTAGTTGATTAGGAAAATTATCTATCAACTTCATTATTATGTCTTTTTGTTTCCTAATTCTTTTATTAACCTTAAGTGGGTTGGTTAATTTTAATTCTTTCTCTTTCTTTACATGATCCATTTCTTTTTGACTATTATTACTATTGTTGACTTTTTCTATCTCATCTTTTATATCTAGTTTCCTACGTATGACTTCCTTCTTTTCACCATTTTGTCTTTCAAATTTTTCTAGTGTTTCTTTTACCATACATTTCCTTATCTTACCTCTTTCTTTGTCTTCATTTATTATATCTCTGACACTTTCTATAGTACTTTTTTCTTTTATGAGATCCTTTCTTTTATCTTCTATATGTGTTACTCTTTCCTTAATTGGGCCAGTTTCTTTGTCAACTCTTCTGTTGGTTGCTTTTAATGTTTGTAAGTTCTTATCTATTTCTTCTTTTGAATTATTATTTATATACCAATTATTTGTCATAGTTTTAGTTGAAGATGATCTGTGATGGGGTTCAAATTCTCTTTCATTTTTAAAAGGTGAATTTTAAGCTTTCAATCTTTCATAGAGGTCCAAAAAGCTCTCACTTTTCTTTTCTACTTTAGTATATATAGCAGATCTATCAATATTTTCTAATGATTCTAATTTTTTATTAATTATATCTAGCAAACTATTATTATGTCTATTAGTCTGTCAGTTGATTTTATCTCCTGTTAAAGTACTCAAATTATTTGTTTTACTATTATAATTATAATCATCAATTTCACTGTCATAATCAGAATCTGTTTCATCATAATCCATATTACTATTTGACCAATCATTATCTATATCTCTCATACTATAACCTTCATCATAATCTATATCATCATAATCCATGATTCTAATTAGTGTGTGCCTAACCTAAGTGTGAACAAGCAAACAGATGATGAACTGACAAACGTATTTATTTTCTTTCTAAGCAATTAATGATTACTGGAAGAACTATTACTAACCACTGGTATCCTTGCTATCGGGACCACCTCCTTAGGAAACTCCATTGTGGGACCACCCAAACAACACCTGTTCGTTGGCTAACAAAACGGGTTGACCAACATGAAACTATGGTTTGCCAATGAGTCTGAGGCTGACCAACG
The DNA here is from genome assembly GCA_035136125.1 of Quercus rubra. Classification (NCBI taxonomy): domain Eukaryota; kingdom Viridiplantae; phylum Streptophyta; class Magnoliopsida; order Fagales; family Fagaceae; genus Quercus; species Quercus rubra. The sequence continues at coordinate 11,567,281 of CM068733.1, read as the reverse complement.
CTATCAAGGAGCAAGTAGTGTCTAAAGTAGTAAAATATGTTCCTAGAAACTTCTTAATTGCAGAGAAATAAAACCCATACATTTACCATCCATGGCTCTAATACCAATTAACTACCCAGGAGAGAGCACGGTAGTAATATGGAAGCATAGATAATGATAAAATAGATGATAAAGAAGAAAATAGCAAAATAGATATATTTAAAATAAGTTAAAACAGAATATGGAATATGAAAATAGAAACTATAAAATCTTACTTGAAAATACTTCTGTCTTTGATTAAACTTGAAAACAAATTGTCTTTGATACAAGCTTTAAAAATAAACACTGTCCAAAGAGTTACAAGATTACAAAGTAAAACCTGTAAAAGGGTTATAAGATTATATCTGTCTGAGGGAAGGGTTACAAGATTACAGGAGAGAAAAGATTACAAAAGTCTTTCTGAGGGAAAGGGCGAGCTATCTTGGACCTGGGAATTGAACTTTAAAATTCTAACTTGAAAAATGGGACCTGGACACAGTTACAAGATTATAGGAGTTTTGAATTTTGATTAGTACACAGTTACATCTAGAGTTATTGAAATGGTCGAGACTGGAATTCTTGTCATTGGGTCATTCTTTGGCCGTTATCATTGTATTTCCTCTAGAATATGATTTAGTCTACTGAATAAGTGAAATAGGATCATAATTGCCCCTCAAGGAATTTCAATCGGAATCCAAGATTGCGAGAAAATTTTATTGGGAGATAAAGTAGTCTGATTGATTGCCATTTAGTCTAGAGCGTGCAATAGAAGTGGTGTGTGACCCCAGCCGTCAACATTATAACTAAAATTATTATTATTCTCAAGTAATTAGTATTTCTTGACCAATTTCAAATATAAAATAAGAAAGTAATTATTGCGAGATTAACAGTTTTCTGTGAGATTCTGAAAAAAAAAAAAAAAAAAAAAAAAAAAAAAAAAAAAACAGTTTTCTGTGAATAACTAATAAGCATACTTTTCCCCCTTGTTATTAAGATATGAGTTTATTTTTCAATATCATAACAGATTCATTACCAAACCCATAAACAAGCCTACACTCGTCTTGTATTTTATCAAGCCCTATTATTTAAAAGTTTGTTTATGTACAATTTTATTTTATTTTTTTTGGATGGAGCTAAACTCGTTTATTAAACAAGCCTAAAATCAAGGTTCAAGTTTGAGTCATTTATAAAAAAAAAAAATATGAACAGGTCTTTCATAAATCCAAGTTCATGTTTATGAATGGCTTGATTCATTTACATCCATGATTTTAAACATATTTATATGAATGGAATGCTAGGGTTGGGAGCCAAGAAAGTTGGTAAAATATAATGGGAATTTCAAGAAATTTGGAAAATAAATTAGGGCAATTAGTATGTTCTTCTTTTCTATGTAAAAATGCATATTATAAGAAAGACTATTAGTAAATAAATAGCAATAAATAAATTCACTATTGAATTACATTTCCTTTTTATATCCTCCATTCTCGCAAAATTTCTAAAAGAAAAAAGATCAATAGCAATGTCATCAATTAAATGCTTAAATTTCAAGTTTTTGTAAGATAAAGTTATGGTGGTCAACAACAAAGGTTACGGCTAGTGGCAACTCTAGGAATATCTTCTAGGGTGGTCATTAAAAAATTGAAATTATACAAACTTTAATATAAAAAAAAATTCATATATTGACCAAAAACACACACACACACACACACACACACACACACACACACAAATACATAAGTCTTACAATTTTCTTTATGAAATTTTTATTTTGAAGTATTTACATGATAGTCTCGTTATCAATGTTGCAAGCTACATCATTTTCAAAATTATAGTTAGATAAAAATTTTCTTGGGCTTTTTCTTTTTGTTTGTAAGGACCTAATATATTGTTAAGGGGACCAAAATTTAAGGACAAAGTTTGGCTACAAACTTAGTTTTAGGGCTACAACTCTCACTAAATAAATTAATATGATTACATATTTTGAAAATCTAATCATTGAATTGCATGTTCTTTATGTTCTTAAAACACATGTCAAATTCATGTCAATCAAATGTTATTTATTATTTGATCTATAAACTTATTTTTTATGTATAATTTTAGTCTACAAAAACTCGAAATTTATAAATTTGGATGATGACTTAACTATTGATCTTGAAATTTTACAAGTATAGAGGATAGAAAATGTAATCCAATGATAAATTTGTCAAAATTTACATCTAATAAAAAAATATTGAGTGGAGTTATAGTCTTAGTTTACAACAAAGTTTGTTACCAAATTTTGTCTAAAGTTTAATTATATTGGGCCTAAAAAAATTTGTGGTGGTCACGAATATGTTTTAAGAATTAAGAAAACATAAATTTTTAAATTTTATATATAATAATTTTTTTTTTCAAGTTAGGGTAGTCACGCGACCACCTTGAACTCAACGTGGAGCTGCCAGTAGCTACAGCCTTTTACAACTCCCACAAATAAGGCTACTACTTTGAGCACTGTCCAATACTTTTTCTCTTCTACTAAAAAATATTTGGCTGCTGCCTTGAGTACTCTCTACAACCTTTTTCTCTCACTCCTTATATTTTCTCTCACACACATTCACACTATATTTCTACCTCCTTTTATAGAGTTTCCAACCAAGTGGTTTACAACAGATTGTACCATGATTTTGTTCAAGGGAAATTATTTTTGCTGGTCGCTTTTGAATGATTGGTTGAAATTGGAACTCGTGTGAATTGTTTGGTTGAAGTTGGAACACGTGTGAATTGTTTTTTTTTTTTTTTTTTTTGGGGTATGAACCCATGTGTGAATCTCACCCACCAAAATCCATTTGTTAAAGTCAAGATTTTGCAAAAGTATCTTTTAATTCTGCCTTTTTATTTCATTAGTTAGGTAAATTTTGCAAAGATTTTTCGAAAACCTAACAACCATGATATTAGTAGTTTATTAAATGTGCCTTTGCCTTTTTATTTCGTCTTCTTCTTTTCATTATATATATATTTGGTAGATATGATAGAATTTTAAATTTTCAGTCAATGACTTCCACTTTATAATAATTGCTTTTTATATTAGACTAAGATACTAATCGATTATATATATATTTATATAATTTCTTTTACATATAAACAAATATAAAAATATAAAGTAAGAACATGATAAAATATAAGAAGAAGAGTACTTCAATCCAATGTAATTCGATTTGGTTTACTTCGAATCAGAGTACTTCGATTTAGTCTATTTAGCAATTGTTTACTTTCAACTAAGTTAATTCTAATGTCATTGAGTTGAAAGAATTATTCACTTTCAACTAGTTTTCTTCGACTCAATGACATTAGAAATAACTTAGATTTAAGAATTAGACTTAGTGATTTGGGTCTACTATGTACTACCTTTTATTTTTAAATACGATTCTCAATTTATCACTCAGTTTAACCAAAATATTGTGACGATAGAATTATTGGAAGAGCATTACAGTGACAGGTTTTTAGCTGTAAGTATTTTGTTTCCATAGTTCCTCAATGATGGGATACGTGTGAGTGGATTGGAAAAATATGTATTAAGAAAACTAGTAAGAATGTGAAATTGGGCCGTAAATACAGGATCGAGTTGGGTAAAGCCACTTTATTTAAAAATAAATAAATAAATGTCATGTTATTAAAAATAGGTCATCTCATTGCCTGCACAAAAAAATTAACAGAACCAAATAAAATGATCAATACTACTTAGTTTTAAAACTTTATGGACTATCATCAAAAACACCAAAAACTAATTGGTATCTTGGTTTGATGATAATAAGCTATCACCAAAAGCGGACGCTATAGGTTAAAATTCTCTCTCTCTCTTAAAAAAAAAAAAAAAAAAACTTTATGGACTATAATTACTCATTTGAAACATCAAAGACAAAGCACTAATTAATGTCTTAACTTTAGGTAAAATCATAATTTTTTTTGTCTGTATTGTTTAATTAAAGTTGCCAGTTGTTGGTAATCAATAATAAGTTGGCTGATCCAATATAAAAAATTAATTGGTGTCGTGATTTGATAAAATAAAATAAAATAAAATAAAATAATCATCGTAAAGTCCAAGCAAAGGTCATAAAGTGTAATTCTATAATATTTGTTATTAAATTTTTTTTAAAAAAAAAAAGAAAAGAAAAGAAAAGAAAAGAAGAAGAGAGAAATGTTAAAGCATGCCTTAAGGTTAAGAGTATTGGTTTAAAAACTAGGCGAAACTACATTGTTGGTCTCTAAAATTTATCTATGGAGTAGTTTTAGTCCCTGAAGTTTCAATAATGAGCACTAGCGGTCCTTTTATTAACTTCTATTAGTTTTTTTGTCTATATGCCTAATGGAATAATGATGTGGCAATTTTTTAATGATGTGTCATTTTTTTATATTAAAAATTACACATCAAAATACACATTAGCTTGGGTCTCACAAATCAAACCCAGTTCTATTTTGAATCATACATTGATTTTCATAAAAACCAAACAGAACAACTGCTAATTTTTTTTGGATCTTACATTGATTTTCTTAGCAATTTGCATCTTATAATGACTGCCTGGCTTCTCCAAGCTGTAGTACTACTTTCACTCTCTCTAAAACCAAAGGATTTAAAATGAAAACCCCAATTTGAATTAAAAAAATAAAAAATAAAATAACAAGAATAGGACTATTTGAGATAAAAGAAAAAGATGGAGATACCCTTCTGATCGTCCACTAGAAAATACATTATTTGGAGATGCCCTCCAAATGTGGGTGTTAGACTAACTGATCTCGAAAATACCCATGTACTTTGGAGAAATATATGAGTTATGGTTTTTCTTTCATTATCCTAATAATTATTATGGCTATTATGTTATATCTCCAAACCTTGAGAATGTTTTCAATTTGTATTTGATTTTCGGCATGTACTACAAATTTCCAAGCGGTGGTTAATCTTAGACATGGCAAAACGGGTCAGACTCGCTTGACCCAACCCGTTTGACCCGCAACCCAATTGACCCGTTTAAAAATGACCCGTTTTGACCAGTGACCCATTTTGACCTGTAATTTGATTGACCCGACCCGCCTATTTTGCCATGTCTACCAACGTTGAATAGATTGAGATTGAGGTGTAATTTTTATAAAGTATTTACTTATTCTTTTTTATTTAATATGTTATATACTTCATTATAGTTTGTCATTCTATGCTTGTTATCTTCATTTTCTCTTCCTACTTTAACTAGATCGAAGATTATATCAAGATTAGCTTCTAGAAAGTTGAACAAGAGTTGCACCAAATTTGGGCATCAAGTCAAGTGTTTAGTGATAATTGGTAACAATATTACCAATGAGAATTTAATCACAGTTAAGGAACTCATAAACAATTGACAGATTGCATCTACTTCAAAAAAAAAATTTGTTTGAAAAATACGGGTCAACTCGACCCAACTCAACTGGCGACCCTTTTGACCTGTTTAAAAATGACTCGTTTTGACTCGTGACCCGATTGACCTAACCCAAACCCGATCCGACTCACCCGTTTTGCCATGTCTAGTTAATCTAATAGCTAGTAAAAAGGCAAGCAATGGTAAATTTGGCAAGCTAGGTTTCAACGATTGGAGAATATTAATAGTAGTTTTGTTTGGTTAGTAAGAATCAATGGAAGATCCAAATAGAATTGGGTTTGATACTTTGATTTGGGAGACTCAAGCTGATGTATAATTTTTTAATAATAAAAAATCGTCACATCATTAAAAAAATACAACATCATTATTCCGTTAGACATACATGTAAAAAAACTAATAGAATTTTAAAAAAGGACCATTAGTGCTCATTATTGAAACTTTAGGGACCAATAGTGCTCACTTGAAACTTTAGGGACTAAAAGTGCTTTGTAGGTAAATTTTAGGGACCAATAATGTAGTTTTGACTAAAAACTATTTTTAAAAATATTATATAAGAAAATGATAAAGTAATTAATTTTGTTGACAGCTTTTTTATATTTCTCATGAAAATAATGTCAAAACTTTTCTAATATTGTTTATTAACAATTGCCCTAAAGGTATCGTTAACGTGAAAAAAAAGAAAAAAAGAAAAAAAAGAGAGATGTTATGTCTACAATATTTTTACAACAAATCACAGGTGGTTAATTGTTATTGGTTTAAATTTGAAATTAACACTAAGATTACATTTTTGCCCCAACAATAACAACTAGTAACAACCTGCCACTTATGATTTGTTGTAAAAATATTGTAGACATATCATTGTGCTATGATTGTGTTAATGTGAAAAAAAAAAAAAGAGGGCTTACTGATTGTGCTATGACTGTGTTAACGGGAATTTATAAATGCTCGTTGCTTTTAAATGATTGGTTGGGAGTTGGAATTCATTTGTGAATTTCATCAATATTGCAAAATCTGAAGTTTATTATATTATTTTTATTTCTGTTGAGATATTGCAAAATCTAAAGTTGATGATGCAAGGCCCTACTCTCCCCAAAAAATAAAAAAGATTTTCCAGCAGAAAGCCTAACAACCATTTTTTAGTTTTTATAAATCTCAATAGCTAGCCAAGATTTTTCAAAAGTGCCTTTTGACTCTGGTTTTTTTTTTTTTTTTTTTTTTTTTTTTTTTTTTTTTTAATTTTTTATTTCATTGATTAGGTATGTTTTGCAAAGATTTTCCGAAAGCCTACCCACCAGTATATTATTATTTTAGTAATATCAATAAACACAACATTTATATGGTGCTTTTGCGATTTGAGTTGAATTGTGGTCCCCCAACAATCTCTCTTTTATAATGACACTCCCTCTTAAAACAATCTCCTTCGACCTCCTTTTGTTTGCTTTCTACAGTACTTCTTATGATTCCATGGTCCACTACTTCCTTCATTGGGGCTTCCTTGGGCCCATTTACATTTTTTGAGGGCTTTTTTATTATGTTGTGGGTCTGTGTACCATTATTCATGCCATTCGGGGTTAATGATTTTTCTTACTTTACTAATTCTTTTTTCTTCACCGCTTTTTTATTGTTGGACTTCTTTTGTCATTAGGTCATTTTGCTAAAATGGGCATCAACATATATATATATATATATATATTAAATATTGTTACAGTATTTTAAAAACTCTTTTTAAATTCTTTAAATTGTTTGGCTAAACAAACATATATAGTCCCAATGCATCTCATTCATAACCCCAAAAAATGAACATTTAGAAATTCAATTTATGAAGAAAATAAAGAAAAAATTTGATGAGTCAATGGAACTAAGATCATGTTCCCACATGGATATATACAGTGTGTGTAAATTACCAGTAAATTTTTTTATTCAACTCATGTTAGAGATCTTTGATTTTTTTTTTTTTTTTTTTTTTAAAATTGAAGATCTTTGATGTTAAACCTAGTGAAATCTAAAATTTGTAACAATGAACGCCTTTACTAATGGAAAATCCTATGCTCAAGCCTTAATAATAAAGAATTTTAATTATGCATCTTGGAACATCTAAATAAAAATTATAGGCCACCCTATTCTAAATGTATATTAATCTAATTTTTGGTTAACTTATTCGTTATTCCACAGCCTCAAGACTTTATATATATTTTTTGTATAACTAAATATTGCTCTGTATACCTATCATAATTATCACAAAAATCCAATAATTAACTAAATTCACACCTAATAAAAAAAAATGAAAATATTTTTATTAGAAGTGATCTCACAATCTAAAAAAAGAAACAGAAACAGAAAGATAATCAATGAAATACAAAATAAAAATATGCGTGAATTACGTAAGAGGGGGGTTTGGTAGTTGGTACAGATGGGGTTCTGTTTCATGCATCTCTTCCAACATCAAAAACTTGCCGTTTAAGACAATGAAATTTGAGAGACGCGACCACCTTTTATTCCAAAGAAAAGTCCATCAGCCATCAATAAATGATTTTGTCCATGTGGCATTATGAACAGTGAATAAAATTACGCAAGCCCAAACACCAAAAAAACAAGTCAAAAACTATGATTTTGTAACTATATTCTATTTCTAAGCAAATATTTAAATTTTATACATATATTCAAAGCAATAGAGAATACAAGCAAATGTGAAATTTTTTGCTACAATAAAAAACCTATATTACTAAAGTGAATGTAAATACCAATATATTTTCATTTTCCTAACCTCCAGGTGAAAAAAAAAAAAAAAAAGCATAGAAAACTATCAATTAGCATATCATCATATTTTTCTTACCGTTTTTGCTCTAAAAGTACATTAAAACACAAAGGTAATTAACGAAGCAAAGTTTACATACTTGATACAGAAGGGAAAATAAAAAAAAACATGACTGCTATAGGGAAAGCTACAAGATTGGTTGTTTTCTCTAATGTTAAATATCATAAACTTAGAAAATCATAATGAAATTCTTGATAATAAGTCATCATGCATCCTGACAACCTTGATAATAAGTCATCATCTCTGTGCACCTGTAGTGAACGGAGATAATTTCAATATGTTATAATAATCAGCTTTGGACTTCAGAAAATGACAGTATGCTAAATGGCATTTTCCCTAAAATAAAATTCAAAAGATATTCATCATTAATAAATTAATTTGTAAATTAAACATTCAATTGTGTTTTTATATATAGTAAGAAAGTTCTTGATGCAAGGATCCTCATTTACGAAATTAACAAATCCCAGGAAAATTATTAGATACTCCCGGAGTATCATAAATGCGTGTTCCCTCTTCTCACATAAGTGATGGGTCTCACCATAAATTTAATTAATGGGACCTACCATTCATGTGAGAGAAGGGAACACGCATTTATGGTACTCCGGGAGTATACAATAATTTTCCCAAATCCCAACTCATATACTAATATTTGTGGAATTGGTACCTATTTACTTAAATTTTATTTAAAATTTTTAACAAGCAAAATTCTCTAACATATTCGTCAACTTTAAACCACTTGGGCCAATATACAAAAGCCTTATATCTCTAACATTGGCCACCAGCTGGCTTGACAAGTACTGGAACCTGGTCTGGTTCTTGGCATGCATTTTGGGCCTTTGGGCACAAACAATGTGTCAATATGATCATGATTCTGGGCCATTACCTTGGCATTTTTAAGGAGGAACGTGATTTCCACCTCGATGCAACAATTACAATTCAACATGATATGGTATAAATAAGAAAGAAACAAAGCAAGGCTCAATCACGAGCAGCTCACTCCAACAAACTTGAGTTTTTTTCAACATATTTTTATTTACTGTCACTAAAAAATGTTAATAAATACCTTAGGGTATGTTTGGTAACTGTTTTTTTCTCTTGTTTTCTATTTTCAAAAATAATTTTCTATTTTTAAAACTAAAAAACTTGTTTGGCAATTCAAAATGGACAGAAAACAAAAACTGTTTTCAAAACTCAATTTGTAAAGGAAACTGAAAACATGTAAAAGGTTGTTTTCAGTTTCTAATTTTCAAAAGTCAATGAAAACACGCATTTAATTTAATAAATCTATCTCATTTAATGAGTTAACATTAAAGTTCAAATTCTAATAACAACATATTTTAGTATTTTCTATTTTTTTATTAAAAAACCATCTTTTTTTAATTTCAATTAACCAAACATGTTTTTGATTTCAAAAATACAAAAAATTTTTTTTTTCTTTATATTCTCAAAAACAAGTTTTTGAAAATAGAAAACAAAAACTGTTACCAAACATATTCTTAAATTTCTGTAGTTATACAACTGTTGAGTAAAATAAAGAAATTCACATGTTTATTTTCATAGTAGGCATAACTGTTGAAACATGTGTTTAAAAAAAATCCACAGTTGGCATAATTTTTAAAATAGGTGTTAAAAAAATGAGTAAATAAGGAAATGTTATATCAACGGTATGATAAATGTAGAAAAAAATAAATTAAATATTTTATCAACAGTTATAGGATCATTTGGTCCGAATGTTTAAATAACCGTATTTAGTTTTTTTTTTTAAAATACGTGTGGATAAAATAATTTATAAAAATATGTATAATATTGTTTAAAATGTGTTATAATTACATGTGTTTAAAATAGGGAACCGAACAGAGCCTAAGGGCCCGTTTGGTACATGTGTTTAAAAACTGAAAATTGTTGTTTGAAAATATTTGTGGAAATACGTGTGGGTGAAAAAGTGTATTGAAATGCGTGAAATGTTGTTTAAAAACTAAAAATTGTTGTTTAAAATCATAGACCAAACAGCCCCTAAAATGTTGAAAATAAAAACAAGGAACTTGTATAACTCTGTCTCTCTCTCTCTATCGATCTCCGTATCGCGCTCTCTCCCTCTCTCTTTTTAGGGTTTCTCTCTCATTCTTTTATCTCTGAATTTTGAGCTTCGCTTTTCTCTTCTTCGAGTCGCTTTGAATTCTAATCTCTCGCTTTTCTAGGGTTTCTCTCTCTCTCTCTCTCTCTCTCTCTCTCTGATTTTTTTTTTAATTTATTTTTGGTATTAGCTGGATTCCACTGAAGATTTCGAGCCATTGTTTGATTACTCTCGAGTTCAGCCTCTCAATTTCGTGTCCCTCGACGGTATTTTACCACTCTCAACTCTTACCCTCTGTTTGGTTACTGGGAAAATTTTAAGATTTTTTACCAGGATATTGAAATTCTTTATATTTTTCTATACCGTTCAGGATGATTAAATTGAAGCAAATCGAACCATGATATTTGAAATTTAAATTCTCTATTTTCAAACGAGTTTTCTAGCCTTTTGTTTTGTGTTGTTTTGTTGCTCCTGTAGATGATGATGATGATGATACTGCATCCCCAGCTTTGTCTCCTAAACGGAGGAGGATTGCCAAACCTATTGTAAGATTTTTCTGTACGCGAATGTGTGTGTGGTTTGTGTGAAATTTGAATTTGATTAGTGAGAGTGTGTTATGGCGTAGTTTATGTGATGAATGGTGGTGTTGTTGGTGGTTTGAATTTGTTGTTGTGAATTTAAGTCAGAATATTGCAAATTTATACTTGGGAATCAAAATTCTAACCCTAATAGGAAAATAGAAAACTTATAAAAAAAATACTGCAAAAGACGGTACCCCAAGCCCCAATAAATGACCAAAACAGAAATTTTACTGGAGATGTTTACTACAATTCTTTGAAAGACAATCGAACTATTGTTTGTGGGTCCCAAAATTCATTTGAGGCACTACTTTAGTGCTCATTGAGAGCATTTAGTTGATACAGTGTAAGTCTCTTAACTCTTCTCAAAATATAAAATTATGGCCTTTCTAAGTTTTACGATGAAAGCCCTTCAATAAATTCTGCTGGGGCTTTGATCTATCTATTAACTCTTTTAGATTCCATAAATCTTCTATGTTATTTAATTTTGTCAATTCTTTAATAGCTTATATCTTTAGTATGTTTCATGATTAGCTTTTTTTCTTTTTCTTTTTTTGGATAAAAAGTATGTTAATCCTTCTCCATTTATTAGTTTTTCAAAATCAGTTCTTAGGTTTCATAGAAACTTCAAATGTGTGAAACAACCATGTTAAACATGACATACGTTTATGGGTACAAAAAATGTGCCCAAGCCCAATAATACACACTGCTGAACACACTAACATGAGCATTCGACAAAGCATCAAAGGCACATAATCAGATAATCCTAGAAGATGAAATGTTTTGGCAGAATAATGTTTTGGCACCTCCTTGAGTATGTAAAGGGTAAATAGTTCATTCAAAATGTTGTCTGACGTATACCCAACAGTCTCAATTATTCATTTCAATCTTATTCTTAAGTCTTAACTAGCCTTGAGAATTGAGATGTAAAGAACATAATTTGTTACTTATAAAAAACAAGTAAAGAATGTAACAAATTATATATTTCAGTTTTGCTTGTTATATGGTATTTTTCCCATGTAATGGTTTGATGAATTTGTTATCCTCATTGAACCATCTTCATTGGCTGCTTAGCTGTGGCAGCAGTTTGATTGTATAAGATCATATCCGAAGGAAGATAGAAGATACTTTTATTGAGACACTGACTGCTTCAATGATTTTTAGTGACGCTATTCAATAATTCATGCATTTAAATTTTCAGACTGGAGAGAATGAAATAGATAAAAATAAGAAGTGTAAAATGCAATTAACACTCTTGAGGTTTGGGCTAATTCCAGTTAGGTCCAAGACTTTTCTAAACTGACCAACTTGATTCTTAAACTCAACTTGGTCCCTAAACTATTACTCATTTTTCTCACTGTGATTAGAGACCAAGCTAGTTAGTTTTGAAAAGTTTTGGATATGGCTGGCACTAGCACAAACCATAGGGTCGTTAATTGTATTTTACCCATTATTAAGAAAACTAATCATTGACAAAAAACTGTGCTTTGGGCTGATGTTTGGATGCATTCTATGCCCTGGGATCTTTAAATTAGTTGGGTCTTACTAAAAATTCTGGTCCATTTCCACATTAGTATAGTAGGACATGTCCAGCCCAAAGACTAGATTTGATTGTGGTATGACCTACTTCTGCATACCTAAATATCAAAAAAAATGTTAGACTAGATATGTAACCTTTATTTTGTGGGATCCAACTGAGAAAGTTGGCTAGGTTCCTTGTGCTTCAATAACTTTTCAGCCTCCTTCCCTTTTCTAATGTAGGCTTTTATCCAAGTACTCAACTCTTTAATCATCTCAACTTTACCTCAGCTTTATTCAGGCTTCCCATTGTAATATATCGGCAAAGCCTTGGTTCAGGTCAAGCTCAGTTCGAGTTGGGATCATATGATAATTCACTAAGATTGGGCTTCATGGGTTGAGCTAAGTTTAACTAATGTCTCTGAAATATAGTGCGCAAACCTTATCCTTTGTCAAAGCTGCATTCTTGCAGCTCTAGAACTTAGAAAATGATGACAGCTCTAGCCTTTCTTAGCTTGTAGGCCCATAAGATATATGGCACCATTAAATGAAGAATCTTTTTTGTCAAAAAAATGAAGAATAGAAGCAACTGACAGTGTAATGATTTAAATATGTCTCTGTGCAAAACAGCATACAAACCCAGTACATCAAATAGAGAAAATTGTCCTCATTAAATTAAGAAATCAATATGGTTGGCCTTTTATCAACTTTAAAGCTAAGGGAGTCAATCTAATAACCTAGAATCTAATTTAGGGGCCTTCCTAGTGAGCAACACTAAACAAGATTCCTAGGCTATGAATAATGACTCGCGGTAGGTTCAAGTACTGCAGTCACTACAAATTCTGCATCTACTCTCCAAAACTATTTTTTCACTTGACAGGCACACTTTCTACATGAAGATGGCACAATGTGAGCTCAAATAGATACTGCATGCTTGGCTTCCTGAAATTAATCTAATTACATGCTGTAAATCGTGTCTTTTGTAAGAGTTATACAGCACCTTGCAATTATTTAAGATTTTCTGCAAAACACATTTGCTTAATAGTATCCAGGAAAGCAGCTGCATTGCCTCACTGTTAAGTTTGGATGGGTAGAATCAAATATATTCATAGCTAATGCTTTGGTAGATTTTTATTCTGCTTGTGGAAGTTTAGTTGATGCAAAAAAATCATTTGATAGTATTCCAGTGGAGGATGTGATTTCATGGAATTCAATTGTTGCAGTCTATGCAGATAATTGTTTATTGTTTGATGCTCTCAAATTATTTTCAATTATGCAGTTTTGGGGGAAGAGGCTTTCGATTTGATCATTTGTAGGCTTCATGAAATGGTCTAGTGGGTCCAATAATATTCAATTTGGTAAGCAGATTCACTATTATGAAGTTAAGCTTAGTAAACTTATGTTCTGTACGCACACACAGGGAGGAACGTACACAATACAAATATTATGTATGTGTTGCATGTGTATCTATGTCAGTGCAATTGTTATTTTCTTTTTTGTATGTTTTAAGCACAAATACTAATAAGGCAGTTTTCACCAGATTTTTTAATATGATTTTTAACATCCCTTTTGTTTTAAGCACAACCTTAATCTGTTGCAAGTATAGGATCATCGCCATTTAGATTTTTTAATATAAATTTTTAATATGATCATCACCATTTAAGTTGACTTTCTTGACCAATGGAAATGCTAGTTTAAACATGAAATTGAGTTTTGATGATTAGATAACTGAATCTTAATCTTTCACAGTGGCTATTCTTGCATCTTTGTTATTGGGCGAGTCCATTGGGTTTGTTGGAGGTGCAGGGCTTGTACTTGGTGTCATAGGGCTTTTACTCCTTAAGGTAAACATTGATGTTCCTTCATGTAAATGCAAAATGCTTTTGAGTTTACCGTCTAAGTTGCTTTTCTCAATAATGTGATTTATATGGTTCATTTAGTTCAATTGGTAAAATTTATTATCATCTAATAAAAGTTGGGAGTTCGAATTTTGCCTACACCAAAACAAAATCCATCGGTATATTTACTTGATAATAAAAAGCAACAATCATGAAGTGTCGTCATATGTTTCAAATCCTATCATATTTATATATTAAAAAAATGATATCTTTTATGTGAAAAGCATAAAGAATTCTCAATGGCATTTTGCAATAAAAAAAGAACCTCGAAATTATTACAACATGCTGTCTTTAAAGGAGGAAAATGATGATGATGATGATCAATAGCCATACCAACAGAATGATTCACAGGGTCATCAAATGGGTTTTACAAGTATTGCTAATCAAGATGATACTATTATCTCATTAGATAGGGCTGACACACCAGGCATACTTGTGGATATTTCAATGGTGGATATGGATCATGTTGATATGAATTAATGGAATTAAATGTTTCAAAATGAAGGTTTGGTTTGAACTATTTCTGTACTTTGGATAAAGTTGTTGACCATTTGATTTATTTTCCAATATCTACTCTCAATACCATACTTTGAAGGCTTTTATTCAGTTAGTATGTTTTGTATCTATTCAAAGGGTCTTTGCCTTTTCTTCCTAATGATATCCAAGAGTTTGGGATAGAGTCTTACCTATTGGTGACTTCTAAAAGTTATTGATTTTTAGATTTGAATTCTTTGTACTAGTTTAATGTTTTGATTTAAATGTTTGGCAGGTCATCCTGCTCTGATTGCACGCCACCGACCATTCCCTGTCACGCATTGAGCTGCAGAGAGGTGGTTACATCACATGCAACAAGCACTGGATGGCACCACGGATATTGATGCTGACTCAAAAGTCAGAATGATGAGCTTTTTCAGGTATAAAATTTTCTGACTTAAAACTCATATATTTCACATCTTGTAATATTCAATTTTCTCTTTTTTGAGTTCAAATTTCATTACACTTTATGCCTATCTTTATGTTTTTCAGGCACACAGCATTCTTTCTTGTAGCTGGAGATGAGTTGAAGAGTCGGAACCAACAACCTCAATGTAAGCATGGGACCAGCAATCAGTCTCTGTAAAAAATTTTAACAAATATTTCCTTATTCAGTTGTGAGAAGCAACAAAGTTACTATTATTCATCAAACCTCTTTAATGTAAAAGGAATACTTCCTTACACCCTTTTTCTCAATAAATCTTATAATGTCTACATTTGTTCAACTGTTTTGTTATTATGCAAAATTCTAGTGTTTATATTTGCTAAATGGTGGTGAGCTCATGAAGTTGGTTCCCATTTCCCAGCGGTGAAAACTTGAAATTGCAACAACACACCTACGGTGGGAGTTGTGTAGTCTGTAGACAAATCTTTCCACCCAATGAATTGCAAATACTTCAATATTCACAGATCATAGTTAGATATTTGATTTCCTAGGGTAATCAATTATTTATTTATTTTTGAAAAAGGCAAAGACCATTTGAAAAGATACAATGGATAAGTGGAGATTATCCATTGTATTTGTACAGTTTTTTTTTATTGTGTTAAAAGAGTTGATTGGTTGTTGTAAATTTAATTAGGAATTGCACAATTGAGTTTACATTATATTTTGAATTAGGTTATTAAATTTTGACCAATATAAAAAGTGCATTCAAATTTATTTATTTATTTATTTTAAAGAAAATACTTATTTCAACGTTTACAAACAGTTGAAATTTATCTCAAGATATCCTTTATCGACGATTTGTTATATGTAGAAAAAAGTAATAAACATCTTTGTGTTAATGTTTCAACCATGGTTTTAAAAACCGGTACAGTGAAAGAACCGGAAAATAGATTAATTATCGGTTTTTTGGTCCGATCGGGGTACGATCGATGGTCCAACCGGTGACGTCATAAATAATTTAATTAATAATTTTTTAAACTATATAAATAAATAATGATGAATATATTTTATTTTTATAATGTTAATAATTTTTCACAACTTATATAATAAATATCCTTTAAATATTAAAGGTAACTTACTATAGTTGTTCACAAATATGGTTAAAACTTTAAAAGAGGCACATACAAGCTAATACAAATACAATTACAAGACTTTCTAAGCTTCACCAAAAATGGAAAAGAGATAATGGATAAATAAATAAAAAACCCACCCCAGCCATTACTAACAATTAACACCCACCCACTTTTTGACTTTTATGACATGCATTTACTTCTCCCAAGTCCCAAGACTCCCAGCCTTTCCACTTTTCTAATAGAAATCCATCTGAATCCAAATTGGCAATTTCCCATAAAGCCATAACCTCTCCTTCGTCTCTCTCTCTAATCTATCTCTCCCTCTCACCTTTTCTGCCAAGCCCATCCATCACTCACTCCATCTCTCTGCAACATATCAATTAGCAATAGTTCAAACTTCAAACCAAAATACCTTCCTCCACCCTTCTCATGTTGCCTCTCTTAGACTCTTACCTCCTCCCCAAATTTTATTTTACCCACGGATTTGAAAGTTTCATTCACCAACTCTTATTTATAATAGATCTAAGATTCTCAAAATGAGGAAGAAAAATCATTCATTCTCATAATTCACAGCAACAAAGTAACTGCTGCACGAATGAGAGAGGCCGAATGGGGAAGAAACCAAGAGAAACAAAGTCATTTTCTCTGTATTTTGGAAAACTGGTTCAACCATATCGGTTTTCGATTTTACGGTTGAACCGGCCGGTTTTTACTATTTATCGGTTTTTATACTATTTTCGGTTTTCTGCCATAACTGGACCAGATTGAAGGCCGATTCCCGGTAGAATTGGTCAGACCGGCCAGTCCGGTCCGGTTTTTAAAACTATGGTTTCAACGGCTTAAAATAAAATGAAATAAAAACAAAATAAAAAAACAAGAAGAGCTTTCTTCTTGTTATTGAAGGACTTTTTTTTTTTTTGGAAAAACTTATTATCTGTATCTATATATATTTAAAAACTGAAATGTAACATTTAATATTGTTATATACCTATTAGGCCACCACTGAAATGTAACATTTAATATTGTTATATACCTATTAGGCCACCTCATCCGTTATGTCATATATATTTTTTTAATTCTTTTTTCTTTTATGATTTTTTTTTTTTATAAAAATTTATATATATTTCAAAACTAAAGTATAGAATTTAATATTGCTATGCTTCTCTTGAGCCACCTCATCCGTAATTTCATACTTTTTTTTAAAAAAAAATTCTTCTTTCCTTTATGAATTTTTTTAATAAAATAGTTAAATATAGATCATAGACAAACCTATTTATGGACTCTATTACTATTCAACCATTACTATTTATTTTTCTTAAATACAAATGATTTTGTTCGAAATTGCAAACGTTACGATTCATTAGATATAAATGTTTTACTATTCAACCACTCAAATTGATCTCAACTTTTCATTTTCTTCTTTGCAATTTCAAGTTATTGTTAAAATTGAGTAATTCAATATCTTTTTAGTTGATACAATTAAAAATTCAAGTATCCAAAGCAGACTGTAGCAACCAATCTAGCTCAAAGATGCTTTCTGTGTCTCTTCGTTTATCTATCATTACAATGTTTCCTCTTCCAAATTTTTAGTTTTTTTTCACAACCTTATCTCTCTCTCACTTGCACATCAATTATTTATTTAAGCTTTACAATGTTATATCTACCAATGCATATTCTATATACGATTACCCCATCATCTACAGCAAAAAATTTAGCTCAATACTAATTTTTATCAACATTTTTCAATCAAGCTTTAGTTTTCACCATTTTGAGAAGATATCAATTGTTTTTGTTTGAAATTTTCAAAGTTAAGTTGGAAATAAGAAGACCATTAGGGTGAACAAAGCGCATAATCAAAAAGAATTTTTTTTTCCTTTCATTTTATTCAGTGTAGTAATTTGGTTATTGTTGCATCCCATGTGTTTAGTAAAATTCCTTTTAGAAATTTTATTTGTTACTCTCAATTTTTTTTTTTTTTTTGGGGTCATTCTATTACAAATAATTGGTATCTCAACCATTAGATTTTTAGCTAATCTGAGCTTTCTTGGAAAGTTTTTACTTTTCCTAGTTAATCATCTTTAAGGGAAAGGCCATAAAGAGAATAAGACAAAATATAATTTATTATAAGCATCATTATGCTATTAATATTTTTATGTATAGATACTTGAGGAACTTGATTAATTCTTTTTTGGAATTCCAATTATCCTTATGTGTAGCCTCTAAGATTAATTTTTGGGGGTTCAAGTAATAGTCTAGAGGTAAAAACATTCTTTTGGTGTCTTATGTTTGTGGTCTAAAGCCCATCATCCCCCCTCCACCACTATCTACCTATGAAAAAAAAAAGTTAATGTTTGCCTTTGTTTGAATAACATTTTATGTCCCATTATTTGCTTAAATATTTCATATATGCAATGCTTAATTCATTTAAATTTTTTTAATTAATCTTTTGTTCTTTCCACCTTTTAGTCTCTTTATGATTTTGAAATTGCACAAATTCTATTACATAGCACTAGATTAAGCTTATGTTGTGGGAACAACAAGCACAATGCCTAAGGTGCCCCCACTTTTGCCTAATTTAGCACTACACCACATAAACTTCTCAATAGGGTTGGTTTTTATGATGAAATTATTGGTATTTGTAATGCAAGCCTTAATGGAGATTGAACTTTTAAATTCCATATGTATATCACATGGAACAGGAAAATGAATTTATTGATACAAAGTTTTGAATAATAATGTATTAAACAATTTTGTATTACTACTCTATAATTGTTGTAGTTTAAATATGTCAATACCATCTTTATTCTAAAAAGTGAGAAACCATGAAAAACAAAGAGCAAACTAACATAGTTGATATTGATTAAAAATTCCTTGATTAATTCCTCTTGGTTGAACATATACACTCGCTATAAAATAGTATCTTGTCTCATAAAATAGTTGATATTATTCAATCATTTTGCCAAATTTTCGTATTAAAGTTATAGATTCTATCTTCTAATAGGTGTTTGTGTGTGTGTGTAATTGGCTGTTCAAACTAAAAATTCTCCATTATATGTTACTCTGTAAAGATCTTATTAGCTGTATAGATGGTAATTTTGGTTTATGAGACAAGATCAACAAAAAGTGATTTGTATATAATTATATATTGATGATATTGAAATGTCATGATCGATAGGTTGGTCTTATTTTACCATATAATATAAGTAATCATGTGATTTATGAATTTGAAGAGTTATATATTGCAAGATTTATTCATATGACGAAAAAAAATTTGTGTTTTGCATTCTATTTTATTATATACTAGTTGCTAACCCGTGCGATGCACGGGAAAGTTATTGTGTATGAAAATTTAAACAATTCTTTGTTTCTTCCTTTTTGATTGTTCATTGAATTCTAGTCTCAAAAATTCCTACTTTTGATACGAAACATTAATTTACTAAATCAAAAATATCAATGAAACTTAAATTACAATTAAAAAAAACACAATCCATAAACTTAAATTAAATCCAAACACAAACAAACGAACAAAAAAGAAGTCTCATATTTACAATGACAATTCAAATATATTATGAATTGAATTTTTATAGAATAACACTAATCTTTTAATTAAGGACTTGAATTTTTGTTATCAAGTATAAAGCTTGATTGGTAGTGGTTACTAAACAATTAATATAGAAAAGGGTGCTCGTTTAGCTATCACGAAAATATCCTATTCCTTGATAATGAATATAAGATAACCAAAAAATTAAATAAAAACTTATTCTTCACCATGACACCAAACCCCCTAGCCCCAATCATGGTTCTCGCAATTTAATTCCCATTGTCCATGACAAAGTATCCCCATTACTCACTCACCTATATTAGTGCGTCCATATTCTCTTTTCATTAATAACTTACAACTGCTCCATGTTGCCTTAACAGATGAGCTTTAAAGTTTAAAGAAATGATAACTTCAACATGTAGCATTTTGCTAGGCCACACATTTATCTAGCTACTACTATTAATCAATACAAAGGCAAGGAAATGAACAATTTTATGGTACAAACAGCTTTACAACACAACATGAGTCCTCAAACAAAGCATACAATATTGATAGACATTATAATGAGTAGAAACTGCACTTGATGTGGCTCATTGCATAAATAACAACATATTAACGCCTATCCAAATCAAGCTTCAATGCTGTTTCTTCTGCTTGCTTAAATTGAAAATCATATCCATTTGCAATTAGTTAGTCTTAGCGCATAAAAACTTGGTAGAAAGTCAATAAATAAGCCAGACAAAATAATAATAAAAAATCTTAACTACTCTGGAGTTTCAATCTTGTCTCTCCCACTGCATATCATATCAAATCCTCCCTAATAAAAAGAAAATGCAAGAAAATTAAAATAAATAAATAAAAAAACTTGAAATAGAACTTATATTTAAAATGACATATATAAAGAGATAAATTAATGAGCAGAATATTGTAAAATACCTAAGGTGGTGTGGCACATAGGAGGTAAAAGCAATGGTATTTTCTTTCAGAATTGGTAATATAGCAAACAGGCAGACTTTCTAGTAGATTCATTCTAATTTCTGCCAAACTATATCTACATAATAATGTCACTATGACCTTTTCAAAAAAAAAAAAAAAAAAAATGTCACTATGACATGAAAGAGACATTATAATGAGAAGTTCAAATAGATATACCTAAAACATATGCATAATTAAGAAATATATATGTAGTACGTATAATTGAAATGAAAGAAATAAAAGTGTAAAGATAGTCTTCATTGAAAAGCAAACCATGGAAAACTAATAAAAACCTTGAGTTGTTTTGATTTGTTTTGGCATTGCCAAAGGCCTCAAGAACTTGGTTGGACTGTGATATTAAAGGTCAATGTGGACATAAACCTCGATTCTTAATTCTTTTGATAATATGCCAAGCATATACTCATTTAGGAAAATTTGAAATCCAACTGTGCATCCTTCTACTCTAGATTGCCCGCCTAAGTGTGCAAGATATCTCATGAGCATCTTTGTTGTCTCAATTTTACCAGCACCTTTATCTCCACTAACCAAAATTGAATTGTCTTTTCCTTCACTAATCATTGCCCTATTTTCTTAAACAACACATCAAATAAGAAACTACCACCAAGAAGTGATATGAATTGCATACATTTGTAATGTAATTAACTTGACCTAGATATTTAGGAAAGATGTGGGCCATTAATAGGAGTATGAGGTCTAGTAATGGCTACATATAATTAGATGTAATTTTTTGTTTCACTTTACCGCAATTAATTTATAAAACATGCCTATCTAGATGATTTCAATCAAATTTAAAGTTGTAGCTGTTTAGTTATATACATATATTAATAAAGGTATAGTCCAGAATTCATTCCTATTTAAGAAGATTATTAAATTTTCTAATGTTGCAACTTGGGTTTTGATGATGGAAAGTTCTAGTGTACGAAGTACTAAATTGCCACTTATGTTGATGACATAGTATGCTTAAATGCACATTAGAAAAAATGCAATGACCAATGGCAACTAAAACCAACAGGCACAAACCATGAAGTGGATATAAACTAATGCAAGAGTAAGTAAGACGTTTTGTCTGAATTAAGGATCAAGTGGGGAGACACTTAGCCAGGTGGAAAGGAAAGTTGCTGTCAAATGCAGGCAGGGAGATCCTCATCAAGGTAGTGGCCCAAGCCACTCCCATGTACACGATGAGCTGCTTCAAAATCATGGAATCTCTGTGCAACGAGCTGAATTCCATGATTAGTAGCTTTTGGTGGGGCCAAAAGGATAGGGAAAGGAAGATGGCATGGGTCTCATGGAATAAATTATGCACTCCAAAGGAAAGGGGAGGTATGGGATTTAGGGATTTAAAAGCCTTTAGCTTGGCCTTACTTACTAAGCAAGGCTGGCGAATCCAGAAAAATCCGTCCTCTTTGATCTATAGAGTCTTCAAAGCAAAATACTTTGCACAATGCTCCTTTTGGGAAGCCTAGGTGGGAAGGAGACCATCCTATGCATGGCGAAGCATCATGGCAGCCAGAGAGGTAGTAGAAAGGGGGTCAAAATGGTCTATTGGAAATGGGGAACAAGTTAGTATTTGGAAAGACCGTTGGATCCCATCACCGAGCTCATTCAAAGTTGCAAGCCCAAGACCTCCTCATACTGATTCTGATCTGGTGGCAAGCCTCATTGATAAGGATAGAAAAGGGTGGGATGTTTCCAAAGTTAGAAATACCTTCATGCCCCAAGAAGCCTAAGTAATCCTTGGCATTCCCATCAGTCTTAGACTACCCCAGGACTCGCGGATATGGGCTTGGACTCCTAGTGGTAATTTTATTGTCAATAGTGCATATAAAGTGGCCCAGCTGCTGTCAAGGGAGGCGGACCAAAAACTGGAATGGGGGAAAGCTCAAACAATTCAGGTATGCAAAGTGTGTGGAAGTTGATTTGGAGTTTGAACTACCCTCACAAGATTAAACACTTTATGTGGAGGGCAAGCCTGAACATACTCCCAACAAAACACCAGCTAAGACGCAGGGAGATTGGGTGAGATGGTAATTGTGATTTGTGTGGCTACTGTGAAACGACAGGACATGCTTTGTGGGGATGTAAACTGGCAGGGGAAGTTTGGGGAAATACAAGACTGAAGTTGCCTTTCTTCGAGATTACACCAAGGGACTTTATAGATGTTGTGTGAGAAACTAAGCTTAAGAAACCTGAAATTGACTGGGAATTATTTGCGATCACAGCGTGGAGTCTGTGGAGTAATAGGAACTCAATCTGTCATGGAGGGAACTGCAAAGCAGCGGATTTGATAGTGCGAGAAGCGTCTGCATACGTGAAGGAAGTTAGAAAAATGAGATCCAGAGCAAACCTTTGTGCTCAGCTGTGCAACATTGGACTCCACCGAGAAGGGGGCGATACAAGGTCAATGTTGATGGGGCGGTGTTTAAAGAATTAGGTTGTTGTGGGGTGGGGGTGGTCATCATAAACGAGGCAGGACAGGTTATGGGAGTGATGAGTAAAAAGGTGGACCTGCCTTTAAAAGCACTAGAAACGAAGGCGAAGGCAGTGGAGGAGGGCATCAGTCTTGCAAGGGATCTCAGTTTTAGTGATATTTGTGTGGAAAGCGATGCTCAGGCTGTAATAAAAGCTTTCAGCGCTAAGAGTCCTTTGAGTGCTATCCAAAAGGTGATTGAAGGGATAAAAATGGACCTTAGGATGTTCAATTCGTGGGAAGTTAAACATGTCTGCAGAACCAAAAATTCTGCAGCACATATCATGGCAAAGTTTGCCAAGTCTATAACTGACTGCTATATATGGGTGGAAGATACCCCACCTGTTATTGCAAATCAATTGTTGTTTAATGTAGCTCATTTGAGCATTAACTCAATTTAATGAAAGTTTAGTTATCTTGTTTATCAAAAAAAAAAAGAATGTACCATAAAACCGATAATGAACAATCCTAAGTGTGGGATGAGCACATCAAATAGTTCAAACAATCAAAGCCAAGTCAGAAATCCACACCTCATGTATCAATGTCTAAGATATAGGATTTTTTTTTTTCTTCTGAATAATGTCTAAGATATTAACAATTTTTATTATAAATAAAAGAAATTAATAGTTTAAAACAGAAATATACAACTTATTTACACATTGAATAGTTCATGTACCACAACAAACAACAACAATAACATAACAAATAGACAAAACAAACAAATTGAAGACTATCAAATATATGAAACTACAAAACTAATTAAATTATTCCATGAACGGTGTAAAGCCAAAAACCCAACTCTTCCATGGGTTTTATATCATAAGAAAGCACATGATATCTGTCTTAATTGATGTTAAACCTTCCAATTTGCAAAATAAAATATAGAACCTAGAATTCAAAATAATACTGTTGGTTTTTTGGGACAGTGAGAAACCAACCAGCAAATGGAAAAATAAGATTAATAAGAAAGATGATAGATTTAATATATAGATTCAATATAGCTAGAAAATCAAAATGAACATACCCAAAAGAAGCAGTGCTCCAATGGCAACTAAAACCAACAGGCACAAACCATGAAGTGGATATAAACTAATGCAAGAGTAAGTAAGACATTTTATCAAACACATGGTGTGCACAAAATTTCAACATTAGAATGTACCATAAAACCGATAATGAACAATCCTAAGTGTGGGATTGTTCATTATTGGTTTTTTTGGGACAGTGAGAAACCAACCAGCAAGTGGAAAAATAAGATTAATAAGACAGATGGCAAATTTAATATATAGATTCAATATAGCTAGAAAATCAGAATGAACATACCCAAAAGTAGTAGCGCTCCAATTAAGTAACCTAGCAGTAACAAAATCAACACCCTAGGCAGAAACAAACGTAGAAAGGAAAAAAAAAACAACCATCAAACAAAAGAATAGAGCATAGCACGAAATAGTCAAAGGTGACAGATTTAATATATAGATTCAATATAGCTAGAAAATCATAATGAACATACCCAAAAGAAGAGTAACAAATTCAACACCCTAGGCAGAAACAAACGTCAAAAGGGAAAAAAAAAGCCATCAAGCAAAAGAATAGAGCACAAAAGAAATTGGAATGGAGGGATACCTTAACTGAACCACCCCCGCTTACGTTAGTATTTATATAGATGTGAAGAGAGGAAGGAAGGAAGATAGAGAGGCTTCCGTTAGAAGCCAAAACAGAAGCTGAAACTGTGAGAATCAAAACGTGGGGAAAGGGAAGGGACTAAACTTGAAAAAATGAAACAAAACGTGGGACTGGGAGATAGGAAGTTGTAACTGTGAAAAAATATCAGGGATTTATTTGGAAAGGCTTTGGGTGTGGGCTTGGGCTTTATAGTGGAATTAAATGTAAAAGAAGTGGACTTTAAAGTAGAGATAGGACTAGAAATAATTTTATTTTTATTAGTATTTTAAAATTGGTAAAATCTATTTTAAAATTAAATTAAAAATTCAAAAAAGAGGATGGGAATGACGTGACTACTGACGTGGCTCAATGTAAGCATGGCAACATTAAATGCTACGCTTCAACTTTTAGTAATATATAGATTTCCACTTTATTATATGTGAGTTATTGATTATGAGAAAGAGAGAGATGTCAATCTATGTTTTGGAGAAAAATATACTTAGAAAAGTTAATTTGCATACATCTGTATAATTATTAACAAAGTATACATGAATACAACTTGGTCATTCTCACACTATAAAATAAAAATAAAAAACTTTTTTATTGCATTGTGTTTTCATACATATCTTACTATATCTAATACCCGACTACAAAATATATTATGTTATACTACGAAAAACATCTAATTTAAAAATAACACATATTGACTTTTTGAAAAAATAGAATTTAATATATTAATTCAAAAATTATCCAATAAAAAATAATTTATCAAATTTTTTTGCACATCGCATTGGTTTGCGACTAGTTAAAATTAAAAACACAATTTTATTTTTTTGGGTGTGAGTGTGACACAAAGTTAATTAAAGAAGCAACTTTACATACTTGATACAAGAGGGGGAAGAAAACGTAAATGCTACTGGGAAGCTACAAGATTGATTGTTTGCTTCATTGATATATATCTTAAACTGACCTTACTTCAACGACAACCTTCATAATAAGTCATCATTCTTGTGCACCTGTGTTCATGAAAAATAATTTTAATTTAGTATAATTGTAAGCTTTGCATTTCAAATAATGACAAAATTTGAAATGCAAAGGATGTTACTTTCTAATCGCAATATCAAATTATCAATGCCCTTCTCCCCTTAAACATTTCGAGTGGTCTTATCAAATTAGATCATGTGGTGTGAGAGGGTATGCACCAATTTAGAACATCTACTAAAACAAGCATAATTTACCTGTGGCTTGAAGCCTTTGTCTGCGTACGTTAGTTCCAATAAGTTTTTGTTGAATTGAATGTAGCTTAATTATAACATCACTTATGTTCATCCGTTCTCTTGGAGATTCAACCGAACAAGCAACTCCAATTCCAAGTATCAAAGCAAAGCATTCTTGAATTTTTAGACTTCCATCTTGACCTTCATAATGATTAATGTCATTCATCCTTGTCTCTCCCAATTCTCTTTCCCGAAGAAGGATAGGATCTACAATGTCAATTATTCTTTCCGGCAAAGCTGCTTTAACAAAGTAATGAAGATTAACGCTATCTTGAAAAATCTTATCAATAGGCCTTTTTCCAGTGAACATCTCCAACAATAATATCCCATAACTATAGACATCACCATATATTGACACTTCATTTCCTACACCATACTCTGCAATTACACATAACATGTATATTGAAATGTATCCATAGTTTTGTATTAGAAAAAAAAGTAAGGAAAAAGATCTAACCTAATGGGTATTAAATAAACTTTTAAAGTGGAATGTAAAGTGTAAGCAACAAAGAATTTAGATAAGTCAATAAATTTAGATATAAAACATTCTATATTCTAACTACATGGATCCTTGCTAAACTTGTCCTTTCATGTTTAAAAATGGAATAATAGACTATGAGAAAAGATAAAATAGTTAAATTTTTAAGGATAATAATATTCACCTGGAGGAGTATAACCAATTGTGCCTTTTACTCCGATGGAGCTTGAATGATCAATAGAACATTCTTGGGTGGCATCAAAAAGCAATCTTGCCAAGCCAAAGTCACCTACATGTCCAATCATTTCATCATCAAGAAGTACATTGCTAGGCTTGAGGTCACAATGCACTATTGGTGTTTGGCAATGGTGATGAAGATAATCCAACGCATTAGCAACATGAATGGCAATATCCAACCTTTGAAAAAGACTCAAATTCCTTGGTTCCTCAAGAGTCTCATTTAGATTTGGAGTTGGATGCAACCATTCATCTAGGTTGCCATTTGCCATGAACTCATATACCAAAGCTTTAAAATCATTACCTTGATAGTCAATGCTAGAACATGATGTAAGCACCTTGACAAGATTTCGATGTCTAACATTTCGTAGAGCCTCACACTCTGCTATGAAACTTTTGGAAGCTCCATGATGCAAAAGGTTGAGCACCTTGATAGCAACTATATGTCTACCCTGATCAAGAATTCCTTTATACACAGACCCAAAGCTACCCACACCAATTAAATTGGTAGAAGAGAACCCATTGGTTGCATTTAGAAGACTTTGGTAAGATAGATTCAAGAGAAAATTTCTTGAGTCACTTAAGGTGTTTTCCTTTCTTTTCTTTGTTAAAGAACAAAGAAGTAGAAGTGACACAACCAAAGTTGCTCCAAGAAGCCCAAAAAATATAGAGATTATTAACTTCACTGTAAGGGTCAACTTCCTCTTTCTGGATTTTTCGTGTTTGCATTTAGGAAGCTGAAATTTAGGAATACCCCCACAGAGCTTATCATTTCCCATAATGAGGGTTGCACTCTTGTTCTTGAAAATTCCATCTTTTGGTACCTCACCCTCAAAATGATTGTAAGATAGATTTAGAAATTGCAAGAAGACAAAGTGCTCCAAGAATTTGGGAATTTGGCCAGACAAATTATTATTAGAAAGATCTAATTCTTGAAGACCTCTTAATGATCCCAAAGATGGAGGAATGATCCCTTGGAAGAGGTTTCTTCTCATGTCTAAAAATTCCAACTTTAAGCAGCTTCCAAGACTTGTTGGAATTTTACCAATCAACATGTTTTTAGAAATATTTAAATATTCTAGATTTGTTAAAGTTCCTATTTCCATGGGAAGGACACCAGTGAATTGGTTGGTAGACAAATCTAGAATAATTGGTGAGAATGAGAGACCAATGACTTGCGGTGATAACAAACCAGTGAGATTGTTATTATTAAGATACAGCTTTATCAAATTTCGACAATTTTTAAGGCTTAAAGGAATGCTGCCTTGAAGATTATTCTCAGATAAGTACAAGTATATCACAATTGTTAAATTTCCAAGAGATGATGGAATATTCCCAAAAAAGTTATTTTGAGATAAATCCAAATATTGTAACTTTTGGAGCTTTCCAATTTCATATGGAATATTACTTGATAATTTGTTATGAAATATATCAAGCTCTTCCAAGTTGATCAAATTTCCTATTTCAGAATGAATACTTCCAAATATTTTATTGTGATATAGAGTTAAGACTTTAAGAGTAGTTGAGAAATTGCCAATGCACTTGGGGAACTCTCCCCCAAAGTTATTGAGATCTATCTGCAATATAATTAGATAGGTGGCATTTGTTAAAGAACAGAGAAAACTCAAGTCATTTGCCCCTCCATTTCCAAGATTGTTGACCGCAATGAGAAAAAATAAAAGTCTATTTAGCTTCCCCAAAGAAGGAACTTTTCCACTAAGTTTATTTTCGGTGAATTCTATATTTTCTAGATTTGTGGCATTAGATATTGAAACAGGGATAGATCCAGTAAATTGGTTGTCAGAGATGCCTAATGCTGTGATTTTTGGTAGAGTGATACCTATATCTAACGGAAGACGCCCTTCTATTTTGTTGTATTCTACACTAAAGGTGTCTAATGAAGACAGATTGAAGATTGAGGGAGGAATTGTACCAGACAATGTATTTTGACCCACAGAAAAGAATGCAAGCTTGCCCAGTTGGCCAAAAGATTCAGGGATATTCCCACCCAAGTTATTACAAACTAGAGAAAACTTTTCTAGTGACGATAAGTTTCCAAAGTAAGATGGGATGGTTCCTGTCATATTATTTCTGTAAAGAGCAAAGTATCGGAGCTTTGACCAGGTGCCAAGTGTTGTGGGGATTTCTCCGATCAAAAGGTTGTAGCTGACCCGAAAGTCGATGAGGTTTGCACAACCGGACAAGTTGCTAGGAATTTTGCCGTTAAGTGTGTTATTGTCCAATCGTAAGACTTGCAATCTGTGCAAATGGCCAATTTCTAGAGGGATATTATTATGGAAGCTATTGTTTTGGAGGGTTAGATTCCTCAAAAAACTTAAATTTCCAACATGTGGTGATATAGAGCCTACCAGTTTTGAAGATTGCAGGTCCAACACAGTAACCCTTTGATGTCGGCGACCGCAAGTAACCCCTTGCCATTGGCAAAAGTGGATGCTGTCATTCCAAGTTGCCATAACCCCGAAAGGGTCTTGAGTGATCTTGACTTTGAAATGAAGCAACGCCAAGTGGTCTGTCTGATTATTCCTGCCAATCACAGAGGTGACTAAGAAGCCACACCAGAATAGGAGGAGAAAATCATGTATGCAAAATGAAGAGGATGATGGAGCTGAACTCCAGTGGAAATGCCCCATTTGCAATATGGTAGAAGAAGCAGTTGGTACAATACAAGTGCGTGTTTACGAGTGGGTGTTGTGTTGGTTTGTCGAAACAAAACAGAGGGTTTGATTTCGTTGCTTAGTGCTCATAGGAAAAGTATATTTAGGGTCTGTTTGGATAGGACTTATTTTGCTGAAACTGAAAACTTATTGCTGAAATCACTGTAGCAAAATAATTTTTAAATGTGTAAATAGTACCGTGGGAGCCATTTTTAATGAAAAAATTGATAAAAAATGAAATTTATGGGTCCATGAACAGTGCACGGATGTACTGTTCATGGAAAACTGGTCAAAAGTTGCGGCTACTGTTCATGTACCGTACATGAACAGTAGCTACAAGTGGGAAGAAAACGCGTGAAAAAAAAAGGAAAACGCAGAAACTGAAACACAGCAAACGCCAACCCAAACACATACTTATAAGAATTGGTCTAGTTTGAAGAACCAACTTTCAGTCAGTGGTCCCGTTACCTTTATAATTAATGAAAAATATTCTTGATTGAATACAAAAAATATTTTAATATATAGGGTCTGTTTAGATAGGACTTATTTTATTGAAACTGAAAATTTATTGTTGAAACCACTGTAGCAAAATAATTTTTAAATGTATAAATAGTACCGTGGGACCCATTTTTAATGAAAAAATTGATAAAAAATGAAATTTGTGGGTCCGTGAACAGTGCACGGATGTACTGTTCACCAAAAACTGATCAAAAGTTGTGGCTACTGTTCATGCACCGTACATAAACAGTAGCCGCAAGTGGGGACAAAACGCGTGAAAAAAAAAAAAAAAAAAAAAAAAAAAAAAGGAAAACGCAGAAACTGAAACGCAGCAAACGCCAACCCAAACACACACATAGCGTTATTTGCCAATGCGTGGCTGATGTTTACTACTTTTAGCTAGATGTGTTTAAAAAAGAAGTTAAAAATTAATTTTGGATATGGAATCCAAGCTTAAAATTACAATATGTTAGTAATTGAGTGAATTCTATGTTCCAAGTTCGGTCCGAATCCAAGATTGCAAGAAAATATTGGGGGATTATAGTCAGATTGATTATCATTAGTAAGAGCTTGAAATAGACGTGGCGACCCGTCAACTTTTTAACTACAATGATTTCTTTTTCATTTTTCTGTGAGTAATGAGTACTTTCTCGACCAAATTCAAATGTAAAATTAGACATGGATCTGATAAAAAAATAAATAAGACATGGATAAACTCAAAGGATTAGCCATGAACAACTTCAGTTAATTTTTTGTTGATAATTTGTTTAGTCTATTTGCACCTGATTCGTTCTATTTAAAAAATGTAAAATGTTAGACTTGTTTGATATAAAAAAAATCATCTTCAATAAGTATCGACTAATTAACCTAAACTTTCTTTTTTTACTGAAGCTTAAATTTTAAAAATAATGATAAATGAACAAGTACTCGGTTTCTTATATAAATGATTTTAAGATTCTTAAGACTATAAATTTGCTACATAAGTAAAAAAAAAAAAAAAAGCCTTTACAAACTGTCGTATTGGCTTTTTAAATATAAAACAAGAAATTAAGAAGTTGTTTATTATATAGTTGAGATGGTATCTTATAGTTGTTGGTTTGATTTATTTTGTATTTTAGGATAGTTAATGGTTGTTACAAAATAATTTATTTTGATAAGAACGGAATATTAATTAGTATGCTAAACTGTAATAACAATTGACTTTAATGATTGAATTTTGTCAAAAATCTTGTAACTCAATCGACATAAATGGTCATAAATCCACTTATTTTGATTACAACTGTATATAGTTTAGAAAAAATTTTCACATTGAGAGACCTCAAAATGACCCGTTATTATTCATTGACTATATTAAAATTCTGGGCAGCAATGACATTAGCAAGTCTTTAAAGCAGTATAGTCTTTGCCTACTTCGACTACCATACCATAAAGTCCTGGAGTATACATGGGGGTAATTAAACCGTGTGGAATAACGAGACAGCATGCAAATAGAGGTTTCATTAATTTTTTTCTAAAAAAAAATAAATAATAACAAAGTGGTTTTATTAGCGGAGTACCAGGTCTTGAAAATGGGTTGGAAAAGTCCATCACGGGGGAGTCTGAGTGGATGGTTGATGGAGTACTACGTACGTTCTTGGAAAATAACAAAGTGGATGGTTGACGAAGTACATGCGTATAGGACTTTTGAATTTTGATATTTTTCATATATCTTTTACAAATAAATAACTTTTGAGTGTAATTTATTTCACTAGAAAGTAGATATTTGAAGTTTCAAAACAAACATAAATGTGACAGTTTGGATTTGAAATGAGAAAGATATATGACAATTTAAAGCACAAAGGTGTTGTCCTTGAAAGTTCACCTGAGCGAGTCCTGCTCAAGCAAAATTGCGACAACATTAACCGATTTTGAAGGCCTTATGACTAAACCTAATGATTTCCTATAAAACTATCCTTGTTGCGCAAAATGAGAGGAAAGAGGCTACCATACCATTATTATCTTGTCAGTGAAAACCTTCTTGAGCCTAATAAATAATGACAAAAACTCTCTTCGTAGAGTGTTCTCTTTTTGAGATCCTTTAAGAGTTTCCTTATTAATACCATTGAAGCTATTACCACACCAATGAGTTCACTGGTGTAATTGTATAGAGAGTTCTTTGAAGTACGAGAGTTTCAGTATTGCGAATACATTGGTTCACTCATGGAGTAAGTTCATTAGGAAGAGTTATAGAGTTCTTAGCCACCACGGTGAGAAGACAAACATAGCATATTTGTATGCATGTTAAAATATAAAGACTAGTTTCAAAACTTTATAAATAATTTTTCGTAGCTGTTTCTTCTTTTATAGTGGATTTTGTACCGAACTGAAGCTTCCCTACCTAGGTTAGTTTTGTTAACGCGTATAGTGTTGTGGGCTATAGGCTCAACTAGATTACTTGTATAGCACACATTTTTTCACTACACTCTTACTTGTATCGCATTCATATGCCTCCTATATCAAGGCACTCAAGTATATTTTTTCATTTGAGAAATACAATACTATTGCATTTAGTATTTCTAACATGGTATTAGAGTCATTGCTCTAATTTTCTTGTGTCTTGCAGTATTGCTTTGTCGGTATTTTCCATTGCCTCAACTTCTGTGGTCAGTAACCCTTTCAATGCCCTCTCCCAATTGCCCCGCCCCCATAAGAGGTCCTCAAGGTTGAATTTCCACAGCCAGAAGCTCCTTCTCCACTACCAAAACCATTGTAATCATCGGATTTGTCACCTTTGACCTCCGATTAGGACATAAGACCCATCACCTTGTAGCTTTTCAATCCCTCTACACAATGTTGCCGAAAAAATCCTCATCTGATCATCCACGCGCTGTCACGCACCAATCAAAGTTTTCGCCAATATTTACACGCGCTTCACGCACCACCAAGGTTGCTTCGATCTTATTGCCTCTGCCACCATCGGACTCGTCTTTCTCCGATCTACTTTTTCGAAAAAGAATTGGCTTCATCGGGTAGCTAACGTGCTTCCACGCACCACTGGTATACGCTGCATAGTTTTCACATGCCTCACGCACCGTCTCTGCTATCTCACGCACGACACGCGCCACACACACCAACAGCTCTACCACGTCAGCCTTAGCTAACGTCATCGTCTTGTCATCTACTAACGTCATCTCCCAGTCAGCTTGCTGACATCATCCATTGACTTGGAAGCGTTGACCGTTGACTTCCAAAGTTGACTTTGACTAGAGTTGACTGTTGACTTTTGACTTTTTTTGCCAGAGTTGACTTTTGTAGTCCAGGTGCTCCTTACTCAGTTTTTCACGTAGATTTCATTTTTGCAGTTCATTTTTGCATATTTTGTTTCTAAATGAAGAATAAGGACAAGTCTTCTTCCTTTTGCAACAATCGTCACCAATAATCTAGCAAACGTTTTTGCAATTTTTGTAAACGTTTTAATCATAGTATTGAGACTTGCTATCACCACAACAAATTAACTGTTTCAATTTCTGCTGCTATTGTTCCTAACATTGAGAGTGTCCAACCAATGGCTTCCGTCTTTGCACAGTCTCAGTCTTCTGGATCCATTTTCACCATTTCCAGAGATGGCCTTATAAACATCATCGCTAATTTCATTCATATGGTTGGTAATTCATCTTATTACTCTTCTCTCTCAGCTTTATCTGGTATGTCTCCTACCTCTTGGCTTATGGATTTTGCCTGTTGCAATCACATGACTCCTCACTTGTCTTTTTTTTCCAGAACTTAAACCTACACTACACCCTCTTAATATTCGCACAGCAAATGGTTCTACAATGTTTGGTCATAATATAGGTTTCGTTTCAACCTCTAACCTCTCGGTTCCTAGGGTCTTTAATGTTCTCGACCTTTCTTACAATTTATTCTTTGTGGGACAATTAACTGAGTTGGGTTATCACATTATCTTTGATTATTTTAGGTGTATTATGTAGGATTCAAAGACGGGACAGGAGCTTGGGATTGGTCCAAGAGTTGGGCGTACGTTTCCCGTGGACAACCTTCGTCTTTCACTTGTTGCTCCTATTTCTGTTGCTATAGCTGCTGCAGTTTCTTCTGTTCCTTCCTTTGCACTTTGGCATGCTCGACTTGGTCACGCATCTTCCTTTCGAGTATAACAATTGGCTTTTAGAGGTTTGTTAGGTTTAGTGTCTATAGAAAATTTTGATTGTGTTTCATGTCAGTTAGGAAAACAACCAGTTTTGCCTTTCAATGCTAATGAATCAATAACCACTAATATCTTTAACCTTATTCATTCTGATGTTTGGGGGCCTTCCTCTATCTCTAATATTGGTGGGTCTCGATATTTTATTATCTTTGTTGATGATTACTCTTGCTATAATTGGATTTTTAATATGAAACATCGTTTTGAATTATTGCAAGTATATTCTAATTTTGCAAAAATGGTTGAAACTTAGTTTTCCAAATGCATCAAAATTTTTCGATCTAATAATGCTCTTGAGTACACTCAATATGCTTTCCAAGTTATTTTGCATTCTTATGGTACTGTTCATTAACTAACTTTTCCAGGTAACTCTTAGCAAAATGGTAGAACTGAATGAAGATTTTGTCATATTCTTGACACTATTCGTGCTTTCCTTCTCTCTGCCAAAGTTTCTGCCCCTTTTTGGGGGCGAAGCTGCTCTTCATGTTGTTCATGCTATTAATCTAATTCCAAGTCTTATTATCTAAAATCAAACTTCATATGAGCACCTTTATGGGTCACCTCCAGACTATCACCACATTCGCTCCTTCGGTTCTTCTTGTTTTGTTCCTCTTCAGCCACATGAGCATAACAAACTTGAGCCTCGGCTAAGGCTTTGTTGTTTTCTTAGCTATGGCGAAACTCAAAAGGGGTATCAGTGTTATGATCCTATCTCTCATCATTTTCGTATCTCCCGCAATGTTGTCTTTTGGGAACATCGCTTCTTTGTCAAGCTCTTCCACTTCCATGCCTCCCTATCTTCCTCCTCTGTTTTAAATCTTTTTCCAGATGAGGTATATATTCCTTCTATAGCTGCTCTTGATCCTCCTGTAGTTGCTCCTGATTCTCCTGTAGACTTCTCTATCCAACCACCAGATATCATTGATCTCTTTCCTAGTTCATCCTTTAATGAATAGGTGGTGCAAGATGAACAAGTCGAAGACGAGCTACCTAACCCCAACCTTGAGCTTGGGTCAATTGCTCTTGCTCTGCCTGAAGATCTTGCACAAGACATTCCACCTCATCACTCAACTCAGGTAAGATCCATTCATGCACATTTACTTGACTATCATTGTTACACTGCCCTTGCTACACTACACGAGCCTCACACCTATCGTGAGGCTTCCACTGACCTTTTATGGCAGATTGCAATGAAAGAGTAACTTGATGCATTATCTAAAAACCATATTTGGGATTTGGTGGCACTCCTTGGGAAATCTGTGGTTGGTTGTAAGTGGATCTACAAGATTAAGACTCGCTCTGATGGGTCCATTGAGCGCTACAAAGCTCATCTCGTTGCAAAAGGTTTTACACAGGAGTATGTGATTGATTATGAAGAGATCTTTGCTCCGATTGCTCGTATCTTATCTATTCGTGCCCTCTTAGCTGTTGCTGCTGCTAGTAAATGTGACTTTTTTCAGATGGATGTCAAAAATGCATTCCTTAATGGAGATTTAAGTGAAAAAGTATATATGCAACCTCCTCTTGGTCTCTCTGTTGACTCCAACAAGGTATGTCACCTTCGACGTGCACTTTATGGCCTTAAACAAGTTCCACGAGCTTGGTTTGCCAAATTTAGCTCTACCATCTCTCGCTTGGGTTACATGGCTAGTCATTATGATTCTACCTTATTGCTTCGTCGCACTGACAAAGGCACTATTTTACTTCTTCTATATATGGATGATATGATCATAACTGGTGATAACCTTAGTGGCATTCAAGAACTTAAGGATTTTCTTAGTTAGCAATTTGAGATGAAAGATCTTGGACATCTTAGTTACTTCTTGGGTCTTGAAATCACTCATTCTACAGATGGATTTTATATTACTCAAACCAAGTATGCCTCTGAACTTTTTTCTCGAGCTGGACTCACTAATAGCAAGACTATTGACATTCTAGTTGAGTTTAATGCGCATTTGACTCCCTCAAGGGGGAAATCATTGTCTAATCTCTTTCTTTACAGACATTTGGTTGGCAACCTAGTTTATCTCACTGCCACTCGTCTAGACATTCCAATGCTATTCACCAGGTCAAGGTGAGCCAGTATCTGTTTGCTCCACGCTCGACTTATTATGCTGCTGTTCTGCGCATTCTTCGATATCTAAAAAGCACTTTCTTCCATGGTCTTTTCTACTCTGCTCAATCTCCTCTTATTCTCCGTGCATTTTCTAATGCTGATTGGGCAGGAGATCCCACTGATCGCAAGTCCACCACTGGTTATTACTTTCTTCTTGGTTCTTCTTTGATTTCTTGGCGAAGTAAGAAGCAAACTCAAGTGACCCACTCCAATACTGAAGCAGAATATCGTGCTCTTACTAATACCACATCTGAGCTCCTTTGGCTATGATGGTTTTTCAAAGACTTAGGTGTGTCTACATCCTCTGCTATTCCTCTTTATTGTGACAACTAGAGTGCCATTCATATTGCTCACAATAATGTCTTTCATGAACGGACTAAACACATTGAGATCGATTGTCATTTTATATGTTATCATCTAGTTCATGGTGCTTTCAAGTTGATCTCAATCTTCTCTAAAGATCAACTTGCAGATATCTTCACTAAGTCACATCCTAAAAGACGCCTTCGTACTTTGGTTGACAACTTTAAGTTGGTCTTACATCCACCTTGAGTTTGAGGGGGGCTGTTAATGTGTATGGTGTTGTGGGTTTTAGGCCTAACTAGATTACTTGTATAGCATACATTCTTATACTACACTCTTACTTGTATTGCACTCATATGCCTCCTACATAAAAATACTCATGTATATTTTTTCATTTGAGAAATACAATACTATTGCATTCAGTATTTTTAACAAGTTTTTCGTTACTTAGTTAATGTGGGGATTTAAATCAGATTTTTCAATTGAAATAAGATCAATTAGTTTTTAATTATTTTTCTTACTTAGTTACTTAGTTATTTTTCAATTGAAATTGTTAGATTTATTGTTAAGTGATTAAATTCATCATTTCCTAACATCTTAAGTTTTTAGGATAATCGGTAATTTAACATGGTATCAGAGTAGGAGATTCTGAATTCAATCCCTGACTTTACTCTACCTCCCATTTAAAATGTTAAATTCCCACTTATTGGATCCCCACTTATTATGGGGAAGTTTAGGCTCACAAGTGAGGGGGAGTGTTAGATTTATAGTTAAGTGATTAAATTCATCATTTTTTAACAGCTTAAACTTTTGGAACTATAGGTAATTTAACAAAAATAAGATCAATTCGTTACTTAGTTATTTTTATTTTATTTTCATGAACTCCCCCACACAACCTGCCAACCATCTTTTTATTTCTCCTCATTTACTGCCACACCACCTGTCAACCATACATCACCTCCTTTATTCAAACTAGCATTTTATTCCCCAACTCCTCTTCCTTCTCTTCATTGTATCTATAGTCCTCTTTTTCTCTTTTATTTATTTAAACGATGGCTTCTCTTCTTTCAAATTCATACCGGCCAAATTTCAAATTTCGGTCAAAATTAACCGAAACTCATAGAAATGGCTGAAACTCTACGAAAGAGCTCGAATTTTTTTCCAAGGTGGAATAATGAGGGTTGACATTCTGGTTCGTGATCAAGATTTAATACCTGAGATGTAAAAAAAAAAGTAAAATCAATTTTAGATATCAAATCAAAAATTTTTTCTTTTAAGAAAAATAATAATTCAATAACTGGGAGAGGGGGGTTTGAATATATCTTAAAGAATTTGTTGTAAATACTAAAATGTGTCAATTAATTGAATTCCAATTAAGGGTCATAAAATAGCCCATTATCACCTAATGGGTGAGCCCATTAGCCGAGCCCGATGCTAGTGATAGTAATAAATTTAATTTACTATATGTGTATATATATATATATTTTCCTAGTGCTTTAAATTAACAATTGGATATATTTTTTATTAAAAGAAAAAAAAACCATTTCAAGCCTTAATAAAAATAAAAAATTAAATAGGTTTCCACCAACAAAACAAAAAATAATCTAACTATGAGGTTTTTAAATATTAGATATATATATATATATATATATTGTCTCCTTGTCTAAAATTCTGACTACACCATAAACTAGTATAAATTATTATCATTGAATTCAAAATTAATATTGTTAACATAAAATCATATTATTTATTAGTTTACTGTTGTTCTTATTTAGAGAATGGTACTAATTAACAATTGATTTGTCTTTAAATATAAATTTTAAAAAACAACAACAACAACAACTGAAGATTGAAGTAATTAAAGTATTATTATTTGTGAGATCGCTACAATATTTTTCTGCCCTAGTCTGGCTGGAGGATTCCCAAATAAACTCTTACCTTGTTGAATGTTAGCCGGTGGAAGCGATGGGCATCTAATCTAATTGAGGTGCTTTGTTGGAAATTTGTATCAAACAAATAAAATACGTGAATTGTGCAACAAGGACAGGCCTTAAGTGCAAATTTTTTTTTTTTTTTTTTTGTCTATTTTAGTATAAGAACTTACTTTTTTTTTTATTTTACATAACCACTTTTCAATAATATCTACAACATATTATCTATTTTGCAACATATTTTATTAAAATATTATTTTCTTTATCAATTTTTTATTACATCTTCTCTCTCTCTCTCTCTCTCTCTCTCTCTCTCTCTCTCTCTCTCTCTCTCACAGTAAAGAAAGTATTAAAAATGGATTTGTGTGTGAACAGTAACTGTATGTGTTTACATCAGAGACATTCCAAACCTAATTTCTTTATCTTTTGTTGCAAATATTGAATTATCAAAAAAAAAAAAAGGGTATGTAGTCGTCACACACACATATATATATAAAAGGTAAATTACAATTTATACCTTATGGTTTGTTGAAGTCGTAATTTACCTTATAAATTTTCAATTTTTATATTTATCATTGAAATTTTGAATTAAAATGAAATAAATTAACCTACCAAATTAATATATTTTGAATTTTTTAGACAAATAAAGTAACTTGTTGGATAGAAACGGGGAGCTACGCATTATGTTTGATTCACTTATGCTTGGTTGGAGCAAAAATATATTGACTCAATATAATCTACTCAATTTAGATTGAAAGAGCCAACTTGTTCTAATATGCATGGTTGGAATTCATATTCCAAAGACGCAAAGCTATATGGTGGAGACTAAATTTCATGATAGAATTCACTTATTAATTGATCGGTTAATCACTCTAGTTTATTGACGTTATAATAAAGATCTAAAAACTTGAGACCTAGCCCCAACTTTCATGAATATACTTCAGAATTCTGATCATTCAAAGCTACATCAATAACAATCTGCATTATTCACAGTTTATACGAAACTGGCTTAGGCCTAAAAAGTAAAAACAAAAATTAGGCCCAACCCAAAATGAGCTAAAAGTTCAAAATTGGAGTTCGGTCAAAAGTAACCAACGTAAACCGGTAAACGTTGAGGCTGCAAAAACATAAACCCAACACTCTTGGACCTGGGTCAAGAACTCAAGAATAACGGGAAAAGATCTATGTTATTTTATTTTATTTTATTTTTGTTGAAAACTCTGATATCATTAAGGCTAAAATACAAAATTGATCATCTAATTTTTTTCATATTTTATTTCAATCCTTTAATTTTGTTTTTGTTCATTTCAGTCTTCTAAGTTTCAGATTTATTCAATTAAGGCATTTTCGTTAACTTTTGTTAAAATTTTTTGAAAATAAAAATCTAGAAAATATTTTTCAATCATTAATTAAATTTTTTTAATTTAAAAATTTTGAAGAAAAATTTATAAAATTAAAAAAATTAACCATAACATATAATAAAAGTTGATGGAAAAGTTTTAATTGAATAAACTTGAAAGTTAGAGGACAATGCCTCTCATAAGTCATAATACATACTCCCTCCGTCCCACTTTGTTTGTCATGTTTGAAAAGTCAAACTTTTTAAGGGAATATCATTTATTATGTTGTCTACCTTTTAAAAATGTATAAGTTTCCAAAACTACCCTTAAATAAATTTATCAAAAAGTTGAAAATAAAATAGTTTTGAAATAAAATAGGGGTATAATAGGAACATTATTAGTAAATTAATGCCTTTTATTTTTAAAAATAGGACAATATTTTGGGACATCCCAAAATGGAATAGAGGACAAACAAAGTGGGACGGAGGGAGTATCTAAATTTTCATAAACCAAAAGCATATATAAGTCTACGGGCAAATTATCAAAAAATGCAATGTCTTGATTAAGAACTGGACCTCTTCTAACCAAAAAGTATTGACACACTTGTTGGCTTCATGGGAAAAGATCAATTGATACATTAAAAGATCCCAAATCACATGAACTCAAATTAATGAAAGATGTCAAAGGCCTTGTAACTGAATTAACACATCTCCATGCACAAAGTACTTGGGGATTTAGAGGGAAAATGGTTCAAACTGTTGGGTTAGTAACATGTTGTAATTATCTTTAAAAAAATATATTAATAAAAAGATGACAAAAAATATCATGTATACCAAAAAGAAAAAAGAAAAAGAGAAAAGGTAAATCTCCGTCAAAATTTATAAAATTAAGTCAAACACCATTTTCAATCGTTAAAACTCTCTTAAATTAATTTCAAATACATCTTGAATGGCTGAAATTTAAGAAAATTAATCTGAATCACAATTTGTACAAAGAAGTTCAGCAAATTTTTTTGAATTTACGCCTCAAATGATTAAAATTCACAAAGTCATACTAAATTACATTTAATTAGTTAAAATTCACCCAAATTAATTTGAATTAATGGTTGAAATTCACAAAGTAACTTTAAATTACATCTTTTTTACGTTTAAAATTAAATTCACCATAATTCATCAAACAAATTACACCCTAAACTGATACATTGACCAAAATTATTTCAAATTGTACATTACTAGGTTAAAATTCAAGCATTTTTTTTTTTTTTTTTTTGAGAAACAAACACACACACACAGGGGAGAGGGAAAAGGGTTCTAATGTAAAGGCACACCACAATTTTACTCAAAAGTTATGGTAACTTTTAAGGGAGGGTGTGGCAAGCTATATTACACACAACATACTCTCTTAAGTAATGTGAGATAATTACCAATTCTTTTTTTGTTTTTGAGAAACAAACACACACACACACATACAGGGGAAAGGGAAAGGGGTTCTAACATAAAAACACACCACAACTCCATTCAAAAGTCATGATAACTTTTAAGGGAGGATTGTTATTGGAGAAATGTTATGTCCACAACATTTTCACAACAAATCCTAAGTGGTGAGTTGTTATTAGTTGTTAAGAGTGGGCAAAAATGTAATTTCAGTTGTAGATTTAAATTAGAACCAATAACAATTTATCACTTGTAATTTATTATGAAAATGTTGTGAACATAGTATTCCTCACATAAGTTGTTATTATTGCAAAAATTCCCTCAGATACCCTAGCCAATTAGAATCCACAGGACCACAACACATACCCTTGCGTCGTAGCCCATTTTTAATTGTTGAAAGGAAAATCATCCAACAGTGAAATCCGATGTCTTTTTTCCTAGTAGAGACAATGAAATTGATATCAGATATAGCAACATATAAAAGGTAAGGAAAAGACAATAGCGTTACTAGGAATGCAAAGATACGCATTTTTGTTTGATTCTCCTATGCTTGGTACAAGTAATTTATCAACTCAATTTAGATTAGGCTAAATTGTAAACTATACTCTTAAAATTCGGGAGTGTTTGAATTTCATACCCTAAATTTAGATTATATCCCCTGAAAATCTATTATGTTTGCTTCAGGATCCCCTCCATCCATATTTTACATTAAATAACATATAAACTTATTACGCATGTTTAATTTGTTTAATAAAGTGATGTCATGTCATTTTTGTAGTCTAAATATTAAAAAATTAAAAATGACATGACATAATAAAAATGACTTGATATCATTTTATTGGATAAACTAAACACGCATGGTAAGTTTATGTAGCGTTTAACGGAAAATATGAATAGAGAAACTGTTGATGCAAACGGAATAAAACTTCAGGGGATAAAATTTAAATTCTAAAGTTCTAGGGTGTAAAATTCAAATACCCCTAAATTTTAGGGGTATAGTTTGGAATTTAGCAATTAAATTAAAGGTGAAAACATCATTTTGGTCTTTACATTTTGGAGTCACGGTCAATTTCGTCCTTACATTTTTGTAGCAGTTAATTTAGTCCCTGTTATTTTCAACTTAGAGTCAATTTGGTCTTTACCATTAACTAACTAATGGAAAATGCCTACGTGCCTAACGGTGTGCTTTGATGGCATACACATGGCAAAATATATATATAAAATCAAATATTTAACATTTAAAAGACCACATAAGCATTTCAATAATAATAGAAAAAAGCCATGTCAAACCAAAAACTAAATTGGAAAAATTAATTAAAAAAAATAAAGAAAACGTTTTTTTTTTTTAATCCTCAATTTCTTTAATTTTCTTGTGTATTCTTGAACTTTCTTAGCTACCAAACATAGCCAAACAATACACCAATCTGAAAATCCCAACCAAAATCTACCAGTAGAGAATCTTCTAGTTTTACTTCTTTCTTTTAATAAATCTCTTTGCTACACTGCTATTTTCTGGTGAAATTTCAGCAGAGTTTCAGCCTTTACTTTTTCACAGGATTTGCTCTCGTTTATTGAGGTGCTGCCCTCTAATTATGGGGCATGAGCTGGTAGAGGCCAATATGAAATTAAGCTAGTTAGATTGTGTTTAAGTAATTTCGGTTGTTTATGATGAGTTTCTCAACCATTAGGACTTCATTTTCTGATCAACTAGCTGCTGCATCTATGGTTTATGTCATCTAGAACAGCACTCGCAAGTCCTACATGTAGACATGGCAAAACGAGTCAGAATTTTCTGACCCAACCCAATTGACCCGACTAGAACCTAACCCGCCCCGCCCATTTTACCACATCTACGAACGTTGAGTAGAATGAGATTGAGATGTAATTCTTATAAAATATTTACTTATTCTTTTTTACTTAATATGTCATATACTCCATTATAGTTTGTCATTTTTTACTTGCTACATTCATTTTCTCTTCCTACTTTAAACAGATCGAAAATTATACCAAGATTAACTTCTAGAAAGCTGGAATAAGAGTTGCACCAAATTTGGGTATCAAGTGTTTAGTGGTAATTAGAAATAGTATCACTAATGAGAATCTAATCACAGTTAAGAAACTCATCAACAATTGACAGATTGCATCTATTTCAAAAAAAAAAAAAGCTTGTTTGAAAAATATGGGACAACTCAACTTGATTCGCAACCCGACTTGACCCGCGACCCGTAACCTAATTGACCCATTTAAAAATGACCCACTTTGACTCGCAACCCGATTGACCCAACTCAAACCCGATCCGACCCGACCTGCATGTTTTGCCACGTCTGCCTACATGCTCTGGGAATCTACGAGAAAATCTCTTTTGATCCCAGAACATATATGGAGCTCGTGGGACCTAAAATGGGCTTATTGTAGCTGCTAGAAAAACTCCATTTATTGGCTTCGAACCACGTCCATACTTTATTTTGGTTGGGATTTTCGTATTGGTGTATTTTTTGGCTATGTTTGGTAACTAAGAAAGTGCAAGAATACATAAGAAAATTAAGGAAATTGAGGATTTAAAGAAAAAAAAAACGTTTTCTTTATTTTTTTAAATTTTAATTTTTTCAGATTAGTTTTTGGTTTGACATGGCTTTTTCTGTTATTATTGAAATGATTATGTGGCATTTTAAATTTTAAATATTTGATTTTATATATATTTTCTGCCACATGTATGTCAACAAAGCACACCATTAGCCACATAAACATTTTCCATTAGTGAGTTAATAGTAGGGACTAAATTGATTCTAAGTTGAAAATAACAGGGATCAAGTTAATTGTTACAAAAATGTAGGAATTAAATTGATTGTGACTCCAAAATGTAGAGGCCAAAATGGTGTTTTCACCTAGATTAAATGGGCCATTCTCTATACAACTTCTTTTATTATTATTATTATTATTATTATTATTATTATAGCTAAACCATGTTCTATACAACTTAATCTAATACGCAAGATTGGATTTCATAGACGCTAAAGTTAATGACATTAGGATAGATTTAACGTAGTTGACCAATTAATCATTTTAATTTGATGGCATTACCATTAAGTTTGAAACAAATAGATTTAACGTAGTTGGCTATAAAATCTTATGCAATAGATTAAAACACAATATTAATTAATTAAGAAAATTTTACGTACTTGAGAGAAAAAAAAAAATTACATGATAGCTATAAGCCTATAAGTAAGCTACAAGCTTGATAATAAGTCATCATCCTTGGGCAACTGTGGTGAACCATTTCAATATATTGGAAAAAAAAAAGCTTCAGATTAAAAAAAAAAAAAAAGGACAGTATG
Source organism: Quercus rubra (assembly GCA_035136125.1). Classification (NCBI taxonomy): domain Eukaryota; kingdom Viridiplantae; phylum Streptophyta; class Magnoliopsida; order Fagales; family Fagaceae; genus Quercus; species Quercus rubra. The sequence continues at coordinate 11,522,457 of CM068733.1, read as the reverse complement.
CTAAAATCACATATTCCTAGTGTAAAAAGAAATAAAAAGATATTCATTATTATCGACAACTTAATTTGTAAATCAAATATTCAATAATGTTTTACCTGTAAGAAAGTTCATAGCACGGGAATACTCATTTGCAGAATTGATAAATTTCAACTCATTCAATATTTATAGAATTGGTATGCATTTACTTTGATATTATTTAAAACTTCAAAACAAGCAAACTTTTGTTCCACAATTTTGTTAACTTTAACTTTGTAGATTTCAAATGTCTATGTCAGTAATTTATACAGCTGCCGATGGTTTAATCTTATTTCATTGAGTAATAAAATTTTGCCAAAAGTTTTGTAGTTCAACTAACAACTTTTGGTGTTTTTAATGGAGATGTCTAGAGTTTAAATTCTCCCTCCCAAAATTATCTAATTATCAAAAGGTGTAAGCCAATTTCTTGGGCATCGCTTCAATGTTAGAAATCAGCAAAATAGAAAATATAAGGCTTTTTTTGGGGGGCAAATATTCAGTTTTTGCAAAAATGAATATTTGGCAAAAAAAATGCCGAAAATAGAAATCAGTGACAAATTATATGTTTAGTTATTATAGAAGAGTATAGCATAATGTTCTTAACAAGTTTCAAGTGGCATTTTTACTTAAAAAAAAAAAAAAAAAAAAGGTTTCATGTGGCATTAATTATTTCAGCTTTGCTAGAATAAAAAATACAAACATAAAGGCATATGACTTCTAATCTCTATATAAATGTTCCCCTTCTTCCCTTAAAACATTTGTAGTGGCCTTATCAAAATAGATCACGTAATCCCATCAAAAAAAAAAAAAAAAGATCACGTAATGTGGAAGGATGTGCTACCAAATTATAACATCTACCAAACAAAAAAAAAAAAAAAAAAACACTAACCTGTGGCTTGAAGCCTTTGTCTAAGTATATTAGTTCTAATAAGTTTTTGTCGAATTGACTGTAGCTCAGTTATGACAGAATTCATGCTCACCCTTTCTCTTGGAAATTCGACCGAACAACCAACTCCAATTTCAAGTATCAAAATCAAACATTCTTGTCTTTTTGAACTTCATTTTGACCCTCATTGCAAGTAATATCGTTCATCCTCATATCTTCCTCTTTTCTTTCCCAAAGAAGGGTAGGATCTATAATGTCAATTATTCCTTTTGGCAAAGTTGCATTGACCGAGTCATGAAGGTTTAAGCCATCTCGGAAAATGTTATCAATGAGCCTTTTTCTAGTGAACGTTTCTAACAATAATATGCCGTAACTATAGACATCACCATATGTTGACACCTCATTTCCTATACCATATTCTGCAATTATTTAGAATATATATGTAATGTGAGCATCATGATATATACCAAAAAAAGAATGGAAAAAAAACCCTATAAGTCTCAAAAGAGTTTTTATTTTGTTTAAAAAAAAATACATTTTAAGATAAGTGGAAATTGTTTTATATTACATTTTATCTTCAATTCTTAAAAAAATAAAAAAATAAAACAAAAAAATAAAAAATAAAACAAACAAACTAAAACATTTTATCTTTCAGCTACCATACATCCTTATTAAAACTTTCCTTTCAATTATTAAAGTATAATAAAAGATAATAGGAAAAGGGAAAACTCTAAGAAATGATATTCACCTGGAGGATTATAGCCAATTGTTCCTCTAACTCTAATGGAGCTTGATTGATTACTAGAACAATATTGGGTAGCATCAAGAAGGAATCTTGCCAATCCAAAGTCACCTACATGTCCATTCATATCATCATCGAGAAGAACATTGCTAGGCTTAAGATCATAGTGAATAATTGGTGATTGGCAATGATGGTGAAGATAATCCAATGCATTAGCAACATTGATCACAATATTTATTCTTAGTAGAAGACTCAAATTCCTTTGCTCCTCAAGGACCTCATTTGTTATCTGAGTTGGTTGCAGCCATTCATCTAGGTTGCCATTTTCCATGAACTCATATACCAAAGCTTTAAAATCATTACCTTGATAGTCAACACTAGAATATATTGTGTGCACCTTTACAAGATTATGATGCCTGATGTTTCGTAGAGCCTCACATTTAGTTAAATAACTTTTTGAAGCTCCATGACGCAAAAGATTGAGCACCTTCACAGCAACTATATTATCACCTTTATTAAGGATTCCTTTATACACAAACCCGAAGCTACCCACACCAATTAAATTGGTGGACAAGAACCCATCGGTTGCATTTAGGAGACTTTGATAGGATAGATTCAAAAGCAAATTTCCTAAGTCATTTGAGTTATTTGCTTTTCTTTTTAGTCTTAAAGAAAAAAGAAGTAGAAGGGATATAACCAAAGTTAATCCAAAAAGCACAGAATGTATAGAGATTATTAACTTCAAGGTAAGGGTCAACTTTATCTTCTTAGAATTCTTGTATTTGCATTTAGGAAGCTGAAACTCAGGTATGCCCCCACAAAGCTTACCATTTCCATTTATGAAAGTGGCGCTCATGTTCTTGAAAACTCCTTCCATTGGTACCTCACCATCAAAATGGTTGTAAGATAGATTCAAAAATTTCAAGAAGACAAATTGCTCCAAAAATTCTAGAATTTGGCCCGACAAATTATTGTTAGAAGGATCTAATTTTTCAAGACCTCTTAATGATCCAAAAGATGGAGGAATGATCCCTTGGAAGAGGTTTCCTTTCATGATGAAAAGTCGTAGCATTACACAGCTACCAAGACTTGGGTCTACAATTCTTTCATGAAGGGTGTAATTCTCTCAAAGTACTCAATAAATTTCCGTATTACACTAATATTTTTTAATTATAATTAGTAAGACTAGAAATGGATCCAATCAATGTTAGGATGGGAAGTCATTACACCAATATTTTTTAATTATAATTTGGAAGACTAGAAATTGATCCAATCAATGTTAGGACGAGAAGTTATTGCACTAATATTTTTTAATTGTAATTAGGAAGACTAAAAATGGATCCAATCAATGTTAGGATGAGAAGTTATTACACCAATATTTTTTAATTATAACGAGAAAGACTAGAAATGGATGGAATCAATTTGGTTGACGTGCACTAGTAAATCACTAGTAACAAGATGTTTAAGATGATTTGTAGTTCCATTGGTTAATAGTTTTTGATACTTTCAATAGAGACATTTAAGATATTTGGAATTTTGCACATATAAATATAGGACATGAGAACATAAATTCGTTATAAAAAAAAAAAAAAAGGATAGTCTCTAGAATTAGAATATAGGGAAATCACTTAGAATCTATCATTGGTAATTTTTGGGGTTCAAAACTAATTTTTAGATTTATTTTGATGGGAAAAGTTAACAGATGACCTTAGAGTATCGATTTAGAAAATATTTGTAAATACTTTTCATAAGAAAATAAAAAAATAATTAATTTTTTTTTTTTTTTTTTGAAAACTTTTCATACTTCCTATAAAAGTAGTGTAAAAAAAATTCTTTAAATGGTTTATTAACAACCGCCCTAAAAGCACTGGTTAACATAATTTTATTTTAATAGATAAGGTGTTTGAACCTAACCAATGTAAAGCCTGTAACCACGTAAACCCAACACCCTTGGACCCAGATAAAAATAATGGGCAAAGACCAATTGGTATATTTTACCAGATCCATATTTACATGAACCCAAACCCAATCTTAAAGAACAAAATGACAGAAAAGCTCACGTGTACCAAAAAAAAAAAAACTCTCTCAAAATTCATAAAATTAAGGCAAATACCATTTTGAATGGTAAAAGTTTTCTAAAATTAAATTAAATACATCTTGAATGGCTGAAATTTACCTGAATTACACTTTAAAAGATGAAATTCACCAAAATTAATTGAATTTAGACCTTCAATGATTAAAATTCAAAAAGTAATTTTAAATTACATTTAATTAGTTATAATTCAAAAAATTAATTTGAATTAAATCTTGAATGGTTTAAATTTTCAAAGTAAATTTAATTACATCTTCTATGTTTAAAATTAAAATTATATTTTCTAAAAAAATAAGAAAAAATTTATCTTAATAAAAAATTACAAATTAAACTGTTAAACTGTTAAGATTGACCAAAACTATTCTTAAATTATTACACATGACTTGGCTATAATTCATGAAATAAATTTGAGTTATACAATAAGTTGTTAAAATGGTATGCTCTACTCATTATGTTTAATTCTCTTATGGTTAGTACAAGTAATATATCAACTCAATATAGATTAATGGGCCACGTTCGATATTGTTGTAAAACTATTCTTAAATCATTACATATTACTTGGCTATAGTTCATGAAAGTAATTAATTTGAGTTCTACAATAAGTTGTTAAAATGGTATGCTCTACATAGTCATTATGTTTAATTCTCTTATGGTTCGTACAAGTAATATATCAACTCAATAAAGAAAAATTAATTTAGTTATTTTTGGGTTCCCTTGGCATAGAAGAAAATGTTAATTCTTGGAGTGGAAGGAAAACCTATTCCTCATTAAAGAATTAATGTATTCCTTGTCCATTAAGGAAAATGAATTGAGTCTTATAAATAGACAATACTACAAATAATTTGATAGTTTTGGCCCAAGGGTCATCCTTATAGGAAAAAAGAATTTTACTAAAATTGAGAGTGAAACAAATAGAGAGAGAGAGAGAGAGAGAGAGAGAGAGAGAGAGAGAGAGGATTTTCACTTACGAGGGTAAGGGGACATACAAGTATACAACAAGGTGTTATCTCCCCAATAAGTAGTATCAAAGCCTACGATGGTGTGGGAAAATGTGACAGTGTTGTCAAGGTCCCTTTCACAAATAGAGTGAGGGCGGAGTGCATTTACTTTGAGCCTTCACAAGTATGGATCACACAAAGCAAACCCATAACGCCCACACAAATTGTCCTAGAAACAAGTGCAACAAATGAGTACTGCTAATGATACTAGATAATAATGTTGCATGAGATTCTAATAAAGGTGGATGTATAGGCCAAGTTCCCATGGATGTGCGTGCAGAGTTGACATATGGTTCCCATGGATGGCATATGAGAGGCTCATGAATGATATGCTAGCAAAAGAAGAAGCTCATTCACAAGATAGAGCTAGTAGGACTTTTTCGTGACCTGCATAGGGTCAAAAGACACACACATGGAAATAACACATTGGGGTACTCCAATTAGGAGGTTAATATAACATATATGGAAACTACTTAACTCAAAGGGTTTAAGTAAGTTTGGGCTTAGCTATGTTATATTAATTTTTGTCGTGAAGATTGAACCAAATTTGGTGGTTTGACTAGGTTGACTTGGAATTGGCTCAAAGACCATTTGTTTTGTTTTTGTGTTTTTTTTTTTTTGGGTTACACTTTAGCCCACTTATTGTTTTTGTAAAAAAATACTGAAAATAGCCAACTTTAGGATTTGAACCTAGTTTCTCTAGGCTAATAAGCTTTTCTAGTATGTCAACCATTAGCCTACAAGTTTTGTGTTGGTAAGATATGATAAATTATTATATAAAACAAAATTAATGGATAAAATTTATTAAATAATTAAATAACACATCCTGGTTCAATCTCAATTGAACCTTGGTCTGGCCTTAAAAATCGTGAATCTCTCATTTTTTCAGTTCTTTGAATGATTCGGGTTTCAAAACTATGATATTGATCACTCTTTTCTTTTTTTAATTTCTTTTTCAATGTGAAACTTCATTCACAGGTATTTCTAGCAACAACTTGTTCTAATATGCAAGGTTGGAATTTGTAGATGCTATGTTATTGAAGTCTTCTCTATTAGTAACTATATTATGTTTAGCTTAATTTAATCCACTGCAAACAAGGAACTATACCTATTTTATCATAGATTTCACTTAATTGATTAGTTAATCATTTTAATTTAATGACATATGATAGATTTAACTTAATTGACCAATTAATCATTTTAATTGGCACTATTACCATTAAGTTTGAAACAAATACATAAAAAATTTTCATAATTGAAAAATTAGTTACAACAATTTCAAGGAAATATATGAAAAGGAGTATAATGATATCAAATACTAGCAAATATCTCCCTGCTGCACAACTGCATTTTTTTTTAGAGAAGCACAAGGGCACTTAAGTCTTAATTCAACAAATTTTCAGTTTTGAATTTCTACCAACTCTTGAAAGAACCTTGTAAGGATATCATTTGGTAAAGTGTGTAAATTGGATATTATTGATAACTCAATTTTAGTAAGAATATAATATGTGGGGCATAAAAAACAAACACGGTAGAGATTGCAATGACTAAGTAGTTGACTTGCACAATTAATTTATAAGAACTAAAGGGTAAAAACTCCACAATGGGAAATCTAAACAACTGATTATAAGGTGATGAGAAACAAAAAAAACTATTTATTGATGTACGAACTATTTTCTCGAGGTTCAAAGAGTTGGGCTGAAAGCTAAAAACTCTAATATCTATTCAGCTATTACAACTTTCTCTTTCTTGCTCTTCTCTAAGTCTTCTCTCTTAATTTTTATGAACCCCATTTCATGTTGCACATCCCCTCCTTTTATAGGCACATTTCCCTTCACTCTCTCCCCAGTTGGCCTGTTTCCAACTAGATTCAGGGGATACTTGTTCTATCATCTCTCTACTCTGCCATCCTTTCACCATGAAATAGGATTTTTGGGGGTGTCTTCACTGCTTAGACTAGTCTATAGACATTTAATGTGGAAGAGATTAGGTAGAGAACCTCTCATTAATGCAGAGGTGACTGCCTCTGTAGTCCTTATCATTTTGTGGTATTTTCCAAGGCTAATTTGAGGATAATGACATTTTGGAAAAAAATGGAACTAGTTACCTGTGGTTCCTTACGTATTGGCCATAGTATAAACCCTGCCTATTACCTCGGATAGGAGTTTTAGTAATGATAGCTAACTCGGATCTTCACAAGATCTATTTTGGGGAGTCATCCTTTATTCCTTCAGCTTTGACTTCTTCACTCCTATCCACATCTTCGGCCGGGGCCCATCTTTTAAGACGTGATTTGCTAGGCAATTGGCTCTCGGCCCAGGTTCTAGTTCATCCCCCCACATAAAAACTTTTTTTTTTATATAATATTTAAAAATGTTAGTTTTACATTTTTTTTTTGGTGGTGATTCGATGATTTTTGTCAATGTTTTTCAAAATTTTCAAGTAAGTTACGAAAATTTAATCACCATAAAAATCAACTGTAAATGCATAGTTTTTTTTGGAACATGGTTAATTTTTCATTTAAATTACACTTGATTTAATAATAAGTTTTGGTACGAGAAGATGAGAATTTGGTAAGATACTTAGGTTATCTTTATGCTTTACTTCTAATAATTTTTACAATAATCATATGTGTTTACAACAAAGACATTCAAGATCTAATTTCTGCCTCCTCCGTTTCAAATATCAAATTATCAAAAGATATATATATGTAGCCCCCATAAAAAGTCCTCATAACTGTAGTCAATTATAATTTCTTGCATTTTGTAACCGACACATTTGACACTAAAATCATCGGTTCTCTCCAAGGCTGAGTTGATGCTAACAATGTAGACACGGCTGCAGCAGTTGTTGCGCCATTGATACACTTAATCTCACCAATATAATATTAGGTCCGAGTCACGATATGAATTGACTCTATCACTCATTCAACCGATATGATTTTTAATTATTTTTTATTTTTAATTTTTTGCTCTTTCTTATATATTCTCAATTTCCAAACAGAGCATGAGGGGTTCGAATTTCTCTCAAATAATCTAAAGAAATATTCGTTTTACGTGCATGTGATTATTGGATGAAATAATTGGAATTTGATGATAGTATTGTATGTTACAAATAGGAGCAATTGAGGCATGAAATGGCGGCAGAGATCAACAAATTAGTGCATGTTTTTTGATTGATCAACAAATGAATATCTTAGGGAATTTGAGCTCAGCCCCAAGGAGCATAACTGGCAAGGAATATGACAATATTGTTAATCGAATTATATTACATCATCTCAGTTAACAAATAGGATAGGTTAGCCTCAAGTCTGGCTGGAGGCAGTTATTAGCTTCCTTGAAACATTTGTAACCAGTGAATTAGTTCATTAATACAGTTACTACTATTCTATTGAAAATATATGGCAGAAATGACTTTTTCAAATTTCAAGAGGTACTAAACCGAAGGAACAAGGAAATATAGCAGAATGACCTTTACAATATCAAGTGGTACTAAGCAGAAGATACAAGGGGAAGACTAATGTCCACCAAATTATCAAAAATCAACAACAGTCTTCAGTCTTAATAGAAGAGGGAAAAAAACTAAATCCCCAGCTTTTATTCTCCATAAAGCAGACAATGCATCAGTACATCTATTTACTTTCCTAAACCAACGTTTGTCTTCTATGTGAGGGATTCCCCTCCAAAGCCACCTGCAATAATCCACAAGAGAACTCAAACTAGGATAACTTTTAAACGCATTAGTGAGAGGAAACCACAACAATGGTACTAATCTCTTTCAGTTTGAAATAACAAATACTAATCTCTTTTTACCTGTATCTTGAATTATTTTTTTGTGATACTAATTCCCTCCAATAAGTTCTTTTCGAATTGAATGCAGCTCAACTACAACTGTACTGAAGCTCATCCTTTCTCTAGGAAATTCCATGGAACAGGCAACCCCAATGGTACTTGCTTTTTGACCCTCATTGTGAGTTTCATTCATCACTGTCTCCTCATCCTCTCTTTCTTGAAGAAGAATGGGATCTATAATGTGAATTATTTGTTCTAGCAAAGTTGCTTTAACAAATTCAGGAAGGTTTAAGTTATCTTGGAGAGTGTTTTCAGGTGGCCTTTTCCTAGTGAACATCTCTAACAATAATATACCATAACTGTAAACATCACTGTATGTTGACACTTCATATCTCATACCATACTCTGCACTTGTACATTATGACATTATGTATATTGTAATATGAGCATGCTTCCATCCATTTTTTTTTTTTTTTTTTGGGGTGGGGGGGTGCTACATAATCGTACAAATCTTAAATGATTTTTCAATGACATGTAATTAAAAAAAAGAAGAAGAAGAAGAAGATAAAGAGAAATGGAACATTTTGTTACAACACATATATCTCCTAACCATAATGCATCCTTATAAAACCATCTTTCATGCTCAAAACTATAGTAATAATTAATGGGAAAAAAGAGACAATTAAAATTAAGAAATGATAAAGATATTCACCTAGAGGAGTACAACTAATTGTTGCTCTTACCCTAATGGAGCTTGATTGATTAGAAGAAAAATCTTGAGTATCATTGAGAAGGAATCTTGCCAGGCCAAAGTCACCTACATGTCCAATCAATTCATCATTGAGAAGAACATAGCTAGGCTTGAGGTCACAATGAACAATAGGTGTTTGGCGATGATTGTGAAGATAATCCAATGCATTAGCAACATCAATGGCGATATTCAATCTATTAAGAAGACTCAAATTCCTTTTCTCCTCATGAGCATCATCTACTCTTGGTGTTGGATGCAACCATTCTTCTAGGTTACCATTTTCCATGAAATCATATACCAATGCTTTAAAACCATGACCTCTATAGTCAACACCTGAACATGTTGTGAGCACCTTTACAAGATTTCAATGTTTGAGATATCTTAGTGCCTTAACACTCAGCTTTGAAACTCTTAAAAGCTCCATGGCGTGAAAGGTTGAGCACCTTGATAGCAACTATGTGTCGATCTTGATCAAGACTTCATTTATACATTGACCTGAAGCTACCCACACCAATTAAATTAGTAGAAGAAAATCCATTTGTAGCATTTAAGAGGCGTTGGAAAGACACATTCAATGGAAATTTTCTTGAATCACTTGAGGTATTTTCTTTCCTTTTCTTTCTTAAAGAAGAAAGAAGTATAAGTGACACAACCAAAATTACTCCCAAAAGCCCAAAATATATAGAGATTATTAACTTCAACGTAAGGATCAACTTACTCTTCTTGGATTTTTCATGTTTGCATTTAGGAAGTTGAAATTCAAGACTACCCCCACAGAACTTATCATTTCCCATAATGAAGGTTTCACTTTTGTTCTTCAAAATTCCTTCTATTGGCACCTCACCCTCAAAATGGCTGTGAGATAAATTTAGAAATTTCAAGTAGACAAAGTGCTCCAAAAAGTTTGGAATTTGGCCTAACAAATTATTGTTAGAAAGATCTAATTCTTGAAGACCTCTTAATGATCCCAAAGACAGATGAATGATCCCTTGGAAGAAGTTTCTTCTTATGTCTAAAAATTCTAACTTTACACAGTTTCCAGGACTTGCTAGAATTTTACCAAACAACATGTTTTCAGAAATATTCAAATATTCTAGATTTTTTAAAATTCCGATTTCCATAGGAAGGACACCAATGAATTGGTTGCTAGACAAATCTAAAACAACCAGTGAGAATGAGGGACCAATAACTTGTGGGGATATAAAACCAATGAGATTGTTATTAGCAAGATTCAAAAGAAACAAATTTTGGCACTTGCGTAGAGTTAGAGGGATTTTGCCTTGAAGATCATTCTTATATAAATGCAAGTTTATCAACACAGTTAAATTTTCAAGAGACGATGGAATGTTCCCAAAGAAACCATTTTCAATTAGATTTAAATCTTGTAACTTATTAAGCTTTCCAATTTCAGAGGGAATATCACCTGATAATTTGTTTTGCCACATTTGGAGATCCCCCAAGTTAATCAAGTTTCCTATTTTAGTAGGAATCTTTCTAGATATTTTGTTATTATCTAAATATAATGTGTCAAGAGTAGTTGAGAAATTGACAATGCATTTGGGTAACTCTCTCTCAAAGTTATTGGCATTTATAGCAAATGTAGTCATATAGGTGGCATTTGTCAAAGAACAAAGAAAACTCAGGTCACTTGCCCCTCCATTTCCAAGATTGTTAAGGGTAATGCCAAAAAAAGTAATTTTGTATAGCTTCTCCAAGGAAGGAACTTTTCCACTTAATTTATTATTGTTCAAAACAAGATCATATAGGTTTGAGGCATTAGAGATTGGATTAGGGATTGATCCAATAAATTGGTTGTTGGCAATGCTAAATCTTGCAATATTTGGTAGAGTGAAACCTATGTTTGATGGAAGACTCCCATGCATTTGGTTGTCTCCTATACCAAAGATTTTCAAAGAAGATAAATTGAAGATTGAGGGAGGAATTGTACCAGACAACCTATTTGAAGATGAAGTAAAAGATGAAAGTTTGGTGAATTAGCCAAATGAATTAGGGATAGTCTCAACCAAGTTATTATCATTGGCACGAAACGCCTCTAGAGGCGATAAGTTTTTGAAAGAAAGCGGGATACTTCCTGTCAGATTATTATCGTAAATAGAAAAAATTTAGAGTTTTGACAAGATGCCAAATATTGTAGGAATTTCTCCAGATAGAAGGTTGTAACTGACATGAAGGCCTTCGAGGTGGGTGCAACCAGATAAATTGCTATGAATTGCAATTGTAAGAATTGCAATTTGTGCAAATGACCAATCTCTGGAGGGATTTCATTATGGAAGCTATTGTTTTGAAGGGTTATATTTTTCAAAAAACATAAATTTCCAACATGTGGTGATATAAAGCCTACCAGTTTTGAAGATTGTAGGTCCAACACAATGACCCTTTGATATCGACGACCACATGTAACCCTACTCCATCTACAAAAGTGGATGCTGTGATTCCAAGAACTCATAACTCCAAGAGGTTCAAGAATGATCTTGGCTTTGAACTCAAGCAATATCAGATCACTTTGTTACCTTGTATTTTGGATTGTTAACTAAAAGAGCATTATAGGTGATCGACAATATTTTTTAATATATTGATAATTGTGGATGAAAGGATTGAATTTTGGATATTTTCGTTGAAACTACTAAGAGGTGTCAATTAACCTACGATGCTCTTGGCAATGATGAAAAAATTATTCCATTATTTTTAGCTGACTACATTTATCTCCTTGAAAGGTGATACTGCTATAGATATTATCAACATTTACCTGTGGACTTTTTTATGTAACACCTTTGGTCATCTTCTCAAAGCAATTTTCCTACAACTTTATGTGCAACCATTTATTAATTCTCTTCTATGGTTAAAATTATGCATCAAGCTTAAAAGAGTTTAATCTACTGTGGGTATATACGTAGTAGGCAAAATTTGTCTTTGCATCATACATTCCCATAATCAATTCAAACTTGTTAGAAAAAATGAAAAAAATAAAATAAAATAATAAATAGAAAGAAAAGGGACCTAGATGAGGAATTTTCTTTTTAGTGAATCCCCATTTTCAAATGTGCATTGTCTAAAGCTATTGAAAGTGAAGTCTATTGAATTAGAAAAAGTCGTAGTTTTTGTAGCCAAAGACTTGGGGCAACATCTAGATGGACAGGTCTTTGGGTGGAGGATTTTTCTCCCTTGGCTGGAGGATTCCAAGGTAGACTTTGGGTTGCTTTATTGAAAGCAAGCAGGTGGAAGTGATAGGTGTTTAATGACTCAACATCTAATCAACGTGTTTTGTAGGAAATCTATAGCAAACCAATATGTGAATTATGGATAACGAGGACAGGTATTCTGGGATTGAGATGATGCAATAGCTCTCAATGGTTGAGATTGAGAGTTGAAAAAAGCAATTTTCAATCTCATCCGTTAAATAAAAAAAGTGAGAATGGTAAAAACTTTTTGTGAGAGAAATACGGAGTAACCTAGGTATTGACCGTATTGCACGGGATCTAAATTTGGTCTTCTGCCATAAGTCCTTTCCTTTTGTCCCCATGATCAATATTCACTATTTCTTTTTTAACTTTTTTTTTTTTTTTTTTTTTACAAATAATAAAGTAGTTGACAGTTGCCTTAGGCTTGTTATGAAAATTTCAAACATGCATGTTGTCCACGAATATAATAGACTTGTATATAGGGTATATTATACCCTTTTTGGGGTTGGATCCGGTTTTAATTTAATTTACAAACTTTCAATTGGTATATTTGTCCCTTATAGTTTGAATTAAAATGAAACCATTGATTCCGCTCAAATTAACAGATTTTGTATTTATTAGGCAAATAAATTACTCATTTCCAATTTGATAACAATGGAGAGCTACGCATTCTGTTCGATTTTGTCATTCTTGGTACAAGTAATATATTGACTCAATCAACTTACTTTAGATTAAAAGGTCCATGTTTAATACAACTTTGTTCTAATATGCAAAGTTGGAATCCAAAGACCCAAAGCTATTCAAGTCTTCAATTCTTCATGAAAATAGACCTACTTCATGATAAAATTCACTCATTGTTTCTTCTCATGCCATTTAAAATTTAAGATGATGGTGCTTCTTAGTTCTTAACATCACATTAGATTAGCATTTACCCATCCCAAAATGTTTCTTGGCACAGAATAAAGGAGCCTTAGGAAGCATTATCCAGTTTGATTTCTATGTAACACCTTTGGCCATCTTCTCTAAGGATTTTCTCTACAACTTTATGTGCTACCATTTATTAATTCTCTTCTATGACTAAAATTATGCATGCATCAAGCTTGAAAGAATTTAATCTATTGCGAATGTATATGCATTGGGTAAAATTTGTCCCTGCATCATACATTCCCATAATCAATTCAAACTTGCCAAGACCACAAAAAAAAAAAAAAAAAAGGATATACATTTTCAAATGCATTGGGACTAATTTATTATTGTTGATTTAGACGTGGTGCAACATCAAGATAGACAGGTCTTCCTAGTCTCGTCATTCTTCTTTGCTTAGCCATCGTAAGTTACAAGTTACAACGACTTAGACTTGAAATAATGGGCCAAATGGCTAAAAAGTCAGGATTGCTTAGCTTGCTCTCACTAGTGATCAATCAAACACGAGCGCGGAATTTTGGTATAGAAAACATAGCACCATTAATAACAAGGACTAAAACACGAGAATGGATTAAGTTCTGCTAAATTCTTTGTTTGTAATGAGTTCGAGCTAGCTCAATTTTTAAAAAAATTTATAATTGAATAAAAAATTTAGAGTTCAAATTCCCATCAACACCAAAAATTAAGGGGTGTTTTAGCTTAATCATAAGAGTAATTTTCAATAAGTGGTTATAGGTTGAAATCCCCTATTTATCAAAATCAAAACAAATTTGTTTGTTTGTTTTCTTTTTAAAAATATTTCAATGGGAAGGAGGGTTAAACCCTAGCTAGACACATCAAGAGATACGGTGTAAACTCTTAATTAGTTAATACTTAATATTACATTATTTTATAATTTTTTTATTGAATGCTTTTTTTTTCCTTTTATATAGTATTATGCTCACAAAATATATTGGTTTCAAAAATAATAATAATCTAATTTTAAAATGTTTAAATTTTAATATATATTTTAATGTTATATACAAGATTGTGTTATGGATAGTAGTACATAACATCTTATTGATAAGTAATTTGGTATGTTTATTAAGAATAAAATACTCTATAATCCAATTATTGGATTTTCAAAATTCATCTAAAAAAATTATTTAATAAAATAATGTTAACAAAGACTTAATATTAAAAAGTAATCAAAATTATGGATTTCATTGATTTAAACAGAGGTTTCCTTAAAAAAGTATGAGGTTTGTTACTTCATAATAAGAGAAGTAAACTGATTCTCAAAAAAAAAAAAAAAAAAAAAAAAAAGAGAAGTAAACTCAGCCGGATCCCACTCAAAAAATTTTCTTAATAATATGAGGTTTGTCTTTAAAATTCTTAATAATATAAATTTCAATTTTTATTCTCTTTTAAAATTCTTTCCATTATACAACAACATCCCTTTTGAGTTGTTTTTCGATTTATTGATTATATTTGTCTTTTTTAATTTCAATTTACTCTTAAGATTTTTATTTTTTTTTTATTTTTTATTTTTTGAGAATCCACACTTAAGTATTTAAATGATACATTTATATCAATTAAGTTAATATATTAATGATTTTATAGAGAGTTTTTTGTTTGTAAGTATATATTATATGCTTAAAGTTATTTGAGATGATTTTTTAATTATAGTATTAATTAGTTAATAATTAACTTTCCATATTTTCTTTTAACTTTGTTTCCTATCTAAAATCCTCGTTATGCCATTGCTACTATTTAGTAGTATAAATTTATTATTATTATTATTATTATTATTATTATTAATGTGTGTTTCAATTAGCTTGGTAAATCTCATGTCATTGAATAAGATTCGGAATATGAACTCTATTTACACCAAAAACCGATTAGTGTCTTAACATAATGATAAGAGCAATCATCATAGAATGAACCCCATAAATTAGAAATATTATCATCTCAAAAAAAAAAAAATATATATATATATATATATTTACCTACTATTATTATTTTTTTGATAATGGTAATTGTGGGGTCATAGAACCGATGATATACCTTCATTTTTTGTATTGGGCCTGAGGCCCATGCCGAGGCCCATAATCACATATGAAGAAGACAGGGGTGATCACAGCAATCCAAAAAACCGTGCCGAGGACAACTTTATTCTCGGCTAGCCAAGGCCGAGGTAGAAAAAGAGTGATTTACCGACAAGTGCAATCTCCCAAAGCCTCCCAAAGAGAGAGATAAGTACAGCAGGTAAGCACACTGGAGCATGGCGGTAGAGCAATTCCAGGAAAAGCTGATGCCTCTCCATTAAATGCTCCACAATTAACACTTTGACCGCATTAATGTGGAGAAGACTCCTGAATAGTGTTGCCTTGGCTACCCTGACTCACAGCAGGCCTAAGGGCGTGTTTGATGGAACAAGCACTCAAGTAGTGGCTTAAATGATCAACAAGTGTAGGATCAAGATGGTCTAAATGGAACTATATACTGTAAAAGACCCTCCATGGAGAGGGGATCAGAAATTTGTAAGAAAAAGTACTTTAGTAGTTTAAGTCATATATGTAACCATCTTCCATCAATATATACAGGAACATACCTCCTCGGACTATGCCGAGGACAAGTTTACTTAGATAACTCCGGTCTGCTTCCATTTGATTATCTATTAAAATCCATTCTAACTATTATCCGACTCATTAAAACTTAGTTCTTTTATCCATTCTCTACAAATTCATTGTACTTGACTCATTGGGCTTGAATTCACTCATCTCATAGGAATAGTGTTCAAACCTAGTCCCTACAGTAATAATTAACAATTGAAATATAATTATTTGTGAAAGATTTTTCTCAACTTTCTATTTGTTTTCTATATTACTCTGTTTTTTCATTGTATAATCGTTTAATTTCCAATAGGGTAGACTCTAATTGAGGGGTCAATATAACATATAAGGATACCACCTAATCAAAAATTTTAAGCCAATGAGTTTTGGTCCAATTATACTATGTTAAGCACTCCTTCTCATTAGTATCCAATCTAGGATTCCACTACTCAACTAACAACACTAGTCACACATGAAAATTCCAACATAACTTGTTGTAGCAATGAATTTTGAAAAGAAAGACTAAAGTGAAGGTTTAAATAAACGTTCAGTAACCTTTTATAAAATATTTTTAGCATTTTTCCATTTCAAATCTTGCACAATTAATTAGAGAGAGAGAGAGAGAGAGAGAGAGAGAGAGAGAGAGAGAGAGAGAGAGAGAGAGAGAGAGAGAGAGAGAGATCATCTATATTCTCCATTGACTTATAGATATCCTTGAAAAATCTCAATTTCCTTAGTCTTTCACTAGAATCCATATAGTGATGATTTTGAAGATGAACTTTCATAAATAGGGGGTGCTAGTGATGAAGGTGGAGTGGAAGCTCGTCTAGAACTTCATTCATCTGCTCATCTTCATTAAATAAAGGGAAACAAATGATATTTTTCTTCTTTTTGAGTGCCCCAATTCCATATGCATTCTTCATCAAATTCCACATCCCAACTGATTTTTGGTGCTTGAATTTCACAACTTATAACCCTTAGAGCTTGGACCATACCAATAAACACATACTTCTCACTATAATTATCAAGCTTGGACCTTTCTTGATCTAGTACATGTTGATATGCAATGCTTCTAAACAAACATAAGTGAGAAATTGTAGGATTCTTTTTACTCCAAGCTTGCTATGTGGGGTTCTTTCTCATACAATCCTTATTTGAGACAAAAATTGGACAAATAGATTGCATGAGTAGATTCATCCCAAACTTCTTGGGACATTCACATGCCCTTTAACATTCTTTTGGTCATGTTACCACTTATCTACCACATTTTGGTATTTGAGAAACACTTTCAAATAATCCAATTATCAAAAAAAGAAAAAATAATAATAAATAATAAATAAATTTGGTAACCCATGAAAATTAAAATTACTCAATCTAGTTGGAAAATCTTATTCTCACCACAAATCTATTAGCTTAGATCCCATGTTTTTAAAGTTGGTGGGCCTTTACATAATCACATTCCCAAACACTAAAACACCACATATAATGGAAGAGTCATAATCTTAAAGCACACCAAGGAAGATAGAATGAATGGAGAAGATGATGGGAACTCCTTGTTTGGAATGGAGAAAAGCACAAGTATATATACTATACCATACAATCTTAAATTCCACCATATTAAATTAGATAATTTTTTAAAATTTTACTACTTCATAGAATAACCTTTTTTATATTATTGAATAAGAGAGTTTCATATGACATATGGCTTTTAGGTACACTTGGAGTGACACGAAGAAAACAAGAAATGATTCCCCTCTTTCTCCTTATTTTGAAACAATAATCTAAATGATCATGGACAATTGGGGTTTCTACCAGGACCACCAAAATAAAATGAGTCTCCAGAATTTATAAGATTATAGCAAGTGGGATTCGTAATGATTGTTTGACTGTTCCGAGGACCCGTGAGAGTTTTTAAACCATCAATAACATTGAGATTTTTGAAGAAACTAGCCTTGCCAAGCCCTTCTTCAGGGAAATGGCCACTGCCCATTTGTGTTGTGGTGTGCTGCCCATCTTGCATTAAGTTTATCACCTCTCCTCCCCATTGAACTGTTGAAGCGCTATCAGACAGGATCGAGAATATGGAAGATGGCCAATATCCGAAGTCTCTATCCGCAATTTTCATCCACCAGTCTCCCTTTCCATTAATGTCCTACTCATTGTACATGTCATGCAAATCAGTCTGTAATATTTTGAATGATAAATGAAGGTATAAAGATTAATGAAAGAGAAAAAAAAAAAAGAATCTTTTTGTGTAGAACAAAATGGACACTTAAATTCACCTTCTTAAAAAATAAGTTAGGTAAAAATAAATTGTGCATAGAAAAAAAAAAATTAAACCTTTAAATTTAAAAAGTTGTATATAAAAATACATAAACCGAGAAATAAGAATTTCAAATATACACTGTTACAACTAAAACCAGAAGAAATTCAAACATATCTGTAACATTTGTTACTATGTGTATCCAAAAAGTTAAAGTACTTGATAAAGTAATTAAATTGAAATATTGTACTACCTTCCAAACATAGAATTTGACTGAACGTTGGGTACCAGCATAGTTGGAATAAGGGGCGACGCTTGCACCCATCGCAATCTGGTTATCGACTTGAACAAAGCCAGAGCACGCCAGATTGTAGCAACCTGTGTTTTGATATGAATCATCCTGCAGCGATGATAAGAAAAAAATTTATAAAAAAAGACGCTTTTCAGAAATGAAACTGTATATATAAACATGGCTAGTGCTGGCAGGGAAGTCAAATATTAAAACACGTACAGTCCAATACGTGAAGAGTCTAGTGTTTTTATCTCCATATAGATGTTCGTAGACCTGTTTTTCCACATAAAATAATTTTGTAAAAAAAAAAAAGGGAAAATTATTAGTAATTAACTGTTTAGCATGCGCCTAAAAGAAAAGATGATGATGAAATTATATATACCATCATGCCGGCTTCAATGGTATTAAGATCTTGACCATATGTACCAGCTGTCATCCAAAATTGAGACAAGCTGAACTCATTTGTTTCCTGGGTATGGGGATTCCACACGTTCATCTCTGCCATCATTCCATAGTACTTATCTCCTTGCTCACTAAGCACTGCATGCTAGAAACTCAACCATAAAAATAAAGGTTGTGAATATCGATTTGAGTCCATCGTTATAGTAGATACCATTGAGCTCAAACCTATTAATAATATTGGTTAAAAGTTTGAACAAGGATTTGCAGCAAACATGTTTGTAGAAGTTGCTGTAGTAGGTGTCAACTTATAAAGTCAATATGTGTCACATGACCAGCCAAAGTCCCCAAATTCCCTTAACCACAGATAATACTTAACTTAGACCCAAGTAAAACAAAACCCATCCATTAATTTCTTTACCAGTCCCCTGTCTCTCACACCACCATTGCTCAGCGCCACCTCCTGTTGGAGACACCGCTATCAGCTAAGCTCAACTGAGCCAAAACACTTCTTTCTCTTTCATTTAGTCTCACTCTCTTTCAAAAGAGGAAAAAAAAAAAAGTTTCTCAACATAAAAAAAATAAAAAGAAAAAAAAGAAGAAGAAATATTTTAAATCTGGTGAGGACGTGAGGTAGATGAGTAGATCCATTACAGCTGTGACTCAATATGTATGCACAAGGCTTAGATCCGATTATTCAGGAAAAACAAAGAAGACTTAGATCCGATTACTTAGTGGACCACATAAAAATTTACTGCCAAAATTTTTATATTTGCAAACCCACAAAAGATTTAGAACTTTAGATCAAAGCAAAGCCAACCAAGAAAGACTATATTCTTCATAATGTTGTGTTTTGGGTTGGATTTATATTGGCAGTGAGAGTGTGAAGCTGTAGGTGGAGAGTTGGTTCAGGTGGATGTGTGGGAGGGATATTTTGCTTTGCTCAGAGGCTAAGATCATGAGAGACATAGTAAAGGGAGTGAGTAAGAAAGGCTCTCGCTGCCAAAATACAGTGGTGAACCGTGGAGGAGTGAGAGAGAGGGACCGGCAAATAGAGAGATGGTTGGGTTATATTTTAGTAGTTGGGTTGGTTAAGAGAGAGAGAGAGAGAGAGAGAGAGAGGGGTGTTGACAAGCACATGACCCAAGACACATGTTGGCTTCATAAGTTGACACCTAATACTGTTTGATGCAACTCCTACAAACATGTTTGCAGCAACTCCTTGTCCTAAAAATTAAATAGTACCTCATGGATAACTTGACCGGCACTATATTGAGCACTAGGGATGGAACGGTGTTTTTTCCTTCCATAATTTGCTGTAGAACCTGCCCTTAATAAATCTTCTTCTTTAGTTCTTCTTACAGGAATGGTTCCTTCTGGGCACCTTCCATTCAAGTGCCATGGCTGAGTAAATTTGGGCTCGGAGTTTGAAGAGACGTCGTTGCTCTCATCGAATGAAAACCCTTCTGGGTAAGAACTTGGTCTCATCTATTGCATTCGGTATAGATACCAATGCAAACCCAGCCCATACCATACATACAATAAGTATCAAATTATTCGTGATACCAAATGAAATTTACTTAATTAAACTAGTTACCTGTATTGTGTGATTTTTTAACAAAGGATGATCAAAAGCTGGTTGCTTGTTGATATCTACGCAGTCAATTATATCTCCATCTGGGCTCTGTATCAGATACATGTTCTCATCACACATACATAGATATTGGTCTAAATTCAATGTTGTAATAAAATTACACTAGTATTGTACATGGGACTTATGAGGAAACCACAACCCACAAAAGTGAATGACTCTTCTAAGACTAAAGTAAAAAAAATATATATATATATATATAATATTTTTTTTAGTTTAATACTATAGTTTTTAAAAAAAAAGTATTTTTGCACACCCTAGCTTAAATTTTACACACCTTTATTATAAGTATTTCTAACTTTAAGAATAAAGAGTAAGTGTTTGTGAATTGTAAGTGTCACTATTTTTTATAAATTTATATTATATGTGTGAGTGTGTCTAATATTAATTGTGTGCATTACTTTTTATTATAATGTTATTTGTATGAATTATGATGTGTGTGGATATTTGTGTGTACAATATAAATATAATATAAATTTATATAATTTAATAATTAGGAAATAGAGATGATTTGTTCCGTGTGTGTGTATTGTTATCATGTTATAATAACTTTTTGTTATAAAGTAAAATTTAAGAAAAAAAATCATAAAGTTAGCGATTATCCAAACATTTGACTAGTTAAGTAGACACTAGTATATAATTTTATGTATGAATAAGTGTGGTTATGTGCATCAATAATTAATACAAAACCAATGAGTTTAGTTTAGTCATTTAGTTTAAAATATTTTTATAAAAACAATAACAAATAGATAATAAAAACTGCATAAAAATAAAAAATGTTAGGTAAACTTAACAAAATAAAATGATTGTAGACTCATACCTACTCACATTGACAATAAATACTCATAATTCAAAATTTGAATACTTGTAGAAGGAAATTGTAAAACTTCATATATTATTATTATTTTTTTTTTTGTTGGTAACTCGATATATTTAAGTTCTTTTTTTATTAAAATTTTTTAATGAACCCCTAAACAAAATTCCTAGAGTAGCCACTGTCACTAAAGCTGAAAATACAATATAGAACACAAACATGTTATATGAAGTGATTAATAACCTTGATGGATTTAAGAGCAGGCTTGTTAAGGCGCTTCAATTGCTGTTGAACCTCCAGTTTTTGTTTCTTATCGAATATGGTGTTAGTGTTTCTATTTCCAACTGATGACATTGGTATGAGAAAGAACAAGCAGAATGTCATCTTTACTGCCCTCGTCCACCTCCTCCCACTTCCACAAGGCAGAGCCATGAGTGACTAGCTAATATTCGAATCAAGTGGCGGATTTGTGGTGTACAGAGATGTAATAGCTAGCTTTGGTTGTCCCCTTTGCAATACTTAAACATATATATACATACAAACTTCTATAGAAGTACAGACTTCCCATTTAATTTCCTATTGACTAATGCAATTCTTTTGTTTCTTTGTCATTTTGCTGGACCAGCCTCGTTGAAAGCTAGCTGGTGGAAGTGATGGGTGTCTAATAAATGACTCTAATAGTCTAATCTAATGACTTAACAAGGAGTCAATACAGATCTTCTGCCGTGATTTACTGTGATGGAATAGGAATTTGGTTCTGATTTGGTTTTCTATGTAACACCTTTGGTTGACTTCTATCTAAGATATTTTCCTACAACTTTCTGTCCTAGGGTTTATTAATATTTAATTCTCCTCTGTGGTAAAATTATGCTTCAAACTTTAAAAGTTTAATCTGAATTTTTTAATATAAAGAAATGCCACACCATTTAAAAACTACCAAGTTATTATTTTGTTAGCCATGTAAGCAGTACCAATAACGGAAGTTAACCAAAGGACTTACACGGTTCATTTTACAAAATTGAGAGACCAATTGTGCTCACTTAAAACTTGAGTGACCAATTGTGAACACAAGATAACCAATTTTTATTTTTAATTAGAAAAAGGAAACCTAACTAGTCAAGTTAAAATATGCAACAAACTCAAAAAAAAAATGACCCATACATCACTTTATCTTTCTTTCTCTCTTGATGGATAGAGAAAACAAAGACCCATAAACTTGCTACAACTCAACACAGCTAAGACCCATCAGATGGGCTATTAGTCTGGTCAGCGATGACATTACCAAGTCTCTAGAACACTAGTCTTTGCCAGATTCCAATACATCAGGGTGATTAAACTGCGTGGAATAACGAGATAGCCAATGGAGGTTTCATTGATTTAAAAAATAACAAAGTAGTATATTATTGGAGGTTGAGTTTTAATAAAATCGCAAGGTGGATGGTTGATGAAGTACGTACATAGTTAGTCCTAGACTTATTGAAGGGGTCGAGACTGGAATTCTTGACAATGAGTCATTCTTTGGCCTCTAATATTGTATAAATATTAGCTAGTATTTACAATATTATAAATACTAGCTAATATTGTAATATTGTATTTCCTCTAGAAGATGAATTAATTTAACCTATTAAATAGGTGAAATAGCTTGGAAGACTAAAACCTTAGGCTTTCCAATTAAAACCAATCATATGACTGCATATTCGTATTGACTAATAAATCACATGATTGAATTTAATTCTCAATATAATTATGAGAATAAATCCACTTTTCTTTTAGATAAAATAAATCCACTTATTTTGATTACAACCAAACCATATATTTTAGTAAAATTTTCACATTAAGAGACCTTTGACTTGTTATTATTCATTGAAAATATTAAAATTCTGGGCATCGATGGCATTACCAAGTCTTTATAACACTGGTCTTTGCCAATTTCCAGTACCAACATTTGAAAGTCCCGGAGTAATAAAGTCGATTTTTTATTTTGAAGCTCAAAATTGCAAAACTTGACCCAATGTTCTTGGTGGAGAATTAGAATGGGCAATGGAGATATGAGATTTTAGGTACGTCACTCATTCAGAATTTTCTAATATTTCATCCCCTCATATAAGTTGTGAATCTAATATATTGAACTTTAACATAGGAAACCATTATTATGATTCACAGGAAAGACTTTGGTTTAGGCCATTTGGACAATTTCCTAAGGCCCTCAAGTGATGCAAAGCCCTATAATTTTTGGTCTTATAGTAGAAAGTTTTAACCTATGACATCTATTCCTGATTATAACTCTTTATCATTAGACTATGATACTAATTAATTTTTGGTGTAACCAAGGATTGAATCTCAAATCTTTTATTCAAAATAATAGTATACAATACTTTTATAGCAATCCAAATTAAAATATACTTAATACCTACTAATGTTTTATAGTTTGGGTAATTGGTTTTTTTTTTTCTAACTAATTATAAACTGTTTTTCTCTTTTACCCCAAAGCGTAAACTTAAGATTCAAATTTTAACCAAACAATTACATACAATTTTAAATTATATATTATACTTTATGCACAATTGTTGTGAACATTTGGGTTTATTTAGATATTTGGTACAGGATTATTGAACCTTGTGGATCAAATCAATATTACTGCCAACATAGTGGGTTTATTCTATGCTTTTTTGCTCTAATAATAATAACCAGTAACAACCTATCACTTAGGATTTGTTGTAAAAATGTTGTGGATATATCATTTCTCTTATTCTATTGGCACTTCTCACGCCATTTAAAATGATAGTACGTACCTCTTATTCTCTTATTTACACTAAAATAGATTAGCATTGCCCATTCCAAAACTTTATCTAGTTTGAATTCAATGTACACCTTTGTTTGTCTTCTTCTCTAAGGATTTTTCCCACAAATTACTGTTTACTGATTGAGTGAGTCTATATGGTAGCTGTAGGTGATAATATTTGTCCCTGCATTCCCATGAGTATTTCAAACTTGCCAGGAAACACACACACAAAAGAGGGGGCTAGGCAAGACTTAACACAAAATTGTCAAGCACGAGCCTTCGTAGTCCAGTCATTTTCCTCTTCTAAAGTACTACACCGAAATTTTTGAATCATAACGACCAAGGCTATCTTCCTCTCAAGAAAATGAGTATCAAAGACTAGAAATGGCTTGATTCAATGTCAGGCTGACTAGGAAATCCTAATTGGTTTTGCTTGCAATTGTGAATCACAAGGACCGAAACTTAAGCATTGATTAAGTTACACTTGTGTATTCTCTCTAAAGCCACAAAAAAAAAAAAAAAAAAAAAAAAAAAAAAAAAAAAAGATACACTTGCTTAATATATATAGAAAAATGTTATGTTTACAATATTTTCTTAACAAATCCTAAGTATCAGGTTGTTATTAGTTCTTATTATTGAGGAAAAAAAAATAATTTTAGTGGATATATATATATATATATATATACACACATAGAGATTAATATAGATAAGATAAGATTTGAATAGCTCTTTGAAACAAAGAATTATTCAAATCTTATCTTATCTATTAAGCTATAGATGATGAAGAGAAAATGCTAAAGTTACATGAACTCACCCCTTTAAAATTATTTTTTAATATAGTATACCGATCACAATCTTAACATAATTACAGATCTAATTATGTACTAAGATAGTATCTTTCTTGGCTAGGCTATTGTTATAATAATAAAGGTTATTGAGAGTTTTTTTTTTTTTTGAGAGAGTTTCAACTTATGGCTTCCGCTCGTGATAATAACTCTTTATCATTAGACCAAGACACCAATCAGTTTTTGGTATAGACAGAGATTAAACACCAGACTCTTATACAATTATTAGAAACTTTACCAATTGAGCTAACTAGAGCCCACTTAAAGGTTATGGAGAGTGATTGCCTATATAGCACATCAAATGTGCACAATCCAGGATCAAATCAAAAAAATAATGTGCACAATCCTTTTCATCGAAAATGGATCTTAAATTGGTAGTGGACTCTGGGCCTCTAGCCATAAAAGGAAATATTGAAACCAATTGAGATAAGGTTCTTTACAAATTATTCTCATTCAATTCAATCGGTTTTATTAAAAAAAAATAGTTGATTACTTTTAAGATTAGTTGTTGTTAGAGAGTAGAGTGAAATTGATCTAACTTATTGAAACTTGAAAGTTGAAACACAAAGGTCACACTTTTTTTCTTTTTTTTTTTTTGGTTGATAATTGCAAAGATGTGTCCATGGCCAAGACCAATGTCTGAGGTGATTTACTAGTTTTGGCCCTCACAATATATGTGGTGTTAGTGATTTAGAGCTAGAGTTAGGCATATATATAGTAAACAATATAATTGGGCCTCTTGAACCAATACACATAAACCTAATATCTCTACCATTGACCGTCAGGCTTGACAAGTATTGGAACCTGCTTTGGTCCTTGGTGTGCATTTGGGCACATATTTTGTTTGTCAAAATGATCATGGTTCTAGGCCTTTACCTTGGCATTCATAAGGAGGACCAACATGATTTCTACTTGCAAGATACAATTCTATGTGATATGGGAATGTATAAGAAAGAAACAGAGCAAGACTCAGCTACAAGAAGCTCTCCCCTGTTAATCCATCGATCCCATGTTGGAAGGCATCAAATTATTGAGTGGGAAATTTGATGCTTGTTCTTTTGCTTTTTGCGTCAAGACTTGGTGTAACTTGGTAAGCTCACTGTGTAGCCCAGACCCCATTAGGCTCTCTTTTGTAACTGGACAGGTCGACCTTAGTCTGTTTGTTGGGCCGTCAGCATGGTCTGAAGCCTCCTCCTCTTATTTTTTCAGCTTTTTTATAAATAAATTTTAATATTCAACCAAAACTAAAATCTATAAGGTAAATATTTTTTTTTCATGCAAAATTGTTGCCATCATATACTAGCTCTAAAATTTCTTCAACATGTAAATTGTAAAGCCTGTAGGTCTTTATTGTGAGTAGTACTGGCTACAAAAATCTTATTCAGTATTACATTAAAGACACAATGATAATTAAAGAAAGAAAATTCATATACCTGATACACGAGAGAAGAAAAAAAAGATCTTGATAGCTATAAGGAAGCTACAAGATTGATTATTTGCTTCTTTGTTATATATTATAATATAAACTCGCCCTGTCAAGATGACAACCTTCATATAAAGTCATCATTCTTGTACACCTGTGGTGATGGAAGATAATATCAATTCATTAGAATAATAAGCTTTGGATTTAAAATAATGATAGTTTTTTATTTTTTTGCTGAGAAAGTAATGACAGTATTAGTATGTTGAATTTTTTCCTCTAAATTAGGTTGAAGGAATCTCCTACTTCCTATTACATGTCAGTTTATAAGACAATTCATATTTTTACATCATGTCATCATCACTTGAGTTATTAAATCATACAAAAAAGTCACATAACCATTAAATAGATTGCATGACTAAAAGTACATATTGATGATCTTATGAGCAGGCATATAGTAGATTGGAAGAAATTACCTCCAAATTTGTTTGGAGGAAAATATTGTCCATAACTTAAACGTGTAAATTTTTATGTTTTACTAGTAAGCAAATTTATGATGCAAGAATGCCGGCCCATTTGAATTTTGAAAAAGAAAAAAGGAACGCCCATTTGTATAATTAGCTCCCAACTTATTCAGTTCTTGGAGAATTAGTGACTATTGACTCAGATTCTATTTTGAATTATAAACAAGCTAACTTGTCTAAAAAAATCCTTTAATTTTGTAACCTTCAAATATCTATGTCAGCAATTGGTACTAATTTAACTATATATTATCAATAGAGACACCCATCTAACATGATAAGATGTATGTCATCACAGTGCATCTTTGACGCAATGGTCAATTCAACAATATAAGTGTTTATAGAGTGTGGAAGGCAAGGGCCGAGGCTCAAGTTTTCAAGAGGGAGTTTCACACACGTATATACTTAAATTAGACTAAAGTAGAATTTCTATTTGGAGAAAAAAAAAAATATATATATATATATATATATAGGCCAATTTTTTGTGATATCAATAGCCTCAATGGTAGAAATCAACAAATTAAAAATAGATTTTATTTCACTTCGGAAAAACAATTGATTTTGAACAAGCTATTTACAGGACAAAAAAATCATGCGATTAGGGATTGCAAAAAGATAATTGGGTTTACTTGCAGACCATGTATTGCATAAGGAGCTAATCAAATTAGATCATGTGGTTTGGGAGATATGCTACCAATTTATAACATCTAACAAAGACAAGCATAATTTATCTATGACTTGAAGCCTTTGTCTACGTATATGGTTCCAACTTCCAAGAAGTTTTTGACAAATCGAATGTAACTCAATTATAAGTTATAACAATACTCATGTTCATCCTTTCTCTTGGAAATTCAACAGAACAAGCAACTCCAATTTCAAATATCAAAATCAAGCATTCTTGATTTATTGGACTAATACTTTGACCTTCATTGTGAGTACTATCATTCATCTTTGTCTCAGCCACTTCTCTTGTCTAAAGAAGAATAGGATCTATAATGTCAATTATTCTTTCTAGCGTATCTCTTTTGACAAAGTCATGAAAGTTAAAGTTATCATAAAAAATGTTATTAGTGGGCTCTTTTCTTGTGATCAATAAGAATAAGATCTATAATATCCCACTCATAACAACCAATGTTGACTTACCACCTATGATTTATTGTAAAAGTATTTTAAAAATATTTTGGATGTAGCCCTCTTCTTTTTCTTTGTATTTTTTTATATGAAAAATGAGTGGGTGAAAAAAATTAAAAAACAAAGAAAAAAAGAAAAAGAAAAAGAAAATTGTTCAATATGCCAGTCATAAGATTAGCTTCAATCTAAAATGAGTCCAGTCAGACCAAACTAGCATTAGGCTTGATCAATAATGAGCCCAGTTCTTAACTTGCATTCGGTCAAAAGTGATTGGGCTGAACAGAAGCTGAGCTAGTAACTACATAAATAAAAACACCTGGACCAGATCAATAATAACGGGATAGATCTATCGATTCATTTCATAATCTCAATTCTCATGAACCCAATATAATGACCCAAAAGCTCAAGTGCACAAAAATAATTTAAAAAAAGACAAGAGAGAGAGAGAGAGAGAGAGAGAGAGAGAGAGAGAGGGAATTTCCATCAAAGTTTGTAAAATTAAGTCAAATTACATTCTTTTTTTTTTTAATGAATCGCAAATCTAATTCAAATTATTACATTTTGAGTGGATAAAATTTATTAAATTTATTTTAATGCTTTTTGAATGACAGAAATTCACCGAAATGAATTTGAATTACACTTTGAACAATCCAAATTCTCCAAAATTATTTGGAATCACACCTTCAATAAATAAAATTCAGGAAAAATCAATTTCACTTACACCTGAGTTGATAAACTTCACAAAGTTAAAAAATTTTGACACATTACTCCGTTAACTTTTAGAAGATTAAGTTTGAATTATACAATAAGTAATTAAAATTGTCAAAACTCCGCATGATTAGACCTTAGCCAATTAGAATCCACAACACATACCCATGCGCCATAGCCCATTTTTAAGTGTTAACGGGTAAAATCATTTTTTGGATCAGAATAAGATAACTCTCTTATGATCCTTCATCAAGATTAGATGGGTTTATAAGTGTGAAAACTCAAATATAATTCAAAGGGGGACACAATAAGAGATTTGAATTAATAGGCAATAAATTATTGAAGTCTTCTCCATTAGTAATTGAACACTAGCTATATTATATTTTCTTTATTTTCTATCAGCTGCAGATGAAGAACTAGACCCATTTCATGATAGACTTAATTAATCAGTTAATAATTTTAATTTAATTACATTATGGCAGATTTAAATAAATTGACCAATTAATTATTTTCATTTGATGGCATTACCCATCTGTACTAAAACAAATACTTCAAAATTTTTCAAGATTGCAAAATTAGTTACCACAGTTTCAAGTAAATATATGAAAAGGAGTATAATGATATCTTAATACTTGCAAGTTATTTCCTGTATATGCACAAGTGCACTTAAGTTTTGAAATTTCTACCAACTTTCGAAAGAAACTTGTACGGATATCATTTGGTAGAGTTTGCAAGTTACTTATTCTTTATTACTCCCATTTGTAAGGGATAAAATGATGTAGTTTGTTGATATATAATTGTAAACGTCAGTCTAACATCCTTACAATTTTTCTCCCTGGTTCAATTAATTTTGTTACTTTTTTTCATCAGGAAAATTTGTTCACTATGAAGATATATTGTAAATGCATAACTTGTTTTTTGGAATATGGTTAATTTTTAATTTAAATTCATTACACTTGAATTAATAATAAGCTTTGGTAAGAGAATTTGGATTAGTTTCGAATGAGTTAGAATTAACTTTAAACCGTGTCGAAAGAGTTTTAAATGTGTTTGAAATAGTTTCAAATGGACTTGAAATCGTTTTAAATTGGATTGAAGTAGTTCTAAATATGCTCCAAGTAATTTTAGATTGGGGGGACTAATTTAGATTTTATATTAAGCTTCCACATTAACATAGTATATAAAATTTTTCTTGAACTAGGGATTTGAATTGCGAGCTAAGATAACATATAATTGGTTACATATATATTTAATCAGAGCTCCTATATCCAAACAATGCTTCATTTATTAGTTCATTTGTCGGCACAAATTTGACAAAATATTCATATTTGTATATTCGGGACATTTGGAGAATAAAATGAAAAAAAATTCCCTAAAAATATTTCATATTGTTAAGTTATAATCGTGGATCTAGGATTGACTATTAGAAGCCAAAAGACCAATTTATAATCAGTGACGCGGGTATTTACTATCTTGCAGTACATCATCTCCCAACTAAATTTCTCAATAGAAATTAAAGAATGTAGATAGAATCATTGAGCCTAAGCTACATGTCGCACAAGTCATCTTCTTCATGTCTTCTTTTAAATCCACTTATTTAGTTTTTTATTTTATTTTTTAGGGTAAATTCCAAGAAACTCCCTTTGAGGTTTGGACTAATACCAATAAATTCCACAACATTTAAAAAGTGACCACTTTGGTCCTTATTCCCAAACGATTTCTAACACCGTTACATACCCTCTGTCCTCTCTCTCACCACTCTCCTAAGTCTTTTCTCTTCCCTTTTTCTAATTTAGAGAAGAAGAAAAAATTGAAGAACAGAACCCACAAAGCTAGCGACCTAACCCAGCAAAATCCACAAAAAGCCAGCAACCACCAACCACTGACCACCAGCAAAACCCACAAACCCTATGACCACCGACCACCAGCAAAACCCAATAAACCATCAACCACCAGCAAAGCAATGACATCAACAAAACCCACAAACCCAGAACCACCGACCACCAACAAAACCCACAAACCCATCAGCAATACCAATACCAACCACCCACAACAAACCCAGAACTAGAAACACAAACAAAAACCCACAAAAATCCAACACACCCACAAAAAACCAAATTCTCTATCACCAATCCAAACCAAAACTGACCCACTACAAAACCCACCACCACAGCGCCACTGCAAAGAGGAAGAGAGAAGAGAAATTGCAAACCCACCACCACGGCGCCGGATTTGAATAGAGGAAATTGAAATGTCACCGGATCTGAGCAGAGGAGAGTGAAACGTTACTAGTCTAAGCTTAAACATCATCGGACCTAAGCGGGTTTCTGAAACTCCTCTCACTCACTACTCACTAAAACTCAAACTCACCACTCAAAACTTAGGCGTTGATAAAACGACTGAGCCGGTGACCGAAACACACACCCATAACAGTGGTGGCGATGAATGTGAAATCAAAGACAATAGCTTTGATGGACAAGAGGAGCGCCTTGGAGGTCGAGATGAACGCCATCATCGACCGCCTTTGCCAGCCTGGCGGCCCTAGCCTTTCCAGCAATCTCGTCGATTCTGACATCTCTTCCTTCTTTATCTTTCAATTTTTGATTTTTTGAAATTGTGAGTTGTGAGTGATAATATGTACTCAGAGAGAGAGAGAGAGAGAGAGAGAGAGAGGCAATTCTGGAGAGAGGAAAGAACAAAGAAGAAAGAAAAAAAAAAAAGTAACAGTGTTACAAACCGTTTGGGAATAAGGACCAAGATGGTCACTTTTTAAATGTTGTGGACTTTATTGGCATTAACCCAAACCTCAGGGGAGGTTTGTGGAATTTATCTTATTTTTTAAATTTGCTAAATAATCCATTGGTTTAGTTGCTGGTTAAGCTAGATTTCTAACAAATGTACAGCGGATAAGGAACTTTATAATAACGAAATTAGACCAAAATTGAAATGAACAACTAAGGCAGAACTTAGCAAGAGCCTAGAGTAACCTTATCATGACATTCGGGTTTAATTACACACAATGTGTGTGAATATATGATTATTTTAAGATATGGTCTAATATATAATTTACTCTTTAACTTAATTGTATATAATTTGTTCTTCCGAAATATTAAACAATTTCTAAAAATAATTTCTACCAATCTCACTATTTTTACAAATATATAAATTTATCATTTTTGGTGTTTTTCTTTGATATTATCCTTTTGATTGAAGTGGTCCATTTTCTTCTAAATATTTTTATTATGAATTATATTTTTCTTAATTTCTTTTAGTATAACTAAAATTTTTAAATTTAAAACTTTCATTCTCTCAAAGATATTATCATGATAATAAAAAAAATATCACATAATTACAATTGACATTATTCAAATAATTGATAGGCACATTTAAATTCATGATAGTCATGTAGATTGTGTTTTGATATAAACTCAAATTCTCACTTCCAAACTAACTAAGAGGGAGTAAAAATCAACCCAAAACTATAAGAGGGAGTAAAAAGACTTGTGATGCGAACTCAAAAAATACAACACCAAAATGTATCAAGAGTTGCAAGAAAGAATTATATATATATATATAGAGAGAGAGAGAGAGAGAGAGAGAGAGAGAGAGAGAGAGAATCACATTTTTTTGGGCAAAGAATAACAAATATAGAATAAAAGATAATGAGAAGAATATTCAGAATAAAAGATATAGCTGTAAACACCAAATTATCAAAACCATGCTATGTAATAGAATAACATAATATTATTATATAATATATTTATAATAAAATAGGACCACATCTAACAGTCAAAGGAAAAAAAGAAAGAAAAAAGATAACAACTTTAAAACACAATCAAATTAGATCAACTTAAAGTAGAGATGTAAGATTGAATTAAAAATACACCAAAAGAATATACACACACGCACATACATACATAACACACAGGGAGACGTAAGAAAGAGACCCACCGAAATGAAACCAAAAAAAAAACTATGAGAGAGAGAGAGAGAGAGTTATCATATTCTAGTGTGGGAAATATGGATTGAATGAGAGATAATAGTTTATTTATAGTAAAGAAGATGGGAAAAGAAGAGTCAAAATAAGAGGAAGATGAATGGATAGAGAAAGAGTAATGGTAGGGTAGAGAGGAGTGGGAAAATCAAAAGGTAGAAGTTAGAAGGAAATGTTGGAGAAAGTGGGAAATTAATAAAGGGAAGAAGAGTTAAAAATAGGTGGATGATGTGGCATAATAAGAGAGTAGTAACATTAAATTCTATGTTTCAGCTTTTAGATATATATATATATATATAGATATAGATTCGTTACACTTAATGACAACATGCCTATCTATGAATTATCAATCACCCCCCCCCCCCCAACACCACACACCTATATATATATTCCAGAACTAAATAAGGGATTGTGTTCTCAGTGACAATCTTGACCAATTGTTTTTTTCTTAAATTTTTTTTTTTTTTTTTGTCTAATAGAAAAAATAAACAAGGGAAAAAAATCAATCGTGTAATAGAACATGTAGAAAATTTCTATATGGGTTTGCGATTTAACTATAAGGGTGTGTTTGGATACCACTTATTTTGTTGAAACTGAAAAATTATTGCTGAAAGTACCATAGATAAATGTAAAAGTTAGTTAAAATAGTATAGTGAGGCCCATAAAGTGCAGCGGGGACCATAGATAGTTGCAAAAATAAGTTAAATAGTGAAATAATTTTAATTTTTCATTTTAATCCAAATGCACACTAATTGAAACAAAAGCACCAAGATTCTTCAAATTTTCTTGACAAAAGAAGAAAGGAATATGAATTTACATATATGTTGTGTATGCTTATCAAAAAATATTTACTTTGAATACAGATGAGAGGATTTCACTTTAAATCATTTCAACAACACAAATCCAACTGATTCCTCCCTATTCCCACCAAAGCTGGTGAAGTAGAAGGTGAGGAATAATTTAGAAACAACCAAGACCAAGGACTCATATCCATAAAATGCCAAAGAACATAATAATATTTGTCTATTAGTTAAGTGGCATGCAAAGTTGGGAAATATAGCGTGTTCAGAGGCTCTTAAATTTTTTTTTTTTTTTTGAAAAAAAATTATAAACTATCCCTATTTTTTTATATTGCATCACTATTTTTTCTTTGTATTTCTATATACAAAATGACAAATTGAAATATACACAAATTCTAGTTTTTTTTTTTTTTTTTTTTTGAGAATACAAATTCTAGTATAAAATAATGTTTTAATTTTGAAAACAGGTTTCTCAAAAAAAAAAAAAAATTGAAAACTTACAAGTTACAACTTGTTTGGAAGAAGGGAATGAAAAGGAACGAAAAAAAATATTTTTAAAATATTTTTTTATTCCTATTTTTTATATTACATCGCTATTTTTTCTTTGTATTTCTATATACAAAATGACCAATTGAAATATACACAAATTCTAGTATTTTTTTTTTTTTTTTTTGAGAATCCAAATTCTAGTATAAAATAGTGTTTTAATTTTGAAAATAGGTTTCTCAAAAAAAAAAAATTTTGAAAACTTACAAGTTATAACTTGTTTGGAAGAAGGGAATAAAAAGGAATGAAAAAAATAATTTTAAAATATTCTTTTCTTCCCTTGTTTAGGAGTTTTAATGTCTTGTTGGGAAGTTTAAGTGGGAGGGAATAAAATTGGTAGAACTTAAGAGGGAAAACTCATTCTTCTCTATTCCCTCAAAATCTCAAATTTTCATTTCCCTTGGAATTAGGAGAAATTGGAGGGAATGAAATTAAATTTAATTAATTTTTTTACTAAAACTCTCAAAATACTCCTATATATTCGAAATTTTATTTTAAAATAGGACTCTAATAGTAATATTTTCATGAAATGATATTATTCCTTTAACTGTATGTTACTCCTAAATAAGGTTACTTACCTTCCATTCCTTTATTTAAAACATCCAAACAAGATTATTTAATTTTATTTCCATTTCTTTCTTTTCCATTCATTTTCTTTAATTAAATACATTTCACTCCATTCCTTTATAATTATTCAATTCCATTCCTTTATGAACCCCTAAACGAAGGCTTAAACTTAAAAAGAGAATCCTTTCATAATTATAAACTTGTGTAAAATAAAAACGTACAAACAAACATGTAAGCAAGAAAACATAAAAAAGAATGAGTATTAAAAAAATTACCTTTGCCAATACCTTAGAGAGAAAGAGGGGGGGGGGGGGGGGAGGAAATTTATTTAAGTGTTTTTTTAAATAGAAAAATAGAACTCATATTAATTCAAACAAAATAAAATTATATCATTTGAGAAAGTATGTTTTAAGAAATAAGAGTTCTCCTCAATTCAAGTAATATAGTGCCCACCATTTCGGGCATGTTTTGCAAACAAGTAGGCTAGTTGGTCACCATTCCTTCTTGTGTGACACTTGAAAAGTGCGGGGCTTGTGTGACAGTCATGAACTATAACCCCAATCCCAACCTAGTGTTGTGACGGAAAATTAGTTGTCAAAATTTTTTTATGGTGGGCCAAGTTGGGTGCAAATTAGCAAATTCACAAATCTACCTAACCCGACTTGACCTACCTATATTTAATATATAATCAAAAAATATATTAAATAATTTTATTATTGATTTTTTTGTTTATAAATTGAGTTGGGATAGAACTACATGATATCTTACTAACTTTGAAACACTAATAAAAATAGTTCGTGTTGGTTTAGTGCCATGCTTAAGTTTGTTAAGTTATAAATTTGCTTTTATTTGTATCGGTGTTGTTCTAATGCTCAATTAAATAAAAAATAAATAAAAATAAAAATAAAAACTGTCCAACCCATGGGTCCAACCTGACTTCGGTGAGTTGGGTTAGGTTAGGTTGAATTTTTTCAACTCAACCGTGGTGGGTTGGATTGCAAAAACCCCTTAACCTAATCCATGCACACTCCTAGTGGCAGTTGGCAAATTATTAATGATAGGTAAAAAAAAAAAAAAGTAACTTAAGCAAAAAAAAAAAATCAATACAAGCATCTGTCAAAACATTGTCAACTCTTTTGTGTGTAATGTATATCAGCATCTTATGATTGGGTTGCTGGGGACTTATTTGATATTTCTCCTCAATTTAAAAGCCCTTTCTGGATCTTGCATTAGGCCCAAATCATCTACATTTGTGTACACTCACTCCTAGACCCAAGAAAATCCGATAAACCTTGTTGGAACTTGCGAATTGGGCCAAGTGTTTGTTTTCCCATATTTCCATTTCTGCAACGAGTTCAAAATCTTATATTCCTTTGGTAACCCATTATCGATCGATGTTTAAATGTTCTACAATATGCCCCATAACAGTCGAGCATTTTTAGCGCTTCTCGTATTTCAGAATTCAGAATCAGAGTATTTGATTTCCCTCTTCTAATTATTTTATTATTGTGGCTTGTTGAAGAAGCGTCTGAGGAAAATGGAAGAGAGGTATGGAGAAGGAGAAGGAGAAGGAGAAGAGCGAAATGCACTTTTAGTCCTTACATTTTGGACATTTTTCTATTTTGGCCGCTACATTTTCATTTTACCACTTTTAGTCCTAAACCAATTAACGCATGACATTTAAGTCCTTGCCATTAGCCAACAAACGGAAAAAGCATACATGGCTGACGAAGAAATAAAATAAGGTTATTTTTTTACACGTGGCATGCACCACTTCAACACGTGGCCTTCCCACCCCAAACACAGTCACGTGTATGTCACGTGAGGCACTAACCAACCAATTCTGGTGCATAGACACTAAAAAATCCCCAAATTAGACTTGAATCCCTAGAATTACCCTCTCTGTCTCTCTCAAACCACCATCATTAACCATCTCTATCACTTGATACCCACACTTTTCAAATAGTGGAGAAAATAAAAGCTGCAAGACCTTTATCTTTGTGAAAAGGTCTTCTCTCTCTCTCCCCCCCCCTTATTTATAGCTTTACAATATGCTTGTTGGTTGGATCTGGTAGTAGGGGCCACAAAGTTTTTGTATATTTTAACTTTTGACTATTTGTTGGTCCTTGTCTGCATGTGTTTGTTTGTGGTTTACATTGTGGTCCATGTGTTCGCTGTGTTCCCCATGTGCTCCTGTTGAAGAGAGTTAAGTAAGCCTAACATTATTGTATGAGGGTTTTTTGTGTAATTCAAGTGTTGATAACTATGCATATGTTTGTTTTAGTACAACAAAACTATTGACGTAAGTGTTGTATTGTTACTTAAATATATGATTAAGTGTTGTATTGGTAAATACTTTATTAAGTGTTATGTTGTCTGCATGCAGAATGAAATATTTTATTAGGTGTGAGTGTTTTTTTGTTAAATAATATATATT
This sequence comes from Quercus rubra, assembly GCA_035136125.1. NCBI lineage: Eukaryota > Viridiplantae > Streptophyta > Magnoliopsida > Fagales > Fagaceae > Quercus > Quercus rubra. Next base: position 11,485,294 of record CM068733.1, on the reverse strand, counting down.
TTGTTCTAAATAATTTTTTTTCCTGTAACTAGCATTGTTTAATTGGTTTTGGGGGTATGTTGCATGCAGAGTGAACTATTTCATTAAGTGTTGTGTTGGTAAATGAGTGTTGTTTTCTTAAATAGCTATTGTTTTGTTTTGTAACTACCATTGTTTAATTGGTTTTGGGGTTATGTTGCATGCAGAATGGATGAGCTATTCAGTATATCTGTGCATCATGGTGGCTATTTTACTCAAAATCCTAGAAAATGTGCGAGAGGTGTAGTAGAAGTAGTTGATAATTGTGACCTTGAAAGGTGATCCAAAGTTGATATAGAGGGTATATGTAGGGACTTTAGGTACACATCTGTTAGAAGGCTGTGGTATAAAATGCCTGGTATGACCAAGAAATGACAGATTTCCATTTGGTTGTTGATGATCATGATGCCATGTACATGACAGAATTAGTAAGGGGTCATGAAGAGATTCATGTGTATGTAGAGCACCTAGTAGGTGACCCTATATTAGTTGATGAAGGAGAGGATGTTGGTGTGGGTATGCAGCCATTAGCAGTGGAGCAAGACATTATAGGTTATTATGACAATGATGATAATAATTATAGTGATGACAGTGAACATGATGACCATGATGGGGGTGAATTTTATAGTTTTTATGATAGTGATGACATGTATGCTAATGATCAAACTTTTAACAATAAGGATGAGCCAATTGAGGTAGATGTTGAACAAGTGTATGCTAAGAGAGTAGGTGTAGGATTGGTTATCGAGGAGGTTAATGCTATTGTTCCCATTGAGATGGATGCTTCTCAAGTGGGTTCAAGGAGAGTAGGTAAAGAACCCATCATTAAGCACCCACCTGAGGTCTTTAATATAAGTGATAGTAGTGATAGTGTGGGAAGTGGCCTAGAAGATGATGTAGAGTTGAACCATGGTGTTAAGGACTTTGTTGAAGATAATAGTGACAGTTGGGATGGTAAGGATGATGATGATGTTGTTGAACCAAGCCAAATGGGTGCTGGAATAATGAACTCTGATATTGAGGGTGATGAATTGTACAGTCTTGTGGAATCATCATCTAATGATGAGCTTGGGTATGATAGTGATGATAATTCTAAGGATGATAAAAGGATAAATGTGGGAGATGGAGGGGAATAGAAAAAAGAAGTTAGGAAGTTCCCTGTCTTTAAGCCAGTGGCTAAGGCTTGGCATATTTCTTTTGAGAAAGATATGTTGTTTACTACACCTAAGCAATTCAAGGAAGCTATAGCAAAATATGCAGTTCATGGTTGATGGGGGATCAGATTTGTTAAAAATGATCTGCAACGGATAAGAGCTATATGCCAAGAAAACTGCAAGTTTGTTGCCTATCTAACAAAGGTACCGAGGGAGAGGAGCTACCAATTAAGAATCCTAGGTGTATTTCATCATAAATTAGGGAGAAGTTGATGAAAAATGTGAAAAAATAGCCTAATATCAAGCTGAGAGACATCCAAGATGCTGTCTATGAGAAGTATACCCTAAACATAAGTGCAGGAAAAGCAAGTAGGGATAGGATAAGGCCCGAGAATATGTTGATGGGGCTTATATACGATAGTAGAACTAGCTGTGGGAGTACTGTGAGGAATTAAGGAGGGCTAGTCTTGGCAGTACCATACTTATGAAGGTACATACCTTCTATGATGGTGATTTAGCAATTGAGATGGATTTTGTATGTGAGGTGCCTTATTTTGAAAGGCTATACATATGTTTGGAGGGCTACAAAAAGGGGGTTTTTGGCTAGATACAGGCCATTCATTGGTTTGGATGTTTGCCATTTGAAAAACAAGTCAAAGGGGGCAATTGATTACTGCAGTATGTAGAGATCCTAATGAAGAGTATTTCTCACTTGCATATGCAGTAGTAAAGGATGAAACCAAGGATTCTTGGACTTGATTCATCAATTTGTTACTTGTAGACATAAGTTAGAATAGGAGATGGGTGTTTATGTCAAACCAACAGAAGGTGTGTAGTTTATTCTCTATTTGGTTGTTTTTATCTTCATTTACTCACTGTATTTCTAAGACACTAACTTCACATATTTTCCTTTGATACTGTTTGTGATAGGGGTTGGTGCAAACTTTCATTGATAATTGATCACAGTATGAATGTAGGATTTGCTGCAGGCACTTCTATAACAACTTTAGGAAGAACTATCATGGTGTTCTAATCAAAGATATGTTTTGGAGGGCAACCAAGGCAACTTATAAAGAAGAGTTTGATAGGGTGATGGATAAGCTAAAGGAAATTGATATTGATGCACATAGTTGGTTGGATGCTTATTCAACAACAAAATGGGCCAGACACGTATTTAGTGAGGATGACTTGATTGATACTATATTAAACAATATGTGTGAGAGTTTTCAATAGTAGGATTCTTAAATTCAGGTCAAAACCTATAATTAGCATGGTATGAGTCTTTGTGATCACCTACAGTTAATTAGGTTCATTGTTTGGTATTGGTTTTAGCAGGTGTTGCAATTAATATCTAATGTTTCATTGTTTTAGTGTATCAGACTATATCTCATGACTAGGTTTCAAGAGAACAGAGAGAAGATTTTGAGAGTAGAATCAGATATTTGTGCCAAGGTTCTAAAGAGGTTGCACAAGGAAAAATTGGCAGCTAGTAGGTGGTTAGCTTGTTGGGCAGGATAGACCCAGTTTGAAGTAAAAAATGGTTTGCAAAGTTTCACTGTTGACTTGGCCACAACACAATGCAAATTGTAGGAAGTGGGATATAAGTGGCATACCTTGTGTTCATGCAATCACTTGCATATTTTTCAATAGACAAGATGCTGAGCTGTATGTTCACCCATGTCACCATGTCTCTACATACAAGGCATGCTATGAGCCAATCATATCACCAATCAATGGACAAAATATGTGGAGACCTAGTGGTGTGACCCCAGTTCAGTCTCCCATCAAAAGAAGACCACCTGGCAAACCTAAGAAGAAGAGAGTAAAGGAACCTAATGAGCCAACAAGTAGGAAAGATGGCATCTCTAAGCAATGCAAAGCTTATGGTAAGGTAAGGCATAATAGAAGCTGCTGCAAGGGTGAGATTGAAGGAAATTCCTCACTACTAGGCACCACAAACAAAACCAATACATCTAATAAGGTAATATATGGACATGTGTGTGAAATAGTTGCTTTTCAATATTCAATATTAATGTGTGTGAATTTCTTGTTTGTAGACCAGCAGAACCAGAACCAGGGTAGCTTCAGCCACACCATTTGCACCATACTAGGCTAGCATGCACAGCTTTAGTTTCAGCCCAAATGCATTACCTCAGTCCAGCATGCATAGTCATCCACTCCAAGTGCACAATACCAGTCCAACTTGCCTAGCTTTAGGCCAAGTGCACCATCTCAGGCCAAGACAAGCTCAGCCACTCAATTTGCACCATCTCAGACTAGGATGCACCAATACAGTCCAAGTGTAACACCTCATGCCAGGACAAGCTCATCCAATCCATTTCAGGCCAGCAGAAGCACATTCATCCACTCTTATACACAGCAACATAGCTCCACTCCAACTACACCATACCAATCAGACAGCACCACACAGAATCCAGGTGCACATCACAACTCCAACAACAACAACCCAAATCCAAGGTAAAAAATGAAAAAGGTGGTCACATCAGAGACTCTAAAGGCTTCTAAGAATGCATCCAGATACATGGAAGCAATCAGACATGGTGGGAGTCAATCATCTGTGCATGGTCCAAGGAAATGAAGAGAGCACAAGTTCATTTTTCCTTTGCTTGATGAATGTCACTTGTTTTGTGTATTTATGGTGATAGTGTTAACTATGGAACAATGCCTTGTTGTTGGCTTAACTATGTAATTATGGTGTTTGTGTAATATTGGGATTTTGGGTTAACTATGGTGTTAGTGTGATAGGGTAAACAATGGAACAATGCCTTGTTGTTTTTTGTAATTCGAGTGATGGTAGAAAGTGCGGTTTTGTTTAAACATGAACCCTTTGTCCAGCTTTAATACTTATAGTATTGAGTAGTAGTTAATGATAAGTTGAAGATGTATTTCTATTGTCTTTGTGTTGTTTAGGTTAATATTGAATCTTATGTCCTGTTTTGGTTTTCACAGCAATGAGAAGCTGTTAATGAAGATGTTGTGTTAGATATTTTATTGAGCTTTGTTATATATCTTGACACTAGTGATACTGACAGGTTTGTTGTATATATGTGTTGATATCCTTAGACCATTGGTATATAGAGTTTCTATATTTCATGTTTAAAACATATACTGACAGGTTTGTTGTACCCCTCCTTCAAACCTTGTTTCTTTCCCTTTACCTAAAAACAAATACTGACAGGTTTGCTAGGATAGTATTTATTTCTCATTTCAGGAGTAGGATCAAGAAAATAGCTTAAATTGTTATTTACTTTAAGATTTAACAATCAATTGGTGCATTATTTGCAAATTTCACCCATAATGAGAGCCTTGAAGCCAAATAAATCTTAGGCTAGGAAATAGTAAAGGTATGCCTAACTTAATTAGGCATGCTTGACTTAACTATGCTTCCCAGTAAATATGCACAGATTCACAGTATTTAGGCATGGATTCACAATATTTAGGCATAGATTCACAGATTCATTAGGCAAGTTCACAATAATTACCATTGCATAACACATCACCAACACACTGCTAGTCCAATCATCAAGGAACAGGAGTATTCATTTCATTCCAGGAATGGTACCAAAAAAAAAAAAAAAAAAAAAAACCCAGCAGGCATTTCCATGCTAACTACCTAACCAAAAAGTTTACACACTACCAGTCATATACATTAGCAATCATAGGATATTGAAACTCCCCCATCTATGTAACATGCTAACCAAATATATACTTCCACCACCCACCTAACCAAACATAAACACTTCCACACTTCCCACTTATTGCCTAACCAAACTTCCACTACCTATCTAACCAAACAAACAATTATAGGGACAAATCCCACATATCACCAATAAGAATGCCAACGCCACAGTGTAAAAATTCTCTCTCTTGCAACAGCTTGCAACCTCAGCTTCTAGTGTGATAATCTGTTGCCTTTGCTCTGGGATAAGTACCTTATCATGTTCACATATCTCATCATTATACCATTGGAAGAATTTACACTTTTTCCCAACCTGCAATGCAAACCAAGCACTTGATAATGAAACACAAGAAAATTGAAAAAAAAAAAATTTCCACCACCAAAGAAGATTTTAAACAAATAAACCAAACCCCAATAAAACAAAATACTCAAATTAAAATACCCAGTAGTTTGGACAACCATAAAACCTTCTGCTAGGGTTGTCTATTATCCACAGAATGACTAACACTGGTTTTTCAGCACAGTAGCACCTCAATGGAGCTCTTCTCCTCAAGCTTAAACTAGTTAAAGAGCTTGCTTCCATCTGATCAGGGACTTTGAAGTGGTTGAAGATCTTGAGAGATGGTTGATGATGATGGTGGCTTCAAGTGACAGAGATGGTTGATGATGGTGATTTGAGAGAGAGGCTGATGGTTCGAGAGAGACAGAGAGGATAATTTTAGGGATTCAAGTCTGATTTTGGGATTTTCAGTGTCTACGCACCAGATTGGTTGGTGAGGGCCTCGCGTGACATACACATGACTGGGTTTGGGGCGGGAAATCCACATGTCGAAGTGGGGCATGCCACTTGTAAAAAATAACCTTATTTTATTTTTCCATCAACCACGTATGCTTTTTCTGTTTGTTAGTTTACGGCAAGGACTTAAATGTCACATGTTAATTGGTTTAGGGACTAAAAGTGGTGAAATAAAAATGTAGGGACCAAAATGAAAAAACGTCAAAATGTAGAGACTAAAAATGCATTTACGCCTAGAATTAAAATAAGGGAAGAAAGTTATAGGAAATATTATTATTCTAACCGAAATTTCTGTAGCGCTATGACATGATGTAGTGCTTCTATATAATTTTTTTTTTGAAGAATGTTACACATATATTATAACATGCTAATTGCAAACCTGTGTAATAAAGTGAGTATAACCTAACCCAGAGCACTACAAGGACTTGGGAGACTATACTGATTTATTTATTTATTTTTTGGTTTCCCAAGAAAATGAAATGCATTCCGTGAGGAAAGGACAAATGTAAGGATCTAATATTGTTTTCCGTAATAGAAGCTATAGACCAGAGAGGAGAGATACTCAAGTCACATTGTAAACCATTTAAAAAAATAAAAATACAAAAAAAATGTTTGAATGTGGAAAAAACTGCATTCTATACTTTTTGCAAACCAGTCACAATTTCATTTAGCATAAATACTTTTTAGTAAAGTTTTAGCATAGTAGCAAACACAATTTTTAAGAAAAATTGGATCTGCCATAATACAAATTCCGTTTTCAAATTCAACCAGTTTAAGTGTTATAATCCAAATTTGAGCTCATAATTATTTAAAACAAACTGTACTCCACAATCAAACAATGAAAAATTCATTTCTCTCTCCCATTTTCCATCCCTACTCTTTTCATCCCAAACCTAACATATGCTTAAGGCCTACAAATAGAGGCCCATGCATTGAACAAAGTTCCTTACATACGGGCTTTGGGAATTCAAGGAGATTACATTGCATATATAGGGGTAGCTGCTTCCAGTCAGTTTAGTCTGTAGGTATCAAATATGTTCGAGCGGCCTGGATTGAACAATAATTATTTTCTTCCACCCATTCCTTACATGTTGGATTTTCTCTACAACCGTAGGGCTTGCCCACTACAATAGCCCTTGGAATGTCTCTGGGATCATATGGGCTATCAATGGGAAACTAGGCCCTTCCGCGAAAGAGATATGTTTCCCTATGGCCCAATAGAGCCAGTGCCCATTTGGGATATCCGGCTTCTTAAAGAGTTAAGACATCTTTTGCTATTTTTGTATCACACAACTGGAACCGATACCAATTTTTTTATTTATTATCAATCTCTAATTTGGGGTTAGATGAGCTGTGGTTAGACCAAATGGATCACAAACACAATGTTACACTGGACCAGAAAAGGAAGGACAATATACGTTGAAAAAAAAGAGAAAGAAAGTGAAGAAAAGAAAAAAAAAAGTTAGTTAAGTGTGATATAGTACCATACAGGTATGTGTTACTTGGAGTATTGATGATATTCTTTTTCTTTTTTCCATTTTTGTTTGTGGTTTTGTTTCACTTTTGTACCTTTAATGGAGTTCATCTAAATTTATGTATTTTCTTTAAAAAAAATCTAAATTTATTTAGAACATTTTTTTTTTTTGTGTGTGTGTGTTGATAATTTAATAATTACAAAGGCGGGATGGTTTGAACACTTTGAATCATAGTTCTTCTAATAAAAGAGAAGCAATAATACTAGTGAAATAAAAGACTCTTAACAATTTATGTATACCTTTTTAGTTAGGGTCTTTATTATAAGTAGGTTTATTTTCTTTGTGCTGCATGTTGGCTGTTAGTTGTTGCAAATAGACAGGTGGGAAAATACTTCATGGTAAAAATGATAGTAGGTTCATATTGGTCCACTTCTACCCATTTCGGTCTATTTAGTCCACATCAGTCCAATCAGTCCCATTTAGTTTGCTTTAGTCCACTTTGATCCATTTTGGTCCACGTTCGTCCATTAGGTCCACTTCAGCTCACTTTGGTCCAATTGGTAAACTGCAGTCCACTTGGGTCAAATCAGTCCCATCTAGTCCATTTGGTCCAATTATATCACTTTCTTAGTGTAATGTTTGAAACTCCAATTACATCATTTTAAAAGGGTTTTGGACTAACATTTATCGCGTCTCATTTACTATTTTCATTTTTTACATTAAAAAATATATAATGCCAAATTTCTTCATTTATCATGCGAGTTTGTGACTAGTTAGTTACACTAATTCCTCAATAGTAATTCCTCTAAAATTTTCCAAGAGAATGATTCAATCTATACCATATTTACAAACAACATATGACGTGAAAGTGGAATGGGGTTTAAAATCTTAGTGGTTTAAGAAGAGTAGGATGACCAGCAATTGAGAGCACTATGTTCAAGCAAACAATTCTTAATATCCTATTAAAATAAAAAGTAAAAAAAAAAAAAAATCCTAATATATGATCTAGGTACAACTATAAGACGATCATATTCTGTTTTTATTAGCACAAAATAAAATAATGTGAAACTTGGAAATCTGATGGGAGCATTTTCACTCCCACTGTTTCTGCCATTTTTTTTTATATGAAAAATGAGTTGGATGAAAAAAAAGAAAAGAAAAAAGGCAAAAGGAAAAATGTAGTCGTAAGATTAGGTCCGATCCCAAATGAGTCTAGTCAAACCAAACAAGCTTTGTCCTAAACACATTGACTACTAGTTAGATTAACATTAGGACTGATCCATGATGAGCCCAGTTCTAAATTGGCATTTGGTCAAAAGTGATTGGGCCAAACCAAATTGAGCAAGCAACTACATAAACCATATACCTGGACCCAGATAAGACCAATCGGTTCATTTCAAAATCGCAATTCTCATGAACCCAATATTAAAGAAAATGACAGAAAAGCTTAGAAAATTTCCATCAAAGTTTATTTACATTTTGAATGGATAAAATTTATTAAATTTATTTTGAAATGCTTTTTGAATGACTGAAATTCACCAAAATGAATTTGAATAATCAAAATTCTCCAAAATTATTTGGAATTACACATTCAATAAATAAAATTCATGAAAATTCAATTTCACTTACGAGTTATTAAACGTCACAAAATTATCCTAAATTACATATTTTTTAATTGGTTAAAATTCACCAAAATTAATTTGAATTGATTTTGAATGGTTGAAATTCACAAAATAACTTAAAATTACATCTTCAATTGTTGAAATTAAATTCACCATATTAATTGAATTACACCTTAAATTGTTAAGATTAACCAAAATTAATTTTTTTTGACACATTACTCTGTCAACATTCATAAAACTCCCTAGGATTAGACCATTGCCAGTTAGAATCCACAACACACACCCATGCGTCATAGCCCATTTTTAAGTGTTGAAGGGAGAATCATCCTTTGGATCAGAATAAGATTACTCTTTTAGGGACCTCCATCAAGATTAGATGGATTTGTAAGTATGAAAAGAAAAACCCCAAATATAATTCAAAGGGGGACACAATAAAAGGATAATATCACAGCAAGCAAGCGACAATATTAAATGAATATAGCAAACACAAAAAAGCCGCACATAGCTTATAGCACGCATCAAGGAAAAGGCAATAGTGTTTGTTTGTTCTTTTAGATCCCTATAAACTAGATTTGTTTAATTAACTTAAATAATTAACGAAGTAGTTACTTAGGTTTATTATTCAGATCTAGGTTAAATACAAACAATCATATCACTAAGTGCAAAAAAGTAAAGAAGACAAGAGATATGATTACCTAGGAAAACCAATGAAACCAACAGTTTCAAGGTAAAAAACTTGGGGAGGATTTAACCTAATCTATCTTCAAGGTAAACAAATTCACTATGAAAGAATGGAAGTTTACAATAGATTTTCTCCCTAAAATCTTAAGCTACCTCTTGTAGTACTTACTTACACAAGCACATGCAGCTCAAACTCTATGGACTCTTCTATCTGAATTTGCTTAACACAAACACCCATGTTTGTGACTTTGAGATCCCACTCAAAGAGTTAGACCATCAATAGTAATTGATCTTGTATGCAACAACTTCTACAACATCAGATCTTGGGTTTCTTCAAAGAATATTGCCGGTAGAAGATTTTAGAGAGTTTTTGGTACAAAAACACTAGATCGACAATTGGAGGCACAACATGCACTCTCCTCTCTCTAAAAAAATCCTCCTAGGGTTAGCTTATAATGTTCTTTAAATACTGTAAAAAACGGATCGCGATTTGGGCTTGAAATGGTCAAGTTATGGGCTTTTTACTTTTGCCAATTTTTTCTAATTTGCTACTTTCGACCAATCGAATAGCAATTGAGAGCAATTGAGAGAATCAGATTGCGGCTCACTTTTTTCATCTTGAACTTGAATTTTTTGTCTTTAACTTGAAAATACACCATTCTAACTCAATGGGACTTACTTTTTGTCATCGTTTGCCAACACTACAAACTCAAATCCTAACAATCTCTCCTTTTGGCATTTTGTGACAAAACTTACATACAACATAATGCCCATACACAATAAAATGCCCAAATGCATCACAAAACCCAATCTAAGACTTCTAACCCAATAGTTGCAAGAAAAGGCAGAAGGTCTTGATCGGAATGTACCTGTCTTTCCTGAAACACTCAAAAAAACACATCAACGCATGTGTGGAAATAAAGACAGATAAACAACAGTTAACAAATATGTAATAACAGCAAATAAAAAATATGCAAATTAACTCTACCCCTAAGTTAGATACATAAAAAACTTTTATTTTCTCCCCTTTTCAAAAACAATTTCATCTCCCCCTAAATAAAAACAGTTAAAAACATTTTCCAAACATGTTCCAAATTTCATTTATTTCTCCCCCTTTTTGTTACGTATTGACTAAGACAACCCAATTAGAAGGTAAACAGTAAACATACATAACAGAAGGCAAGAGAAAATACAGTTAAGGTTGCATGGAAAAATCCATGTTTCTATGCAAAAAATTTAGTCTTCATATATCAGCCTAAAATTTCTCAAGATTGTAATTCAATAGGGTCTATATTATGAATAGTTGTTTAGATATAAATTTCTCAAAAAAAAAAAAAAAAGAAAAAGAAAAAGAAAAAGAAAAAGAAAAAAGCTTTAGCTATAAAATCTTCAATAGTACATTAAAACACAAAGTTTATTAATGATGAAAATTTTACATACTTGATACAGTAGAAAACAAAAATGCATGACTACAACAGGGAAGCAATAAGATTGATTATAATTTTCTCCAATCTTATATATCATAAGCAGAAAATCATGATAACAACCTTGTGAATAAGCCATCATCCTTGTGCACCTGTAGTGAAGGAAGATAATTTCAATATTGTAAATAATAAGCTTTGGACTTCAGAAAATGATACAATACTAAATGATGTTTTCTCCTAAAATAAAAAGAATTCAAAAGATAGAAATTATCAATAACTTAATTTGTAAGTTAAAATTTTAATCCTGTTTTAATTAATAGTTATCTTTTCTGCTTTGCTAAAATAAAAAAATTGAAAATACTAATATAAAGACACGTGTCTTCTAATTACTATATGGATGTCCTACCAAATTATAATACCTAATGTTGGAACATTTTAATATTAATTAATTAAAATGAATAAATATTACAATATAAATGTAAAGATGTGGGAGTAAATATGGAAGATGAGGAGTTAGTGAAAATGTTTAATCCCACATTGAAAATGAGAGAGACAATTTTGTTCTTTTTAATTGTGGTGATTAATGGGCTAATATGAATTGACTTAGATATTAGGATAGATATGTGCACAAGAGGGAGCTGAAGAGTAATGGACCTAATTAATCAGATTAATATCTAGCAATTAGTCTTGTAACACCCACTACATCAGAATAATGGACCTAATTAATCAAATTAATTTGGGTAGTAATTTCGTGAGGCCCATTGAGCCTATAAATAGACTCATTTAGACCCAATCCAAGTTACTGCAAAAATACACTAAAAAAAATAGAGAGGTTCTTGGCAAGGAAGGGTGTTCTAGCCATACGACACTTGTTGGGCTGTTGTATCCTAAGGCAGACAAGTCAGAGAAGGTCTGCACCAGTTACAAAGTTTAGATAACTAAGGACTTGAATCTCCTTAAAGAGAGAGAGTGTTGCACCTCAGTCCAAATAGTGTTGTGTAATTTTCACTTTAAATTAAATTAATAACATTTAGAAGTATTATTTCTATTATTATTGTGTTTGCACCAACAATTTTAAGGAGATTCATGTCATGGAGCCTACACAAGCCCTTTCGCTTTAAGAGAGCCCACTTCAAGAGGTGGAAAGGAAAGGTCTTCTTCTACTTGAGTCTTTTTAAAGTCGCCTACATCCTCACTTACAAGAATCCATCAAAGGTTTCTACCAATGAGATGAGTGAGGAAGAATATAGTCTCCATCAAGAAAAAATAGATTGGTGTACAAAAGATGAATATAATTGTTGCTCTTATCTTTTGAATTGTCTTGCTGATCATTGTTATGATTATTATGATACAACTTATAATTCTGCCAAGAAAATTTGGAAAGCTTTACAAAGCAAGTATGATACAGAGGAGGCTGGTGCAAAGAAGTATGCTGCTAGTAGATTTTTCTGTTACCAAATGATGGATGGAAAATCGGTGGTAGATCAAGCACAAGACTTCAAAATGATTGTGGCAAAATTGAGATCTGAAGGCATGAAGATTTGGTGGTAGCTGGCATAATTGATAAACTCCCACAATCTTGGAGGGAGTTCCAAAAGACTTTGTGGCATAAACAAAAGGAGACATCCTTGAAGACTTTGATCACACGCATCCGTGTGAAGGAGGAAGCTAAAAGACAAGATGCGCTCATGACACATTGAGAGCAATGGTAATTCCACCACAAAGGTAAACCTTTCAACCAATAATAATATGCCCAAAAATCATTTTCCTAGAAATGTTCAATTGAAGCCTAAAAAAAGAGTTTTCAAAAATAATAATAGACCTCAAGGAAGGGGAAACTCGAATAAAAATTACAATAAGAACCAAGGACCCCCTTCACAAGATTAATTTAATAGATCCTGTTTTGTCTGTGGCAAGAGTGGGCATATTGCTTGATTTTGCAAATTTCGGAAACATGAATCTGTCTCATAGGCTAACATAATCAAAGAGCATTCAGTGGCTATGATTACAAACATCAATATGGTGCAAAATGTTGAAGGTTGGCGGGCATATTCTGGTGCTAATAGGCACGTCTGCTATGACAAAAATTGGTTCAAGTTGTACACTCCTTTTGAAGAAGAAAAAACTGTTATGCTTGGTGACTCTAGCAAAACCAAGTTTCTTGAGAGTGGTGAGGTTGATTTGAAATTTACTTTTGGACGTGTGCTAACATTGAAAGATGTACTTTATACTTCGTCCATGAGGAAGAATTTGATGTCAAGTTTTTTGCTTAACAAGGCTGGCTTCAAGCAAACTGTGGAATCTGATAATTATGTAATCACTAAAAAGAGATTGTTTGTGGGCAAGGGTTATGCTTGTGATGGAATGTTTAAATTGAATATTGAAAATAATAAAGAATCTACCAATTCAGTTTATATGCTTCTTCTATTAATTTTTGGCATGCTCTTTTGTGTCATATAAATAGTAGATATGTGGAAATCATGAATAGTTTAGGATTAATTCCAAAACTGTCAAAAGATTTTGAAAAATGTGAAACTTGTAGTCAAGCTAAGATTACAAAAAGGCATCATAAAAGTGTTGTAAGAAATACCGAATTGCTTGAGTTAATTCACTTAGATTTATATGACTTTGAGGGAGTTTTAACGGATGGAGGAAATAAATATATTATCACTTTTATTGCTGATTTCTCAAAATATACAACTATTTTATTTGTTGAAAAATAAAAGTGATGCTTTTGAAAAATTTCAAGATTTTTTAAAAGAAGTTGAAAATCAACTCGATAGAAAAATAAAAGAATAAGAAGTGATAGAGGCCGTGAGTATGAATCAAGTGCATTCAACTCATTTGTTCAGTCTTTGGGAATTATCCATGAAACTACTGCACCATATTCACCTGCTTCTAGTGGTGTGGTTGAAAGAAAAAATAGAACTCTAATTGAGTTAACAAATGCCATGCTAATTGAATATCATGCACATTTACATTTTTGGGGTGAAGCTATTTTAACCACGTGTTATTTTTGAATAGGGTACTACATAAAAAGTCACATGCCACACCTTTTGAGATGTGGAAAGGACATAAGCCAAATTTGGGATATTTGAGAGTACGTGGTTGTCTTGCTTATGTAAGGCTTACTGACCTTAAAATACCTAAATTAGGTATAAAAGCTATTACCTGTGCTTTTCTTGGTTATGCGATTAATAGTGCAGCCTATAGATTTTTTGATCTTGAAAAAAAAATAATTCTTGAGTCTGGTGATGCAATTTTTCATGAAGAAAAATTTCCTTTTAAATTGAAAAATAGTGGGGGTGAAGAAAATATTTTGTCACAACCTAGTTCTTCTACTTCACATTTACAAAATGAAGAAAATTTTGAAATGGAACCTAGAAGGAGTAAAAGAGCAAGAGTTGAAAAAAATTTTGGTCCTGATTATTATGTTTTTAACATTGAGGAAAATCCCCAAAATTTAAAAGAGGCTTTAACATCACCTAATGCTATATTTTGGAAAGAAGCTGTAAATGATGAGTTGGAATCTCTAATTTCTAATAGAATTTGGAAATTAGTAGATCTTTCACCGGTTTGTAAGACCATAAGTTGTAAATGGGTCCTTAAAAAAAACTTGAAATCGGATGGATCAGTAGATAAATTTATAGCTAGACTTGTTGCAAATGGCTTTAAACCAAAAACTGATTTTGATTTCTTTGATAATTTTTCTCCTGTAACAAGAATTACATCTATTAGATTGTTAATTGCTATTGCTGCAATTTTTGATTTGAAAATTCATGAAATGAATGTAAAAACTGCTTTTCTAAATGGGGACCTAGAGGAAGAGATTTATATGGATCAACCCGAAGGCTTTTCAGAGCTTGGACAAGAAAGTAAGGTATGTAAGCTGACTAAATCTCTATATGGCTTAAAACAAGCACCAAAACAGTGGCATGAAAAGTTTAATTCCTGCATGATTAAGAATGGTTGTAAATCAAATGAATGTGATAAATGTATTTATTCTAAATCGTGGAATAATTTACATGTTATTATTAGCCTCTATGTGGATGATATGTTGATTTTGGGCACTAATATGCATGTTATAAATGAGACAAAAAATATGCTTAAAAGCCATTTTGATATGAAAGATCTTGGTGAGGCTAATTTTATTTTGGGCATCAAAATTACAAAAACATGTGATGGAATATTTCTTGATCAATCACATTATGTTGAGAAAATATTGAGAAAATATAATTTTCATGGTCATAAAAGTATAGCTACTCCTTTTGATTCTAGTGTTCATTTATTTCCTGTGAATTATGATGATGGGATTTTTAATCGAAAGGATTATGCTAGCATCATTGGTAGTTTGCGTTATGCTACTAATTGTACTAGACTTGACATTGCATATGCAGTAGGAGTTCTTAGCAAATTTACTAGCAAGCCTAGTAAAGATCATTGGCTAGCTATTAAGCATGTAAGGACATATGTGAATCATGTTAGGAACATATGTCATTTTAAACTTGGCTAATCCGTTGACAAAAACGCACTTTACTAAAAATATTATTATTATTCAAGAAGCAATCAGTACAAATCGTGAACACAAACTTGTTTAGATATAGATCCTAGAGTCTATAGGTATTATTAGACAATGCTTAAGGTGATTCAAGTCAAGATTCAAGAACAAGTAAGATGCAGAAAGAAGATTTTAAAATTTGCCTGGTTTGATTGATCGAAAGACAGGCTCGATCGATAGAGAGTTGTATCTGTAGAATTTTAATTAGGCCCAATAGCAGTTCAAGCCCAAAAAGGATTAAGGTTTCAAATATACTTCTTCTAGTATAAATAGAAAACCCAAAGCACATTTTTAATAAGGCTTTTCAGAGTGAGAAGAGTGTGCCTTCTTTGTATCTAGGGTTTTGTACCCAAAACCTTCTCTCATATCTTCTACCGGTGTTATTTCTTGAAAAATCTCAAGATCCGATGTTGTAGAAGTTGCTGCCTTCTCTAGTCATCAAAGGTGTTGATGATCTAAACTTTCAAAGGTGGTCTTGGAGTCACAAACAGGAGAGTTTGTGTTTTCTAATCACAAGTGTGGGTGCTTGTGCTGCAAAGGCCTAATAGAGAAAGAGTCCGTGGATTTGGAGCTTGTACCTGGTTGTGTTAGTAAGTTCTACATGTGGTAGCAATAGGATGTTAGTGGTTTAAGTCTTTTTGGAAACTTCGATTCTTTTGCATCAGTTCGTGTAAAAATTTATGTCTATTTTAACACAAAAACTTACTTTTTTATTTTATATACTTACTTTTAAAATATCATACATTAAATTATCTATTTTACACTACATTTCATTAAAATATCATTTTTTTTCTTAATTTTTTATATTTCTTTACACACCAATAACAATCCTCCACTCATTTATTTTCATTCTCAAGACATGTAAAGCAAGAATAAAAAATAAGAATAACAAATTAATAGAGCTAGGCTAAATTTACACAGCTATTATAATAATTATGTACTTTTACACAATTTTACATTATTTTATATGTGTGAATTTTAGAATTTGTTAACTAAAATGTCATCATTTTTCTATTATACAGGTATTAATAGTGATTTGATTGCTCTT